>CM014100.1:10297635-10652635 GCA_004119915.2 Collichthys lucidus
CTCTTGAGGACAAAAGTAGGCTCTTACAGTTTAATCATACGTGTATGATTAAACTGTAAGAGTTACAGCCAACCGGTCTGATGTGTACATCAGACCGGTTGGCTGTAACTCGATATTCTACTTTCTACTTTTAACCACAGTTCATCATAGTTACAACTTTCTTTTTAGCAAAAGTAGCGTCTTAGGTCGCAAATGTTGTCGTGTCACATTCATTCGACGGAAAGAAATGGAAAATCATCGTTTAAATAAAATTCATTTATCATTTTATGTCACCTACAAAAGCAACATACACTTTTGATGTGGACACACAGGCTTCAGACTGAACAGCCAGTTGAGATTCAATGAAGGTAAACACAATGAGCGACTAAGTGCGACAGCGCTGCACTCAGTCGTTAACTAGGTTAGGTGGAGTGCATGTTTGGCAGGCATTGTTATTATTTTTATTATTATTATAACACTACACCTAGGCGTCTACTCTATATGACCCTAAAGTGTCCCTGCGCTACTACTGTGTATTTCGTGGTGTGTATGTGTGTGTGTACAGACACACAAGAGTACACTAAACTGAGGTGTGGTTAACACAGTATATATACATTATACAGCAGTGCCGTATAGGGTATATATACTGTGTTAACCACACCTCAGTTCAGTGTACTCTTGTGCAGTGTACACTGAGTGTATCGTATGTGCTTACTAATGTACGTGTTAATGCATGTAAGGAACGTGCTGTGCGTAAGCTACCTGTGGGGCTCTGAGCTGATATAGTGCTCGCGGTAACAGAGTCACATCTTCCTGTGCTCCCACTCCCACTGGAGGGAGGTGAAGGGGAGGAAAGTGGCGAGGGACTGTGCTGTGACACACAGTGAGCCACTGCGAAACCTGGAGATGCCACACACGAACACAGACACACATGTACAGACACACAGGAAGTTATTCCACCTGACACATATCTGGCCCTAACATCCTCATAGCAGATGATGAATGTGTTTTTTTTAAATCAATATGCAATTAAAGAGATAAAAGAGACTTTTGCTAGTGCCTATAAGTACATCTCAATAAAGTATGACCCGACTAGAAGCTGGCTACCATTCTCACAGAGATGAAGCCTGGATTTCAGGATCTTAATTCCCATAGGAGCAGGTTCCCTTAGTGAGACAAACAAAGAGTCCCTTTGAGAGAGCACAGCAGGTAATATAAACCTGTGATTACGGGTTTAGCAGGAACAGACGAGGCTGCACACAAGAGTGAAGCTCAAGTAAAACTATAAGGAATGGTGTTTAACAGAAAAGAAAATACATGAACTAAAGAAAATAAATAAAAGATCAGGGACGTTTCTGTATTTCGCTTCTGATGAGAAACAATCTGTTAAACTTCCACACTACAGATCAAATCACAAACCCATTTCCACAGCTAAGGTATTATCACTGTATGGTTTGAAGGTCAGGACATGTCTGAAAACCTTTTTTTAAGACCTAAAAGGAGAAGCCGTAATAAAACAAAATATACCTGATGCTGTATTATTGATTGATATAATACTTCTCATCAAGTATCCAGTGTGTGTCAACGAGGGGCCTGTCAGGTTCCTGTCATTGTTTTATGATGTTTCTATCATCCTTTTAATGTCTACTGTGTCTAGATTGTAAACTGAGAGCTGGATTTCTGAGGTAGTGTACAGGTTAAAGCAATACGTGTCAACAGTGGACCCTGGTCACCTGGTACTTTATCAACGGAGGTGAAGACCGATCTGTTTGCTGTGGGGTCATTGGGCGCCCTTCTCGATTGCTCGTAGAATCTGAAAGGCAGGCCGCTGGGTGAAGCGTTGGCCGTCTGGCCGAAACCCAACACCTCTGTCGCACTGGGCTGCACAGGCAGGTCCAAAAGAGCTGCATACAGAGAAAACAGACAGTATAAGAGGGATATAAACACGGCTGATGTGAAATCATGTGAGATTACAGGTCTGTCTGCCTGGCTTATGTCACCAGAAGGACTAAATATCTAACTGGGTATATTTGTGTTTACTATGATTGGATTCAATGTGACAAAAAACCCCCACTGAAGAACATATTTTTTAAAAAAATCGATTAAATTGATTAACTGGAAATGACGTACTAACCCCAAAGCAGGGGCTTCAGCGTTAAACGGATTTCCAGGTACTCACCTGCAATCCTCTGCATCTTCATGCGTCTGGCCTGGATGCGACCCTTGGCCAGCCGCTGCTTGGCAATGATGCAGCGGATATGGTCAGCAAAGATGAAGTTGGCTTGCAGGATGGGCAGGGGCTTGGCGTGGGGGTTGGAGCTGGGCTTATGGATGACGATGTTCAATGCTCTGCTGTCGTCCTCAACGCCAGACACCTGCATGTCCTGTTGACGGAAGAAGGAGAGGGAGAAGGAGAGAGTGTCAAGGAGTGTTAGAGAGATTAAACAACAAGTAAGAGAGGGGAAGGAAGAGGAAACGAATTGGGAATGAAGAGAAAAAAGACAAAAACAAAAAAAGTGAATTGAGAGACAGATAAGTGGCTGTTAAATTAATTTTCACATATTTTTTTAAAATCATAAACTAAAGCTAAATAAAATATAACACAACAGCATAATGCATATATCTGGAAAAGTTCTAATGGAATCTCAAGTCAACTCTGAGGCCACAGAGACATCGCAGATCGACTACACAGCATTAACATGTTAATGGGTATGTTACGCTAATGCTTTCTCTACTTCAACTAAGAAAAACAAAAAAAACAAAATATGGAGTGAGACTGGACGAACTAGTGATAAAACAGAAAAGAAATAAAAATGTGTGTAAAGCAGAAAAGATGAAATAATTTGCCAACTAACTAAATAAAAAAACTAATCGGTCTTTAGCGCATCCACATAAACAAACACAACACTTTTCTCTTACTTGGAGAAGGCCGGCGAACTTGACTACACCCCATCCGAGGCGTTTGGTTTCTGGTTCGACCAGACTCATCTGGTACACATCTACAGCGAGGAACCTCTGGGCCTGGCCGCCGTCTTTACTGACCACCATGCAAGCTATGAGGTCACTGTTATCTGAGAAAAGACAGACATGACTGTGAGTGTACAATTCAGGTCAAAGTATGAATGAATAAGTGCCTCTGGTCTGTTTCTGTAGATCTTTATGAATTTAGATGGTTGAAGGAATATATCAGCTAACAGTGATCGACTGAACAACACCTGGTTTGTCATTCCCTCACTCTCCATTTCACTATTAGACTTTTTATTTATTATATACAACACTGTATTTGCAGTGGAATATGTAGTGGACACACAGTACTGTAGACATGAAATGAACCACTTTCTAGGAGTTTTCATCCCAAAAGTCGCTAATAAAAACTATGAAATTAAACAAGGACACGATGCTGGATGATGCTAATTAAAAATACTACACCACTTGCTAAAAAGTCTCATAAGAGGCAGTACTAAACATGAACTTGATTACTAATCCAAAACCAAACCACAGAATGAGGACACTGTACTTTTAACTTCTGCTTTATGTTACAAAGGAATGCAATGATTCATCTTCTTTAGAAACAACCTATAGAAGCTCAGTGTGGCCAGTAATTGCTTCCCAGAAGTTTACAACCCTGTAACACTGAAAACTGACTGTTCTTACTGATTAACTACTTTAGACCTTTAGACCACATGCTACTTAATGTGCAATCATACTGTACGTATTGATACAGCAGCCATACTGAAGGACACCGTTGATCAAAACAGACAGACTGCTACACAAACTTGAAGAAGACATGTTTCTCCCACACGTCTAGCAGCACGATGAACAAATGCTAAGCCTACATCTAAGCAGCTTTTACTTCACCACAAACCCTACTGCACGGTAGTTGTAGTGCAGCAAACACTAAATGTGCAACTAATGATCTGATCTGACACCACTTGTTTTGGTTCAAATATCCACCCACTCTCGCTGGCTCCAAATGTTAACTAGTAACACCACACCGAGGTACAAAACATTTCTTTCTCTTGCACAGTCTTACTCATAATATGTAACCTAATATCTAACATTTTTGCTCTCTGGTCCCTTGGATCCTCTAATCAGACATGTGCCTCATGAGTTGGATCCATATCCGTGAGTACGCTTGTTTTTTTTGTCCGTTTAAGTAGCCCCATCAGTGCAGTATATGTTTGCTCTGTTTTTGGTGTCGGACAGCTGTTTGATGCATGTACAGTAGCTTGCAGTGTAACACATACATGTAGCCTTCTGGTTATACGACTTCCTTTCTAACCAAAACGACGAGATCAACCAGAGTTGCCAGGAACTTGACTATACCCACTGAAACTGTGTGGTGAAAAGTACCTCCAGATGGAGAGGTAGCACCGACTCACTTCAGCAGCAAAGAGATGCTGACAGACAAATGGTCATGGAAATTAGGGGAAGTCTTATAGTTTGAATCCCCAGACCAGTTGGGAAAAAACCCTTCCACCCCCAGTTTCTACTTGACGTCTGACTACAGAAGGCAGGGATGAGTCCACTTTCCCGGTCCAAAAGGGTTGAAAATGTGGGAATAGATGACTCCATCCGGTAGTTTTATTGGGATCTCATTCAAACAGTGATGATTTCAGCCACTTGATTTGTTTTTAGAAGTGCTGCCGTCAACAGACAAACAACAGGAAAGCCCCTTTTTATGAACCTTTTGGTTTCATGAGGTAAACAATGTTTCCACGCATCAGTCGAGTGAACTTTTAGATTCATGCTCCCTCCTGCTAGAAGGAAGTCAAAAACAAAAAGCACTGATGGCCTACTGTTATGTCATGATTCATCAGAACTGTGTTACTAATACTATATATAAGTATATTTCAAAAGTTCTTCAGAAATTTGGTTTCTTTCTGACTAATGAAGGACATCTCCGGTTTTATTACGTATAAAAAACTACCAGATAATACTGCAGTGAGTAGCTGTCTGTGTTGAACACTCCCTCGCATTCCCTCGAGTTATCAAGTGTCCCTGGTCAACCTGCCAGGTTGCACAAACAGTACTGAAGGTAGACAATGGAGCCACTGTGTTTACCTGCACAAATAATGAGTCAATGACAAAAACAAACTCCACAGAAAACTGCAGAACGACCATGTTAAACTGCATTTAATAAACAGCATGTCTTCACATGCACCATTGATTCATACGTTAACCTGATACACTCCCGCCTTTCATCCTTGAGGCAAAGATCATTCAACCACAAAGCTACTACTTTGCTGACACAACATACAAAATGTACAAACATTAGCAAATGTCCTGTGATTCAACGGTTAGCAGAGGATGTGGTGAAATGGAGGTGGTGGCACCCTAATGGTCAGAAAAAGGAGTTTGTGGGTGGAAGCTTGCAGGTTTAAATCCCCCAAGCCCACGAGGAAAAAAACCCACCCACATTTCACAATGACTCTGCAGAAACTGCTTGCTTAAATGAAAGTGACGGTGACTTGGTGAAAAAGGAAAAGAAAACCCAACAAGAGAATGGTTCCTTAACCAAACATTATCTTTTCAAGTGACCGAAAATTACTGGAAGTCATGTCATACTAAATATGATATTTCTTGATCATTACCTAAATCTGCCACGACTCTTTCAACAGGCGTTTGGAATCTTCAACACAGTCATAGTTTCAGCCACTGAATTAGATTTGAAAGTAACGTTGCAGAGATACATTTGGTTTCAATGTTTCCATCCACCGGTCAAGTGATTTCTCAAGATGACCCACCCTCCTCCCAAAAGAGGGGAATTAAGAAAACACTGGGTGTATTTCCTTCAACTGGGTTTGGGGAAAGTGCAAGTAGAGCTTTGACCACAGAACACACCCAGTGCAAACGTGGAAAGTCTGTAAAACGATGTTAGTTGTTGATATCAGCAAGTTATGGCAGTCTGAAGACATAAAGGAATTATTAAAGTGAAATTGGTAATATAATAATTCAGGAAAATGGCAACACAGACATGACACATCTCCAGAAAGCATTTTGGTATCTGACACTGCTGTGTCATTGGTTTGATCTATTCATTGGACCACTGTCAGATTAAAGCGTTTCCAAAATGTACCGAAACTGCAGCTCAGTCATCAAAGATGATATGATAACCGATAAAGGTTATGACTACCTGAAATTTACCACAGCCGGTACAGTCATCACTGCTTAGTAAACAACCCAGTGGAATTTACAATGAACTCTTTTTCTCGTGTATAATTCTAAGAAGTGGTTTTCATGGTACGAGGGCCGCCATTTCAAAATCATATAAAAATCAGAAATAAGATTAAAAAGAAGAACAGACCATTTTACTTGTACAGAGGGGGAAGAGGTGTGTTCTTTCTTAAATGTTCATCCTGAGTCATGCAGAAAAAGAGTTAAGAATAGTGATGGTGCAAAGAAAGAGTGAAAGAGGAAAATAAAACAGATAGAGGAAAAGAGGTTTTCTTGGCTTTCACAATAAGACAGACCTGATATCAGAACTGTATGAGATACTGCTCTGGGGAATTTGTGGTGAATAATTTCAGTTTCTTTCTGAGATGCTCTGCCAATTAAAATAATCATAGAATGAGGAATAGGCTCATTTCAAATAAGAGAGGGTGGCTTACTCTCTGCTCACCGACTCTCTTCTGAGAGCCATGAGTCAAACAGTATATACTGCATTAGGTAATGTGTGTGCAATGTGCATGGATGTATGTTCTATGCAGTTAGGTATGCCAGCTGTTCAGCAGCAGACAGTGTGTCACTACCACAGCCCAGGTTGCCACACTCCACCTTACACCGAGGAGCAACTCAGAGTCAGCAGTCCATCTAGCCTTCATCTCTTTGGACTTGTGATTGAAAATGATTAGTCAGCCATACTAACTTAATTCCACAGAGGCTGAGCAGAAGACAGTGTGGCTTCTTGTCTGATTGCTTTTGGGTGGTTAACTGTATTCGGCTGAGTCACGCGATAACTTGGAATTGTGAAATTGAATAACGAAGTCGTGACAATTTTATTATGATAACTGATGATGAGTATTTGGAAAGAACTACAGCACGACACCTGACAACAGTTAAAGAGGTATGATTTTATTTTCTCAAACCTAGATATTTAGTTGACTCAAAAGCTTTTGGTCTCCTAAACATGAGCAGAAACTGTACACATATTCCTTATAAACTGTCATTTGACTTTGTGTGATTTTAGGATCTCGAGCATCAAGAAGCCACAAACGCATGCAACGCTCACGTCAACAACAAAATTTGCTAACTTTGTGCGTGTGTGAGACAGTGTCCTCTCTCCTGTTCACATTACTGTGCAGACGCCTTTGTGAGCTCCTGCGAGGCACAGCTAACCACGTGTAAGTTTCCATAACATCATCTACACACCTGTGTACAGTAAGAGAAGATCGATCAGGTTTTATCAGTGTGTGGGAAGCTCTGTGTGTGTAGATACTAGACTGTGTCTGTACGCTCAGTTTTGCATCATTGCGGTTGTGCACATTTGCATGAGAATGTGTTAAGACGTGCACATACGTCTGTGTTATGGATTGTGTTAGAAACAGAGACTGAGGACTGCTTTACCACCGATCAGACTTGAACTCAGAGATATCAACAGAGAAGAGGCAATGTCCCAGATTCATTCTTGCTCTATTAACCCATGCTACAGGCAAATTCAATATAAGGCGATTCATAGACAAACTTTCCATCTGTGTCTCCTGTATGTGACAAGTGTTGTTCAGCCGAGGGATCACTATCTAGCATCTATTCTGGTTCTGCCTAACTCTGCATAGTTTTTGGACTGCAGTCTTGGAGCGGCTTACTCCAAAGACATTCAGCCCAACCACGACCTGGCGGTAAAGTTATTCTTTGCTTTCCTGGAAGGTCTTAAAGTTTCATTTATTATACTTGATTTAGTCTTTTATGTTGAGTTTTAAAAATTATAACTAAATAAGCACGACAGCTGTCCTGTAGCATGTGGTCTGGTTTTGCACCGTATATAAATTGCTTTTCTTTCTGTGTGGGTGTGTCTTACTGAGGTCTAAGACATCATCTGTCTTGATAAGGTCTTCAGGTCTGGTCAGAGGCAGCTGTGTTTCAGGTTCTCCCTGAAGCTGGAGCGATAAGGACCGCAGCATGAAGAACACACGGATTGCCTGAACACAGACAAAAACAATTAGAGAGGTTATGATGAATCAACCTCCCTGCCTGAAAGCTACAGTTGCAACAAACCAATAAAAGGAACAATAGAGTGACAGCACTGCAAACAATCTATGAGAAAACATTAATCATACAATATTTATGTCACTATCAGAATCAGGCTGTTATCTTTCATCTAACTTGTGTATCATGTAGCGTGTAAGACGAGAAATGTTTTTGGCAAAGCACAAAACCAAAAGTATGTAACTTGAGCCTTACCTGCTTCTTATATTATACTATAATATATACTATAATATTAGACGTCAGCTGTTACTGAAGTAAACCAGTTGATTTCACATGCCATGAGCTCTGAGAGCCATCAACTGGAGTAATACATGCAACGTAGACTGAGCTTGAGTGTGCGTGCACGTGTGGACGCACCCTGCGTGTCTTCTCCACATCCCCACAGGGGAGTCTCTTGACGAAGTCGATGCCCGTCAGAGGCGTCCCGGTGGGTGGCAGCAGCACTGAGGCATCCATCATTAGATACTCCACATTCAGCGGTTTACTCTGCAACATAAACGTGTAGAGATGAGTAACATGTAACAGCAACCACAATATATATTTGTAAACTCAGATAAATCATGTTTCATTTCTCAAAGAGAAAAAAACAACATGACATTACATCAAATGAGGCCAACTAACCGTCATGCTCCTGTATTCGTCTTCAAACATGTCCAGAAAGATTTCCTCGCCCTGTGATGACAATAAAATTGGATGCCAGTTAAAAACACGCCAGACTTTAACCCCATTTTTGCATAAAGCTGTCAAAAGGCCAGATTCTTTCATACAACACATTTTATGTTTGCACAGAAACAGAAATAATCTGCTCATTTTCTCAGTTTGGCATCATTCTGAAATAAAGCAGCCACAGAGGATATTTTATAATGACACGTTACTTTCTATCAAAACTCACATTTGTGCTCATAATTATAACCATAAATTATATTTCATTACTCTCATAAACCACGATGCCAGTAGAAAGAAGGATGTTAATGCACACATGTATAAACTTGTTTAAAACTTGGATGATGTTTAAAAAGCTACTTTCCCAAACAGCCTCATGTTTTTCCCTCTGTTTACCGCTCATTATATCCTAACCCAAGTTGATCTCTTATATTCAGCTGACTCTTCTGTCCGTGCAATTCTCTGTGTACAAACAAACAGTGTATAGAAGCATACACAATAATTTATGACTTTAGTAACGTACGAGTTCTTTTGTGTGCTTGTGTGCTGGTCTATTGCGTGTGACAGTGACTTATCAAACAAGCACTGGTTTGTATCTCGAATATATTAAACTGTCACAGGACCCCCTTCTTTAAAACATCATACTACCAGCGCTGTGCACATATCTGACTCATCTGCTGTGTGTTCCAGCACATTACTAAATATAAATCATCTTTGAAATTCTTAAATGACACCCCATAAATAACATGAACCAAAACAGGAAATGCTGGACAGATAGGACAAATAGTTGGACATGCACAGTTGAGCATCTTATCAGATGACACTAATTAATTATCAAAGTGTTTTTGAATTGGTGGATGTGTTGCTAAAAAGAACTGCACTCATATATTTTGATAAGAAAAAAAAACAAATTAGATGATTTAAAATCATGATTATTCACAATATGAAACATTTGAGATATTTTAGATCAAATCAAATCATCAAATGTTTAAAGTAAGTTCTTTTAATCCAAAGATACTTAAATCAAATGAGTATTTCATTTATTAAGATTCATCATCATCAAGTCTCGCGTGTTGATCACAGTGATATTTTCTAGAAAGGTATGTTACAAAAGTACAATTTTTCTGTCTTGATGGTCTACGTGGTTGAAAGGTGACAAAGCCAGACAAACCTGAGTACAATGACTGATACCAAAACTAATATCCAAAGATAGTCAAAAAGAAACAGAAAGCATTTCCCCTGCGTGTGTAAAAGAATATAAAGATAAACAGAAATCACTTTCAGTTTTACCTGTTACACCTTAGTGGAAATCGTTTCAGTTATAATCAGTGGATACACCTAAACACCCGTAACTAAATGTCAGCCAAAGGAGACTTGTCACAGAGTGTGATTCAGCTTCTGTTGTGACATGGTTCTTAAGAACTGGTACTAGTTACTGCTTGTAACACCGGAGTTTCTGACTCAGCGTTCTTCTATTTTTCTAACTAAATTCTCTTTAATTTCCTGTTTTCCCATCTCAGAAGTTGTCCGAGTTGACAGACCAGCAAAGATATGACTATAAATCTCTATTGTGCTACAGTGGACAGCACAATGCAAAATATTTTGCATTAATATAATTTGTGTGACAATGTTAGTCTGCTTCTCTGAGTCTGTTTTCAGCTGTCAGTTGCTCCTTGTCCTTTATGCTTATTTGTGTTCATAATACTGCACACGTGGGAGACTGGAGATAAGCACTTATTTTTGTAGGTTAGCAGTGCATGCGTGCATTGGGTAGATAAATGGTTATCTTAGGTGTGTGTTACTGCGTACACTCACCTTGTAGAACCCCCGCAGTAAATGGAGACTTTCCTCTCTTGCACCCTGCAAACACAAACATGTGTAAACAGCATAAACAATATGAAACAATGCAAAATACATCTGAGCATTCATGTGAGACAAACACAAACTTATTTTTATTAAATGTATTTTTAAATAATTAACAGTAAGAAACAAACAAACATGTATTTTACAAGCTGTTTACACATAAAGTAATATAACCTACAACCACTGTTATGACCCCATGTCAAATAAAACCTAGTCTTCATCTCAACAAACCAAATTCATTGCAAAAGCATTAAAACAGATTTTCCTCTTCCTAGGCCCTAACAAGCTTCACGGATTCACATCTCTGCTCGCTATCTTCATCCTATCTTTTTATAATCCTTCATAGACCACAAGCTAAAAATGCAGATTAGATTATGATTAGTTAACAATATGTTTTCTTTCCATACGTCTTGGAACTTTTTAAACACCACCACAATTCACAGTACTGGAAAATGACAATACAATTGCATTACATTTTTTATAGAAAGCTGCTACAAACTCCAGCATTTTAGGGCACAATAATAACTTGTGGATACTGGTGGGACTGACATGCAAATAATTAATATTTAATACAGTGAAATACACTGGAATGTTCCCTGAAGACTTATTAAGTATTACTCATCATTATGCTTGCCAGCTGTTCCTGAGAAATGATGATGGACAGCAGTCAATCACAATAACATGAGTAACTATTAGTAAGTCTACACTCATAAGGATACACAATGTACTATTTAATGTTAAATACTGTAATGCTGTCACTCCTGCATTCAGTAATGCAAGACCAAGATTAGTAACATAACTAATCTGCCATTTCCCCACAAAAGGGTGGAAAGAGAATCAGCAGGGTCAGGGTCAACACAGCTTCCTGTCAAAACCCTCAACATTACCATTTCATTTCAGAAGCACTGACCCCTTTAAAAAAAGGCTCTTCCTCTAAGAGGTGGGAAATTCTTCAAGCAGAAACCCCCATGTTAAACCGACTGATTAATACCACACCTGCTCAGAAACTACAGTAAAATGACCATGGTCAGGTTTCACTTTTTAATTCAGTCTGATTAAAAAAAACAAACAAACAAAAACAAAACAAGTACACACTTGCAGTATCACAACTACTTCCTGTAACTCCTGTACAGAAAGAAAAGAGGAAACCAAATAAAGGGAGGGTGGGGAGGATTATTTGAAATGAGTGAAGAGGAAATTAATTAATTTCCCAGAAGGATGAGGAAAGAAAGAGGAAGAGGAGTTCATGTGAGTAAATGAGGTGTGGTTTGTGTGGTGGAGGAGCGGGGAAAGGATGATCAACGAAATTCCATATGCTAAAAAATGTCTCATAGATCACAAATTAGGAAGCATTGAGAAACCCTGCAGCTACAGATTCTGAGAAAAAGTTGACATCAAACTTTTGTGACTTTGTTGACCAAACTCTTTTTTTGTGTGTGTGTGGTATGTTGACAGGAATGTATGTATGTATGAGAGCTGCATGAACATGTTTGTAAGTGTTATACCTCCATGCAGGCCAGATGAACGTCTTTGATTATACAGCTGTTTCCAGACAGCACAGACTGCTTCAACAAAAGGCAGCTCAGCTCCAGGGTCGCTAGACGCACTTTGCCATCTGCACACAGACACACACACACACACACAAAAATAAGAGAAATATATACGATTAATTTAAGGTGGTAACTTACCTGTAACCTCATATCGCTTTAACAAAGTTTTTATGTCTTATATGTAAATTGACCAAATTGAGTTCATAATATTAAATATTATATTTTTATTAACTCGTACATAACTTCTCACCATACATGTTGTAATTTTACAAATGTTTAACTGAGAGTAAAGAAATAAATTGGTGCCAGCTTTTTAATTAGTATTCTGGCACTCCATTTTTATATTGGTCCATTATGGAGGAGGTCCAGCAGTGCCATTAGCGTTACCTAACTCACCACTATCACTAACAACGAGTAAAGTTATATCCATTAGTAAACTTGTTAAATCACGGACAGTTGAGGCAGAGAAGCTCAAAACTGTGTAACTGTCCTTCACAGCTGACAAAGCACTAGAAAAAGAGAAGTCCTGAGCAAACTTTGGCCACATTTAATATGAACATCCAACACTGTAACATGACAGAAAAGAAGGCACAGCACAAAAAGCTCCCCTTTATTTTATATTCATCACACAGCTGTGCACAGTAATAGGATTTTTAAACAGGAATTGGACTGAGGGAATGATAGGTAGATATTATAGATATTATTATCATCCCAAAGGCTGTGTGTTACCTGGCTGTGCTGCCTGGCTCATAACTCTGATCAATCTCTCAGCCAGCACCAGGCTGTAGGAGCTCCTCTCCTGATCAGGAACTGGCAACTGCAGACGCTCCAGAAGATCTCGGTTTATACCTACAGTTAAACGGATGGATGGACAGAGAGACCAGGTGAGGAAGAAGTTGCATGTAGCTTTGGTTGCACAAACATGAATACTGTGATGTCAGTACACTGTCTTCTCTTCAAGCAACCTGGGTTGTGAAATTCCAGGACATGTGGCTACTGAGACTGAGACCGAGAATATACAATATCAATTATTTTATTATATATATATATAATTGACATACACATTGATGTAAATGGGGTGGACAAAATAATAGAACACATCCTCAAAAACTACCATGCAGGTGAATCAACACCTGTTCAGTTAAAAAAAAAAAAAAAAAAACATGTATTAGACTGCGTTCAATTTAAGGTATACCTAATAAACAGGCAACTGAGTGTCTACTGAAACAATTGTTCAGATGTAAAGAGACTGATCTGAACGCCAGCCAAGTCGTGTTTTTAGAAATACAAACACTTGTACACCCATACAGACAGACCCCTGATGTGGATGCCAGTTTACTTCATGTATGTGTATAAATGAAAGGGAAGGCCAACCTTTGCTGTGTGAGACGGCGTAAAGCAGACAAAGGACAAACAAGGCGTGGTAGTCATCGTTGGTGCAGTCAAGGGCACTGTACACCATGTCTAAGAATGGCCTGTAGAGAGGGAGAGGACGAACACATCAGCACACAGACACTTTTAGAATACTTCTAACAGTTCAGTGTGTTGAGATGTGTGCGTGCATGTACCTGCTCCTCTGTGTGTGTGTGCGGGTGGCTGCAGCAGTCTTCTCCTCATCGGTGATGTTCTGCTCCGTCAGCTCTGACACCTTGCACTTCTCCATCACCACCATCTCTATCTCTGTGTGCACACACATACAGACTTTGTACTTATACTCCAAACTATTAACGAAAACACACGTCATGGCTGTGATGAAAATGTCACCAATGATCATGAATGTAAATCTGAAGTGCTTCCTTCATTAGTTCAAAAATAAATTAATTGATGGAACGTGTTAAAGCAGCAAAATGGTCCGATCATAACATCGGCGTCTGCTTACTGTAGATTAGAGAGTTGATGTAAGTATGTAAAATGTAAGGAACCAATAATGTACAGCATGTCACCGTCTATCCCTGAAAAGGTTTCTTCTTTATCACTTTTCTTATTAATCAGTTAAATTGGGTAGGTGTTTTTCCACCTCAAGTGGTACATTTGTCATTGTGAAACTATCTGTTCTGCAGCCCACGATGCCATTAGTGTTAAAACTCTGCAAAAAACTATTCAGTCAATGCATGGAAGGAATCATTTCAGATGAGTGGAATGGTCACATTTTACTTAACACACACACACTGCACACACACATGCACGTGGAGCAGGAGTGAGAGACAGGCGGAGAGGTGAGGAGCACAGGATGGATGGTGTGTCACCGTGGAAATGGACACCGTGGAGATTGTGGATATGTGATTGGTGGTACCATGGTAACTACAGAGAAATTAAAGGTGCCAAACAGGGTAAGCAGCAGAAAGAGGAAGGCCTCATCTCAAAACTAGTCAAAGAGAAAGATGAAATTTACTTTCTTTCTGCTTTTTCTTCCTTTTTTATTCCGCATTTTCTTTCAGCCCTTAACTTTTAATTCTCTGTTCTTAGAATTGTGTTGTTTTCAACACTCTTCCTTTTACAGGAATGGTGCGGGTTCTTTAGTTGAGAAATGTATAACTACTGCTCAAGAGGTTGCACAATCTAATCTGAATTTGGCAATAAAAAATAAAAGGCATGGAGATGACAGCAGCAGTCATGAGCACATTGAATTAAGCACCCAAAAAATAAAAAGCAACAAAAGCAGAGCACATTTGGAGTTAAAGTTAAACCGGTATCATCCTTTAAGTTATTTAGTCTTTTTAAGAGTTGGTCTCTCTTTTCTGTTTGGAGACGAGGGATGCTGCAGTGGTGGCTGTTGGGTAACCAGAGTGCATCATGGGAGACTGTGTCTGATTGATGGGAGTAAAGAAACACTCACAAAACACAGTCCTGTACTGCTGTGTCCAAAGAGACACACACTCACCTTCCGCCGTCTCCCCACTCGCTCTGCTTCCCTTAGAACTCCCACCTCCTCCTCCTCCTCCTAATCCCTCTGTACCTTTTCCCTTCTCCCTCTCTCGGCCTCCCTCCCTCTCGCCTCCTCTGCCTCCGTCGTCGTCCCAGCCCTCCTCTCCTCCTCCTACTCCGCTGCCTCCTCCCCCTCCCCCAGCCCTTTCGTCATCCTCCTCCTCGCCCAGGTTTTTGTAGTTTGGCCTCTTTTGAGTTCTCTTGCGGCCACGGTGGCGCGACAGCTCCAGAGAGCGTTCCAGAGACTCAGGGGGTTTGGTGAAGCGACGCACCCCTCCTGCAATGGCCTGGGATAAAAGAGGGCAGAGAGGAAACAGAAAGGCAAAGGTGAGAGATGGGAAGACATCATATGCCTGGAAGTGTTACTTCAGATTTATTTAATCAACTCAACATTATGCCGAAATCCTTTTCGACAACCCTGAAATCATTAAAATATTTGGTTGTCATGTGTCCTCAAAGTTGTTTTTGGTTCAAATAAAGCAGCGGATACAAAAATGGTTCAAAACAAGAGAGAGAAAAAAAATGCTATGGGTATAATTAGTAAAGTATTCAAACAGTCAGAGTCCGGATATGATAAGAAACTCTTTCCAGAAGCAGCATCTCCGCAACCTTTTACTGGTAGACGTGCATGCAAAAAACAGACATATGAACATGCATGAGAACACAGACTGACACACACCAAAACAAACTTGCATAACTGATTACGACTCTATCTCCTCATACATGCACACAAACGCACAGCCTTACAGTAAATCACCTCCACCATCTCACTGATCGAAGTCCGGTAAAACACACAAGCCACTTCCTTACTGATAAACTTTATCACAACAAAAGGAGAAACTGACCACTTTACACATATGCACAGATATGCACACACTCACACACACACACACTGACAAACACCCACACACGCACACGCACACGCACACACACACACACACACACAGGCTCTGACTTCTCTGAAGCCATACTGGAAATACAAGAAACCAACTTCTCACATATACTGTAGCCCTCAAAACTGACACAAAAACACAGATACGACACAGGAAACAGCTGGTAAATGATAACATGCTGAGCAAAGATTAATAAATACAATAAAATACAGTAAGGTGTAATGACAATAAATGGTACTACTCTTAATTCTAATAATGGAATTGAATACATAATCATTTTATTTGTTTGTGCTTCAGATTACGTTTAACAGCTAATTTCCACAGAACACAAAGAAAAGTCTTTTAAATCCGTCCTGCAGCCATCCATGCTTTAAAAACCATCTATATCATCTTTCTGTCAGACTGGATACATCTGAGTACTTAGGATTGTGCTGGAGTTGCTGTTAGACATGAAGTGTGTGTGCACGCTGTCAGACATAAACCACAGACTAGTATCAGTGTGTATGTGTGTGCATGTGTGTGTTGCACCTGTTAGCTGACTATGTTCTGGTAAACCGCTCACACTCTGAGCCTATGCTGAGAAATTAATGGAGGTCAGGGAGTACGGAAGGCAGACCTACCTACACATGTATGCACGCACTCACACACACACGCACACACACACACACACTCTCACTCAGGCAAACCACACAAACACACCAAGCACATCAAAACAGGGCACCATTGCAGCTCAAAGATGAATGCAAAGACCTAAAACAGCATGTGCTTTGGGGAAAAAAGAGACATGCAACATCATGTAGCTAACTGGTGCACTTGCAAGTAAACACGTGTAGAAAAAAGACAGAGAGAGAAAGAGAGAGAGAGAGAAAAAAACACTTCTTCCAGGAAAGAGATTTGGGTTAGGTGAGCCTGTTCCATCATGTGACCTAATTTCCTGCCACATCACACACAAACAGAAAGTACCATTTGACCACCTGCGCAGAAACAGAGGCCATGCCTCGTCAGACAGGCGTTTCATCTCCAATCAATCAAACAATAACAAACAGCTGTTCTATCTGACGTGAAACAGAAACTATAATAATAATTATATTATTAAAAATTATATTTAATTATATAATTATAATTATATTATTAAAAATAATAATAAGATGATAAGTAGGCATCATCAGGAAATGTCATGTGCTTTTTCAACAAAAATTACTGCCAGAAAAACACATGGTGTGCCTTCAAACATGCATCTGAACACAGGTATGAGACACTGCAGGTTAAATGCCAGTAAATGACGTTTGATTTAGTAACCAGTCTTTTATTGAGATTCAAGACAACCTCATTTGAATAGTTAAATTCTGTCAAACCATCAAAGCTCCTGTTTTGAGCTGATAGGTGGAAAACAGCAGGGAACCAAAAAAGGAGAAAAAAAAACAAACAAACATCAGAACTAACCCAGAAATGAGAGAATGGGCGGGACTATCTGCCTGAAAAAGCCACATGACAGTGATGTTTGAGTAGCTTCTACACTATGTTTGATATACTTCTTGAATTGTTTGCAAAGTGCAACGCAAATGTTTGAAAATGCAAAATGTGATACAAAATGCAAACAGAGAGAAAGGTACTGCTGGAGGGTCTGACTGCTTCCTACTGCGGTATACCAACACTGTTAAGACATCACGCCTCAACACACATTCACTGAAAAGGTAGGCTGCTTCTTACAACAGCCACAGGACTAACACGCACACGCACACACACAGCACAGAGAATAACCACAAGGGTTCTCAGAAATGCTCCCTACCTAAGCACACCCACCTGGCTTCACAAACAGATGGTCAAAGAATTAACAAGAAGGGAGAGAGGGGGAATTAGAAAATGAGACTTGATTGGGGAAAATGAGGGGGAGGCAAATGTTATATAGAAGGAAAGAGACAAAAAAAAGAAAATAGAAGGCACAGATGTAAATATAAAGAGACGATGAGAGAAAAACACAATACAAAGACGAAAGAGAAAGCAGACAGGATGCACCTATCTGAGGCTTCGGCAGGAGAAAAGATGGAAATGAGGGAGAGAGAGTTCAAAAAGTATGAAGAAGAAAAACAGTGAAGGTATTTTGCATAGTGCTGCCTTGATGTGGGTGAATAATGGAGAAAACATGACCCTGTGATCTCATAACCGCCTACACGCACTTCTGGAACTCTAGTCTTTTTATGTGTGTGTGTGTGTGTGTGTGTTTATACCTAATGAGTATATTTATGCAATGTACAGTCTGCACTGTGTGTGCATATGTATATTATGCATCAACATCAAACATCATTGTGTTTCGGGACTGCGCTGTGTGTATTGCATGTTTGTAAATGTTGTTCGGTGTGTGTGTGTGTGTGTTACCGTGTTCTTGTGTGTGCTGTGTTTATCAGTCTGAGTGCTGAAGACAGACAGGTCTCCGTTGAGAATAACATTGGCCAGGGCGTTGACCATTGGCTGATAGTGGATGATCAGAAAAACCTGTAAAACACATAGAAATAAGAAAGTAATCAGAGTAGCAAAGCCTTGAGCATTTGAATAAAACAAAAACTAAATTTTACGGTAAAGTTCTTAACGCTTTAAGGTCAGCGGTCCAGATTGGCGATAACAAAAGAACATTTAATCAACTCCCCAAACAAATCTCGTGACTGGGCCAGCGTGATAGCGAGGCAGACACAGTTCACACACCAGAAGTAGATTTATTCCTGACTCAGACATTTTCTGTCAACTAAATTTACAAGTTGTAGATCTGATAGCAAATGTAACGCACGAACACAGCTGCAACAACAGTCTCTCCAGCAGTTAACGTTGCCATGACAACGATGTCATAGATAGAGAAATCAGTCATATTTAAACTGCATTTATCTGGAAACAAAATGTGTGAATAATCTCCAACAACAATGGATATTCAACGTCATGTTTAAATATGATGAATATATAAAAAAAAATGTATGTAACATATTGTTTTCATAACATGACTTGCTGTTTGGTCCGGCTGGATGCTTCCGAAAACTAAAAAGGACATAACTTGGTGGTTACTGCACTTTCAGATCGTGAACCAACTGCTGCATGTTAAATCAAAGTCTGGGAAGCTGACATTAAGTTTCAATCAAACTTTGAGGCAAGCATTGCAATTTCATTGGAGGTTTTCTTTCCATGGGAATGTACAGGAAATGCAGAACAATTCTACAAACAACACACATGAAGCTGAAATATTTCATGACGTTTGGGTCATATTCCATGTTTAACACATTAATAAAAATCTGATAAACAGGCAGAATGATTGGCAGATCATCCGACCACATAACTAAGAGTATTTCAGTTCTTTGGTGATGGTAGCATGTGATGCACAGCATGTGTGCATGTTCTGCTTACTTGCGACAGCAGGTAGAGGGAAACCTGAGGGTTGATCTTTCGGTCTTCGGACTGAAGAAATAGAAGAAAAAAACCCCAACAACTTAAAGTCAGATATGAATAGAGGAAGAAGTAGTTCTTATATGACAAGCTCACTGATTTGATTTTATCATCAGTGTAATCCATTTCATTTCAACATGCAGTTCAGGGTAACGTACCATCTCAGGGCTAACCAGAGAGTAGACATAGAGGGGCAGGAACAAACGGTTGAGGAGGTGGTCAGTCAAAACGTCATTAAGGAATTCACAGTTGATTATGAGGATGTCGTTCAGGTAGTGGAGATGGTCAAGGTGCTCTGCTACCAGGTCACTTAATTTCCCTCTGTTCCTATGTCTGGGAGACAAAAAAAGAGGGGCAGAGAGAACGAATGTTATTTAGGTAGTGGGAGTGGTCAAGAAGAAAACATCCTGAGGCATGAAGAATAGGTTGTCAGTGTTTTATTGTACATTATTATATTTAAGCTGACAATGAGTTCACCACAGTTACAATCACATAACACCTTCCTGGGTGATTTTTTTAAATTGAGTGGCACAATTAACTTGAAAGCCATGCTGTATTCAGAGTAAGTTCAAATATATTATAATGCAATACAAAGGCATCATGTCTCTTAAAAGAAGTGTCCTCTAATAATCAGCAGGATAACGCTTAGAAACCAGAATCAGGCCTGACCCCTAGGGGCCATAATGAAAAACACAGAGAGAGAGATGGCACTTACTCTTCATCTGTCTGCACACACTTGTCCAGTTCGATAACATGGCTCCCAATAAACCAGACCAAGTTGCTGAAATACGGGACTGCTGTCTTATCTCGTATGTAGTGCAGCATGTGTTGGTTGTCCACTGGAGAGAGCAGGGTCAGGATCAAGATCTGGGTTAGTGATGTTACCAAGGCTGCCCACGGGTATCAAACACCCACAACACTCACACATACTCAATATGTACATAGACTTTGTGATCCCAGAGAAATATCAAAATGTGACAGTTAAAATGTGATTTGAAAAACAAACAACACCATTAAAATTAAGAGGAAAATTAAGAAAATTACAACCACGTTAAGTCAAATTAAGCACATGAATTTGCCCAGTCAGTCTATTGTTAATACAGCATAAATGGAACACTACTAAAGTGGGGAAAAAAATGTGTTGAGTGTTAAAGTGTGTGAGGGGTCACTCGCACTGTTATTAGACGAGAAAACACTTTTCCAACTGATTTTCTGTCTAATCAAAGCCATCTGAGTCTGTGTTTATCAGTGTCTCACACCCACAGAGTCTCTGCTGAGGAGTTATCTTAAGAGCGAGATCTGAGCCACATTCGGGCTTTGTGTTCGTAGTGATGAAACTCACAAGATTAGTCATAGGGCAGTGGGCAATGTTTAAAATAATCTCTGTAATGTGTGCGCAAAGGTTAAGGGGAAACTCCACCAATTTCACACATCAAAGTATGTTTATGGGTGTCAAGAAGATCTGCAGCTCCAGAGGAAGCTGCATAAAGTCTGATAATTTGCCTCATGTGATGTCACTTGAACAGCATTAGTTTGGGCTGAAGACTACATGTTAGAAAATCTCAGATGTGGAGTTAAAAAGCAGTGAGCTGACCAGAACTGCTCAATTCTGCTTGAGGCTAGCAGCTCAGACACCTCATTAGTAGCAAACAGCATAGCACACTTAAATCACTGGTCAAACAGTTTGCAGTTTAGTTGCACTGTGTGTAATGCAGGTGTCAGGTTTTTAACCAGGAAATGGATGCATGGAATATAAAAAGACAACATCTCTGGTTCTGCTGCATCAGTGTTTTTTAACTAACCATGCAATCATACAAGAACAGCAACAGAGAAGCTTCAGTGAAGGGAACCAGAAGGTTGAGACATCAGAGAGAATATCTGAGAGGCTTCTGTTCTGTGAATGACAACTGACTTTAAATGTGAACAGTCCTGGCGTAGTAACACTATCCTCGTGTAGCTGTCCAAGCTGATAGTAATTTAGCAATGCCAATCAACAAACTGGGAAAAACAGTGAACGAGCAACCAAATCAAATGAATGAATCACATAACAGCAGAAAACAAACGGACGAATCACAAGCTGCCGCTAGTCAGAGTCACAGTGTCATTCCAGCTCAGTCCATCAGTGGATGACCAGAGAATAATTAAAGCAGGGGAATTAAAGATACTGACTGAATAACCACAGTGATCAAAAACTGTCAAACCCATCAGCAAAAATAACAACCAAGTTGTGGGGCTCAGCTGAAATTAAGTGTGTGGAACAATTAACCCAAGAAAAACAATACAAAAAAAAAAGGCATGCAGGTTTTTCTGCATATATGTAGGTGGGTGGGTGATACAGAATGGTTTACAAGAACAAGAATTGCAATTACTCATACCGGTACATTTATAACAAATACACCATTAGGTACAAATAGGGCTGGGTATCAACAAGTACTCACATGTCATGTGTAATAATAACTCTTTTTACAGTTTAGAAGGGAAAAAAGTCTCAAATTAACAGTAACAATATTTTTAAAACAGAAAACAGCCAACAAACTAAAACAATGATTGGCTTATAGGCTAATTTACCACCTGTTTTAGAATTGTAACTGCATCAGTGTGCTCCATGTAACAACTAGTAATCATGTTTGAGAGAAAGTATCAACAAAACATGTTTCTAGGATACCCAGCCCTACAAAAAAGACTGAATGAATGGAACCAACTTACATGAAACTGGAGTTAGGCAGATGGGGCGCGCAGAGGGAGGAGGGGGGAGGGAGAGGAGGAGAGAGACAAGGAGAGGAAGAAGAGGAGGAGTGGTTGTTGAAGAGGAGGAGAGAGAGGGGGAAACAGACACAGGGTTAACGTGAGTAAAGGGGCGATTGTGGAGGGGTGGTGGTTGGGAGGGACCCCGCAGGTATCTTTACTAATAAATTGCAAACAATGGCACTTCTGGCAAAGGAGTTCATGTTACCTAAACATTTGAAAACTTTGAGAACTTTGATGCTTTTTACTGCATGTCAACAAGAGAAAACTGAAACAAGCAGCTTCCTCAGAAACAAACTAAACATAACATTAAACATTTGACTAAAATATCTTGACGGTAGCTTAATGAGTATTTATGCGGATTAAAATCCTTTTCCAGGGTGTCATTTGTTGCATGATCCAAGGAATCAGGAGGAAGCATCCAACTGTGACACATTTAATGTTGTGATACTTTCAAAAAAATTTCAGTGTTGGGTTAATTTAAAAAAACAATTAAATTCATGAGATTTGAGGGGTTTTGAGTTTTGCCACACATTTCTCAGCCTGAACTCATAATGTAATGTTAACGTTGCGTCTCAGACTGTACATTAGGATACAGATGTTCTGCATGGTCCCCTGACATTCCCCAGATGGTGGGGAAAAACCGTTGCTGCTTTAAGTTGATGCTTCCCCTTTTTGACAGATTCCTTACTATAGCGTAGCACATAGCCAGCCCATCAATGATACATTTCCGACATCACTAAGTTAAATGACCTGTACGTCTTCTACTGTGGTTAAAGTCAGTTGTGCTGAAGTGTAATGACGTCAATGTTGAGAGTTATACAATCAGGACTTTATGGACGACATCAGACACAAAGTTGTAAGGCGCAAAGCTAACATGCAGGACTAAACAGACACGTACAAAGACAGACGGGATGCCAGAGTTGATATGTTGCTGTGACTGTGTGTGGAGGTAATGTTATGTATAGTGAAGAAGAGCATGATATGTGGAGGAAAGCCAAACCCGCTAAATGCACCACCTGGCTTACGTGGAGCGACAGCGACAAGCTCTGAGCCCAGAGAAGCTCAGAGAGACGGCAGGAAGGAGAAGCAGAGGCTGACGCAGCACATTGCAGAAAGTGACACAGCCTTTAGATGTTTCAGACTCACAGAGTCACTGCTCGTGAGAGGACGTTATCCCCAGAGGAAAAACCTGCAGTGCTAATCGGCAAGAGATTTTTGGGTGGGGGGATTTCAGTGACTTTGCATGCTGGGTGGATTGGACTTGCTGATAAGTTAGTTCCTTTTAGTTTGTTAGTGAATAGGAGGACTTTAACCTTGTGGTAACGCCACCTTGGGTGCTGCACATACGCAGAGTTTAAATTAAGTAAAATCATGACGCTGCTGTCTCAGGAGACCGGTTTCAGAAACTATTAAAAAACAAATGCAACAATCCAACAAGTCCTGAGTTATGTTATTAGATCATAACCTTTTTTTATACATCTTACTATTCAGAAGTAAAACTGCATAGCATCTACAGAATTTACATACAAATGTAATTATTATTCCACACCTGAACTGGTTTAATAAAAACAAAAGGCAAAGGTTTAAACTTTGAGTAACAGCAGATTGTACTGAGATAACGACAATGTATAGATGAAAAAGTTTAAATCAGTATTTGACAATAATAATAAAAAAATTATTTATCCTCACAATAACCATTATACCCTAATGACTCATCGAGCTGCTCGCTGACTGCAGAGTTTCCAGGGTTACAGCCACACTGTTGGTGTACAGATCCTGAACGTTGAGTATTTCTACATATTTTCTGCATTACTGTAAATAAACACTTCATAAAGTAAAAGGACAGTGTTAAATTACATTTTTTTTAAAGGTATATTTTGGACAACTTCACATTCCCAGAAAGCCATCTTTTTAAACTAGAATGATGAAAGTAGAAAGCAACATAACATTTAAGGCCTGTGTGTGTTTGTTACAGCATTACCTGTTAGTCATGCTCATGCACCAGAAGCAGCAGCAGCAAGAAGGAGGGAAGGAGTACAAAGTAAGACGGTGGGCAGTCCTAGCATCCTGCGACTGAGAGTGAGTGAGTGCATGTGTGTGTGTGTGTGTGCGCATGTGTGTGTACGTTTAGCAATGTGCCCATGCGTGTTATTACCACTCACCTTTGTAGACGTTGAGTGTGATGGTGCGGACTGCGATGCGGACCATGCTTTCAGGGTGGTTGAAAAACTTAATGGCCTCGGTGTACAGGGCAAAGTCATTAGTGTGCTGTGTGTGGGAGACAGAGAGGGGGCGCCAGTGAGCAAGGCACAGCATTGCACCTCCGCGCTCAGGCCACAAACGACCACAGAGAGAGAGAGACAGAAAACAGCTAGTGGAGACAGAAATTTGATAAGAAAGGCTACAGAGAGTATTCAAGTTGTGGCAGAATATCTGTAAGAATGTAAGCATGATACTAAAGGAGAATTATTTCTAGTAATCCTGCAGAATCTATGACAAATGTGTTATGACTCTCAAAAGTCAGTCAGTGATATACTGGATGAATAAGTGAGCCTAATTTGCTGGGGACTTGTAGAAGTTGCACTATATAGCAAAAGCATCAAGCAAAAAAAAAACATTGTAAGTTTTAATTTGGGTTTTACATCACAGAGACACTCAAAAAGACTGAGCTGAACTAAACAGACTTGGTCCTAACAGTACTTTAGACGTATATTAACATACCAGCATGCTGCGCACAGTAAATTTAGGTATGACAAACCGGCAGCTCTGCATCCTACAGTCATCTCTCTCTGTGCCAGGGCCTGATCCTCTAGTTAAACATTCCTCAGTCACTGCGACCTCCGGCCAATCACAGTTGAGGGTCGGAGAGCAAAAAGTCGCCCAGAGGTCACAGCAAATGAAGAAATCCGACCCTGACACCAAACCCAAACCAGGAGTCTCTCCTCTGCTCGTAAAAAATTAAGTTGTGTAGATCTGACAGGAACAGAAGTGCTCAAAGTAATCAGCTATCCAATAGCGCCCTCTGGAGGAAAATAAACTGTAAATCAATAAATGAAGAGAGATAAATTCTAAATACAACTTTTGTAAATTGTGGGGGAAAGGCTGCAATGAGGTTGTTTATTATTTCAAATATAATTTGCCTTTAGAATGACTCAAAAGTTGCTAAGTTGCTTAAAACTGCACAAAAGTGTAAAATGTCTTTTGCAATAGAAATGCTCTCAGATCTACACATGGGTCTGGTTTTGGCTTCAGGGATAAAGCTACCATCAACAGTACACCAAAAACTTTCCCCAGCACACACAGGCCAATGGAAGGACTACAGATACTGCTGTAACAATGAAGGGTAACAACATCATTACAGATCGCTCAAGTGGTCGATATTCTTTGTTGTTACCATCGACTACCACACAAACACAGTCACACTCACGCATTCACACTCTCTTGTTGAAACACTGTTTTCATTAATATAATGAATGAACATTTGCCAATATTGACACTTGTATTTGTATAAGCTAGTGAAGAGAAAGATTAATTGAGGACAAGATCAGATAAATCTACACAGGAAGTTGATGTTTTGCCGGGGCAAGTGTGCTGCTCATAACTCGTGGATAGATAACTAAAAACACAGGACTTGCACAAATTGCAAAATAAAGCCTCTTTTCTTTCATCTCTTCCTTTCCCCTTTTAGTTTGTCAAAGTGAGTGCACAAAAACACACTGACATTGAATGACAGATCCTCCATTTGTCCCCCCTCCCCATCTGTGTATGGCCTCACCTCATTGTAGAAGAAGTGCACGGTATGGTTGTTGAGTTTGAGTGACAGGGTCTTGAGGAAGGAGATATAGTAGGCCATGATCTCCTCGTCCGAGAAGTCGAACTTGTGGACGATAATGGAGTTCACGTGGTTGTTTGACAACAGGTAATCTGAGAAGAGAAGGAGAAGAGACTGGGTCAGCAAATGTTTTACGAAGATGCTGTCAATCTTACCATTTACCATCTAGGAGCCTAATGATTATAGAAGAGCATGCTGAGCACCTAAAACCAAGAGTGTGTAGCTTCACTGCTTTCAGTTTTGCTCTCCTATCATCAGATCTGTGAGGTTGGACTGCAGTGACTGTTGCATGCATTGAACATGAGAAACTTACCAACACAGCTGTCACTTTTTTAATACCCCTACAATTTACCGAAATGCAACCCTCATTTACTTTATATAAAGATATCAGCCCACTGTATGACAGTGTATCATCTCCTGAATCATTGGTTGCCTAGCAACAGGTTGCAAATGCAACAGGCTGCAAATGCATTGTACATTTCAGCAAAGAAAGGCAGTGCAACATTTCTTGCATTGTTTAGCCTGCAAAATACATCTACACGCTGCATATTTCAGGGCAATCCAACATGCAAAAACAACATTCTCACATTTTATGTGGACTTAAAGAAAACATTGTATTCCCAACAGTAGCACAGGCTCAAAATATTTTAAGAAAGGTATTCTTTGTTGCATTACATCGTGTTTCTATTTCTCCGAGCAGTGTTGATTCAAAAACTTACAAAGGGAAGTCTCGTGGCTGATGTTCTCAAACAGTATGTTGAGGGTCTGGAGGAGCTGGACACACACGTAGCGTCCCGACTTCTGACGCAGGATGTTCAGAAAGAAGGCAAACATGTTCTTCTCCAGGAAGAAGCTAAACACACAAACACATGCATGATTCTATTCATGATGACTTGATCTTGAAATTTAGCCAAAGAGAAGAATGTTTCTCTTTTGCAGCATCCTGGTAGAGTAGTTGGTAACATGCCTGATTTTATTTCTGGCAACAGACCTTTGTTGTATTTTATACACTTCAAATCTAAAACAGCAATGTGGCAAAAATTTATCTTGTTTCGATACTGCACTATGCTCATATCCTGTAGTCACACACTGCTCGTTCCACCCTTACAGTTCATAGTACAGATCATTTAAAGCAACCATTCAGTGGACCAGATCTCAGACTGAATACCTCGTTATAAAAACTCTGTAGCTCATAACTACAAAATACCAAACATCTACAAGTCCAGAAAACTATGAGTGATCATAATGTCATGTATATTCTGAGGGTTTCCTAACACCATCAAGTGCACTCTCAACATGTGGCTTCTCAAAGCCATTTCCTGTATCACATCATAAAGCCAGAGGTGGTGAAATGGATATACAGAGGTGATGACATACAGCACAGACACAAGCACGACGGTCTCATGAGCTTGACTTCCCCCAGAAATGACTTTGTGCTCTTGAAGTCTTTTTATAATAAACCACTGAAGCATTTCAAAGGATTCACTTCCCCACCATATTTTTTTTCCTGGCAGAATTAATTACTGCTTTTTTATACAAATATGTAACTCCCATTACAAGTATGTTAACGTTTTCTTCAGTGAAAACAGGCTAAGTCGTTGCCTTGTTTCAGTATGATTTTCCATCTGTTAGCTATAATATTAAAGTTTGCCTGTTCAAACATTTCCAGATCAGGTGATAAAGCATAAAAATAAACGGGGTGCAAACTGTTCACAGGTCAAGTGTGCACCTGCATGAATGTCAGGTTTAAGAAAAAGAGTGTGCACACCAAGCAAACCATGCCTACATGAGCACTATAAGCAAATACAAAGCTTTCACTCCCACACTGGAATCAAAATCTGCATAGTAGTAGCTACAGGCGAGGGATTTGGCGTAAAGACATTTGACTGGTACTTACTCAAACACAGAGCTGTCATTCTGGTCCCCCCAGATGAGGATCTCTGTGATGGAGCGGATAGTCTCCACGAGAAGATTTCGGTTGTGGTCTGTCACTGTGGTGTTTTTGGTCAGGACATGGTACATATACCTGATAGGGAGACATGAACGAAGGTGTTGAATCCTCAGCTCAGTTTTTAAATTTGCGAATATGTACAGATCTATCTTTAAACTTGACAGCAGGAGACATATCCGGAAGCAGAATAATAAAACACCTGACAGGACATTGACTACCATAGTGGTGAGGTGGTGATTGTCAATTGTAAACCATGTTATTGCTATGTGCGGCCTCTAATTTAGAGTCAATAAAACATCTCTAAATACTGTTATACAATATAAAGTATCTTCAACCTTTTTCAGCTCAAGGACCCCTTGGACAAGAGAAAAACAGAACAGAGACCCCCCCCACATGTGTCACATTTTAAGCCTGGCTTATAATAACAATTATATTTACTTTATTCACCTTTTAATTCACCTTATTACTATTGCTATTTTATTATGTATAGTTTTTTCTTTATATTTTTAATCTTATGTTGTCTATCATCACTGTGTGTAATGCTGCTGCTGCACTGTAACTTGGGATAAATAAAGTATATCTATCTATCTATCTATCTATCTATCTATCTATCTATTAAAAATATGCTGGGTTATTAGCCTATATGTGTTTATAGCTGATAGAACATTCAGGCATAATGGAATAATTTGTAAAAATATATATAAATAGTAACATTTTTTGTCAAAAGTAGCTTTTTATTGTATAATAACGCTTGCATTGAGTTTTCT
Source organism: Collichthys lucidus (assembly GCA_004119915.2). NCBI lineage: Eukaryota > Metazoa > Chordata > Actinopteri > Sciaenidae > Collichthys > Collichthys lucidus. The sequence goes on from CM014100.1 coordinate 10,326,438, forward strand.
CTGTCATTTTTGTTATATTTTTTAATACCTCTGCTATAATATAATAACATATACCGTACACACACGCAGGTGTTTCACTTATCTCGCCTGATCATGCTCCTCAGGACTCTGTTATGGGTGTGTGTTTGATTTACTACAGTTCATTTGTTGCACCTGTTGTGGTGGCACAGCTACACTAAGTCCTGCCAGCCTGATTGGTGCACGGACATCGGTGACCTCAATAATTTCCCCAGCAGAGCTCCTCCCTGCTTCAAGCCACAGCAGACTTGGTCTAATTAGCCAGAATAACTCAAACACCTGTGCATGCTACTTGGATTTTTCAGCTTTTTAATGTTGGATGTTTACGCACCGACTTTATCGTCCAAAACAAATAGGACAGGGTGGATTATCACTTTAAAAGCTTAACTATCAAGAGCTAGCTCACATGTCTATTCTCAAGCAGAGCAGGAGCGACCGTGGGTTTAATTAGCTGACTGAGCTATAATTAGTTAGCTGTCGCTACTGTTATTTTATTTTTCTAATGAACGCAGGCAGCGTCCCCAGTCACAGGACAGGCTAACGTTAGCATTACTCACTTCAAATGGTCCAAGGAGTGGATGTTTTTCGTCTTCCCCTGTCCTCCAACCCAACTCCGTGACCGGCCAAACATTGTTGCAGTGTTTAAAGTGGGGGTGGTATTTCGCACGGTGCGTTTAATTCACTCGGGTTAGTGTCCCCGTTTGTCCATTACACCCACTTTCCCGTGTAGATAGCTTCTTAGCAAACAGAAGGTGATAAGCGGCGATAGCAGCGCCGAGGGGCGTCATTACGTAAACAGGTTTAGCGGACTGGGTTCGTCTGGGAGTTGGTGTTCTTTCCCCGCGGTGGACTCATTTACACAGCGGACAAAAAAACTACAACTCTCACTTCCTGCGTTAGCGGTGACTATAAAAGCAGGCGACGCGTCCTCGCGTGGGCCAACTGACATCTTAAAGACCAATCAGAGTAGAGCCTGCCAGAGCGGCGAGCCAATCAGCTGCCGAGGCTTCAGGTGTCGGTTTGTCGTCTGGACTGTTTTGATGCAGTTGGGGGAAAATGTTGGACGGGACGTTTGTCCACACAAACATCGACAGGAGCGTGTGTTCGTGAGTGTTTTACTAATTTCCCACGGACAGATATGTACGCAAGGAAAGTCTTTGTTTGTAAAAACGTTTGTTTTCACTAGCACTAGCTACTGTTTTTAACCGTAGCCAGCTGGCATGGCGTGAATTTCGCAAAGAATCAATGTCAAGAATGCGTCGAGCTCACTAACGTGATATTTTGACACCGTCCCTCCCGGTTATTAATAGCTAGCTATGAGCGTTTCACCCTTAAATCCACCTGTGTTGCTTTCGCTTTCTTCTGAATAAAAGTGGCACTCATAAAGCTACCTCCTCTCAATCACTGTTTGCAGGTCGGGACGAGCCGAAATGGACGCCCCAGCCCCATCATCATCAGCAGCAGCACCACACACGGATATCTAGCGGTGTCACAAGCAGCTCCAGTCCAGTTCACATCCTTGCTTGCTTCCAACAAACGCAAGAAACCCCAAAACCGTTCTTTTGTCTTCTATGACACATCCAATTTATGCCCAGCTAGATTCGGTAGAATCGCTGTTGGACGAACTCCCATATATGTTTTATCTGGGCCTGTTCTTTGTGAACGTCCTGATCCTCTACTATGCCTTTCTGATGGAGTACATCGTCCTGAATGTGGGGATAGTGTTTCTGCCTGAGGACATGGACCAGGCGCTGGTGGACCTCGGGGTGCTGTCCGACCCGGCGTCTGTCCCTTACGACACAGACACGGAGCTGGATGTGTTTGAGGGTTATCTTGAGTGACGAAAGGACGAAAAGTGGATTTTCTTTTTCTTTAAAAAAAAAGGGTGGTGATGATGCAGAGGTCTGAGCTCAGTCTGAATACTCCCTGGTCGGTCATGTGGGGAGAAAATGCCTCAAGGTGGATGCTCACGGACATATGGGTGAAAAAGTAAGCAAAGCACACAAAATACCTCACATGTTCAAACTTCTGAATCTGCTTTCATTATATTTATTATTGATAATCTGTCGTAACGCTTGTGTCTCGTGTTTCTAGGCTGTCTCGGCTCAAACTAGGGTAGCCTGAAGTGATTCAGCACCGCCAGGCCCATACGATCAGCGACTCTTCCGCTGGGAAGAGCACTCTGCACTGGATCAGCTGTCAGTCAAATCAATCTATTGCCCATGCTAAAAAACTGCACTGGCATCCGTGCCCCCCTCACTGTGGTGGACACGATGAAAGATACTAAGGGAAGGAGACGGCCGTGGATGAAAAATGAATGTCACTCGAGATGTTGAGCACGATTCAGATCGATACACCTTTTAAAGTGATCAGTTACCAAGGCTGCGCAGGGATCTGGTAGCTGACTGCTGAAGGAAGTGAATAGAAAACTTTCCACTTCAGTCACGGTGTGATGTCTTCCGCGGTGTGAGTCAGAAGAACTTGTCCACATGTCCACTATAGGTCTGTCGCATACTTAATCACCCGCAGAGCAACTTGTTTCAACCGTTTGTCCTTTTTTTTTAAAACGCATCGCTCGATCAGCAGGCTCACTCATTCCGGAGGCGCAAGTTTAAAATGTGTCTTTCGAGGTCACCCATATTGTATGTCTGCTTCAGGGATGTACACACTCTCAGGAGCACAGTTAGGAACACAGGCACTGTAAACAGGACATAGGAAAGCCCCAATCACTTCACATGGTCTCATAAATCAGGAGCACCACCACACTTTTCACTGTAATGTAAAAAGTATTAAAGTACCTAGGTAGATTTTCTGATAATCTATAGTACATCACATTAGTAATTTGGCTTATACGCAAATTACAATTTAAATCCACTTAACAGTAATGGATTACTAACGACCACAAGTGGCCAAATGTGTCAAACTGTTATGAGTTGTGTCAAAGGCTGAAACCTCATGAAGACGCCCTGTTTTTCATTCTGTGTTGCGTACATGTTTAGTTTTTAAATGCGAGTTAGACACATGGAATATATGTGATATCTGTTCGGTTTAGTCGTCAAACTCTTGTTTTTATCAGACCTTCTTCTGTTTGTTATGACTTTAGAAGATAAAATAATTATTCTTGGCAGCAATAATGAACTGGAGTCAAGCGAAGAGGCGGTTTCAGTAGTTACACAGATGAGATCATGCACAGAATCATGTCTGTGATGCTTGTTAAAGAGGAGCTCAGTTGATTTACTAGAATATTAAAATGTAGATATGAAAGTACTGTACCCGGACAATTTTTGGAAGCAATACAGAGGAACAAATGTTTTCTCCTCGCGTCGAGTACTGCCCACCAGAATAAGCAGATTGTGCATAACAAGCGTCACAATGTGGTCGTGACTGAAGCTGTGGAGGCCGTTCCAATTTGCACATGCATGTTTCATAATCTCAGTAAGTTTTTGTCCCGTCTTTTTTTGCCTGTCAGCGGTTTAAACGTTACAGTCTGCAGCTAGACAACCTTTCACCCACATGTTTGACCATCACTTGGCCTACTCATCTCAAACGGTATATTTAGATACAGTCCGTTAATTGTCCACAGCAACTTTGTGTAGTAATGAATTCAAAATAAAAAGGCAACTTAAGAACAGGGATGTAAAGAATAATTGTGTGCAACACTTTGATGGCTGTTCTTCACCAGTATTAATTCACGAAGGCTGATAACCAAATTGTTTCTGTTTGGCTGCCAGTAAGCAATGTTTTGTTTGTGGTTTGTTTTGATTGGATTGTTTATGCCTTTGTATAAATCAGTGTCCATTAAAAAGAAATCTATTTTTGGCAGGATTAATATATATATATATATCCATCTGAAAGGCACTTAGATCACATGACACCAAAGCTCAGGATACTAATATTCATTAAATATTGTAAAACATGTCTGTGTGGAATTTGATGATAAAGTTATTGAATGAAGACTAAGTAAGTTCGTACTGTAGATGACAAGTAAGTCATCAATACCTATCCGAGAAGATGCTGGAGGTGGGTGACAGACTGACTTTTAACCCATTGTCTGAATGTTAGGACGATAATTTGAGAAAAAAAACAAATGTTTAAGTCGCTCCCCATACTCGAGTGAAGTGGTGAGATGAGGAGGATATTTATAAATCGCTGGTGTTGGTCGCAGGTATCAAACTGTTCGAGCCATTTTCCCGGGCACGACACCACACTGTGCTGGTCAGGTTCTGATCGACTCTGCTCACAGCATCTTAGTTTAGTGGAAAACACATAAGACGTCACAAGGACTTTGACGGAATAAGCTTCTGCCCAAGTTGTTGGACGTTTAGTCATCAACATACAGCCTTTACCCAACGCCTGTGTCATCCCTCCACATGTACTTCTTTGCAGACACGCACACGCTACAATAAGCTACGGATGGTTAACAGAGTTTTATTTTCCAATGTGTATTTAATAAACTTTGAGCGAACGCCAGCTTCTGTTTGTCTCTTCCTCCAGCCATCACCAGCTGTCATTTGAGATGCTTATCGAAGATCACGCTGCGGCAGACAACTCTGTTTACTTGTCACCACGCGCTCTTTTGGTGTCACTTTACATTTCGCCCACAAGAGAGCATCAGCACACCAGAAAACAGCAGCAGCAGCTTGTTGGCATGTGTTGATGCCACAGGTGCTTCATGGATAAAACCCCCCCAACAGATCAGACCGCAACCTTCTGGTTAACCAAAGTACAGTATGCCAGGAATGTAGTCTGTAAAATGCCTTTGACTGATAACAGACACTACCTGGCGTGTCCGGGTGTGATGCACCGTAACCATCTGTCGTTTCTGACCGAGGAAAGGGTTAAAAAAGTTCATCTGTGATACCAGTGGCTTTTTGCTGTGCTGTGACGCGGCCATGAAGTATGCCAAGACTTTTTATGGTTATTCAAGTACTGCATGATCTATTTACACAACACAACATTCTATTTTTATATATTAAATCAGAGACTGTAATTGTGATTTAAATCACTAATATTGATAAATGAATTATATAAAATTAACACTGTATCGAGCGCCTGGGGGCACTAGCGAACAAAGAAACTGTGGCTTGTTTTCTTCCTACTTCCTAAAATGAATTACACAGCCACAATAAATAAATAAATAAATTCTAGATGTAGCTATTTCTAAGTGTTCGTCTTAAGCGTTCCACATCTATGATGCACTTGACAAAATGCCAAAAATGAAACAGTTGAAGAGCAGCAGAGTTTTGAAGTCAAACAAACAGACTGATTTTAATTGATAAACAAATGTGCTGATGTGGGTAGCGCCTCAGAGGTTTGCAGTGATTCTCTGATTGAGTTCTTATCTGATGTTTATTTTTATTTTTTACTTTTAAAGCAGCGCTCAAGTGATTCAGTATTACATTTCCATAACTTTACAGAAGAGAAAGATCAAGAATATTTATAGCATAGTACTTTATGCACCCCCACTCATTTTACCATTACGTCAACATTCGAGAAAGTGTCCCCCCGCTCTGTACAGTCAGAAAAATTCCGATCAAAGCAAGTAAAGTAATGCAATGGACTATGGAGTCACACACACCGTCACCTTGTTAAAGGTCAGTTTTTATCAAAATACAGAACAGAAACCTGTTGAGAAGGAAGTGAAAAGTAGTTTATAATACACCAATGAATTCAAAGAACACAGGAAATGACGGCACAAACCGGTTGACAACATAAATGAAAATGATTTTGTTTACATTAAAGTGCAGGACGATTTTTAATCGATCTGTAATGTACAGCTTGTGTACAGAAGGAGAACACACAAAAATACTGTTATTACTGCGTTACAAAACAAAACAAAACAAAATCTAAAAATAGCACAGAGTATAAAAACAATCCAGCATCATGAGAAATATCATAGTGCAAATATGCTTCTTGAATCTCTATCAAACAAAACCACACGTCTTTACACACACACACCCTGCGTGGCTCTGAAGGATTTATTACTTCCTTGTAGCCCTGCCTGGAATCGTTGAAATCAAGCTGCCAAACAGACGAATACAGTTTGTTTTAGTGCTCACTCTCTCTTTGCTTCTTGTTAACCGCTGTAGGTCAAGCAAACATGCTCCAGATAATGCATTGTGTAGTGTAAACATATGCATGAGAAAAAAAAAGCTCATAGCTTTTGTATTGAGAGGATTCGTGTTTTTAATGGCAAAGAATCCGGTTGTCCTGCTGCTGAAGTCTCTCGAACACTCCGTATGGAATGCACTGGTTCCACATCCTGCAACGAGATGATGGGGGAAAGAGAGCAACATGACATATCAGGGAAGGAAATTCCAAACAATGGCTCGTTTTGGTTGTGGAGCATCTTTCCAAAAAAAACGTGGACAGGATATAAGGCTAATCATTGCCATACAACACACACACACACCCAAACGCACACACACACACACACACACACACACACACACACACACACACACACACACACACACACACAAGTCGCAGGTGCAAACGAGGCTTTCTCACCTCAAAGTTTTCATTCTTTTACAGTTTCTCAGACTGACTCCCAGGCTCTGTGCTCCGACATCTGTGAGCTTGTTATACTTCACGCTGTCAAACAGAAACAGTTTACACTTTCAATGTGCACTACTGATAGTGACAAATCAGCGTAAATAACACATTTTTATCAACTTATTAGTCACCGTAAACCAATACATCAGCTGATCAACATTCCACTGGTTCCTCTTTTTACGTGTGTGTGTGTGTGTGTGTGTGTGTGTGTGTGTGTGTGTGTGTGTGTGTGTGTGTGTGTGTGTGTGTGTGTGGTCCAAATGTTATATAGCACAAAATACTGATAACACAGTATATTTTCTCATTAATCAAATAAACAGACAGGTATTATGTAAGATATTTCATGCTGGGGTATATATAGGGTCAGGTGAGTGCAACATGTTATCACAGCAGGCATAAATACACAGAAAAAAATGTAATGAAAAGAAAAAATATATGGAAATATATGAAGTCTTACTCAAGATCAGTGAGGGAAGCCACATGTGGCAGGACAGCTGCTAAACTCTCTGCCCCTTCGTCAGAAATCACATTACTGTAAAGGCTGGGAAAAACAAAACAAAGGGGAGGAAAGGGGAAGTGAGAATGTGTGGGTTTACTGTGTCACAGTTTGGGTGTCAGCTATATAATGTAGTTATAAACACAATATATACCTTAAACAGTGCAGTTTGGGCAGACCCTTCAGCGTGGTTGCCAGTTTTTTCACCCCCTCGTTTCCGATGCAGTTCTGTGACAGACTAGAAACCAGAAGGAAACGTTTAGTTTAACCCTTATACAAATCTGACTTTTTTGATGATTTGTTATGTAAATGTAACCCAACCAGTGAAAGGATTAAGAACATTTTGTACTTACTTGAGTACCTCCAGGAAACAGAGCGAGACTAAAGCATCAGCCAACTTCTCTGCTCCTTTGTCCCCTATCTTACTATTCTCCAGACTAAAGGAGAATGAGAAAGCTATGGTCAGACTCTAGAAACAAGTATAAACAGAAAATGATCCACTGAGTGATAACAAGATGTAAATGTGTGTATACTTACTCTAAGTGCTGTAGGTTGTGTAGGCCTGGCAGGAGCTCCCACAGCTTTGGCAGAGCAAGGGGACCATTCTCTGGACCAAGCCTATAGGGGGAAAGATAATGCCATCATCATCATCATCATCATCATCATTGTTGTTATCATCATCATCATAATTCAAATGGCAGAGCTACTCACTCAAACTCCAGCTTGTGCAGCTCTTTGACAGCTGGTACTCCCTCTGCCAAGATGGAATCGAATTGGCTGGGACTACAAGTAAACACAACACATAGTTCAGCAAGCAGACACATATAATTTGTATGTTGCAAAGTAGAACAGAGTGAATCGGAAAGAATGTCTGGTATTATTACCTGTCTGACAGCCTCTTTTGCGTATGGATGTTGACCAGCTTTGCCAGGTGCTCTATGTGACACCTCTGTGTGGCTTTCAGGGGGTGAATCTTGAGTTTGGACACCGCCCGTTGTCGGAGCCCTTCGTCATCACCTTGCTCCAGCTGCTCCCATAAGGAGATGACATCAGCAATGCATGCCCTAAAAAGACACCCGAGAGTTGACACACTCGAAAACATGGTTTGTCTCTGTTGTGAGAATAAAGGCTTTAAGAATGAGGACTAGTCAATGTTTGGTAACACTGGCTGAGATAGCTGGAGTGTAAACCTCCCTAAATCAAATAAAGAGTAGGGCAGTGCCGCTGACATTGGCCTTGATTCTGACAATATCCAGGATTAGCTTCCACACAGTGGGGGAAATACTACACATTAGATGTTCTAGTCAAGAACGGGGCCTTTTCTTTTCTTTATTAGGACATCACCAGGGACGGACTGGCAATCTGGCATACCGTGCTGGGATGTGGGCTGCTGTGTGCTTTTTTGTCCCAGTCTGTCCCTGGACGTCACAAAGTTAGTTAATTACTGACATTTTTGGCCTTGGAAGTAAGTAGGCTTGTTAGCCTGACATAAAAACAAATACATGAAAGCAATTAGACAATTAATTTACCGTTGTTGTTTGGCAAGTTCACAAAAAACACACCACCATACTTCAGTGCCATAAAGATCAGAATGTGGAGATATCCAGAGCTTGGCAGAACTGGCCTGCCTTTTATAGTGTTGCTACGGTATGATTGGCCAATCACTGTCTAGGGAAGGGGTGAACAAACTCAATTGATACCAAGCAGCTCTTTGAAATGTGGATTGTGTACCTGTATGTATTCAGGTTGTTGAGTCCCACCAAAGCTCTGAGTCCAGAGATCTGTATCCCAGAATCCTCCAGATCCAAACAAAAACTTCTACCCTCAGTTCCAGCCCTTTCGAGAACGTTCTGCACAGCGAAAACGTCCGCTGGGTTTAGTGGAACTCCACGAAATGTGAGGTCTTCTGGGAGATTTGATGCCAGGTGACCAACTAGTTCTGTGCTGCCACTGTCTCTGCTACCATCACCATGTGTGGAACTTGCCTCATAAACATAGTGACAAGCCTCCAGGACCTGGGCAGGGCTTAGGTCACTGTACAAAAGACCTTCAAGGTGCTTTGTTACTAAAGTCTGCTTGCCGACCACCATGTCTCTAAAGGCAGTCGCTGTTTGTGAGTGAAGCCTCTTCAGCTCTCTCCTGTCGTGGAAAAGAAGCCCGACTGCAAGTCGTTGAGTGAGCTCAAGCTCCTCCCTATGAGGGCGCCGACGTGCCTTTGGGCCTGACTGGAAAGGAAGGGTCTGAAGGAAGGTGCGATCTGAAACAGTCCTGGGGAAACAGGAAATGAGAAAGAATTAAGGAAATCAAGACAGCAGGGAACTAGAAGTAAGGCTAGGATGAATCAACCATTTATTCATATTAGGATAAAGGATAGAGGAACTATTTTCTTTTGATGAATCAAGTGACTTTTACCTTGACAAAGACAAATGGACCCCTGCCAAGTAACTCTGAAGGAAAGGGTTGGCCCACAACATGATGTTGTCATCGCCAGCATAGGCGTTTCCACTGTCTTCTTTCACTTCTCTTCTAATGTCCTCTTTGTCCCCTCTTCCTCCTCCCTTTGTCTCACCACTGGAGACAACTTGCCTCCTCAGGTGGTAGGAGGTAAAGAGCCCTGTCCTGTGGCCAAATTCCTTGAGTTTGGTAGATGTGAGCCGCCCTGTCTGGAGGATGGAGGAGTTTGCTTTGACACACTCCCAGGCCAAAGAACTCAGCTGGGACAGCAACTCTCTCTGCTGTGTTCTATCTACATCCTCACTCTCCATCTCCTCTTGGTCCACTTCATCTTCCTCTTTCTCCTGTTTTTTGGTCCTCCTTGCTCTTTGGGGACGAGTGTGAACCTGCGCTCTGGACTTTGTCCGAGTATTTCTTTGACACCTCTTCACTTCAGAACTACTTGAGATCCGTGTCTGGGTCTCTTCTCCAGATTGCACGGGTATTTCCGTTTGAGGTTCAGCCTCTGAGTGTGTGGTTTCACTGTCCATTTCCATTTTCAGACGAAGCACTTGATGGCAGAGCCCGGTTAAAGTTCTCGGTAGGACCTCCAAACCTTTGGACTCTTGTAAAAGCCAGCAGACCAACTGACATAGTCCAGGGTTCCAGCACAGGAGATGTAGGTAGCTGCAGTTTTTTAGGCAGTCCAAAGCAGATGCTCTGAGGGCAGGATCTGTGACGTACTGGGACAGATATGTCTCTATATGTGTCGGGGTGAAGCCACACATCTCCAAAAAGCTGTCCGTCCGCCGGAGTAGCTGGCTGGCAGTACCTTTTGGTCTGGTAGAAAGCAAAAGAGTGCAGCCTGGAAGGAGGATCCTCTGAAGGATGGCAGAGTATAAATGTCTTACTGTGTATGTCTGTGCTTTGCTGTCTCTCTGCAATGATGTCGTCAAGTCTTTTTCTTGAGGTTGGAGTAGAGATTCATAGTCACGCAACTCATCAAACCCATCAAAAATGATGAGCACACGCTTGGGGGCTGCAAGGATTTGAGCCAACACCGCCTCTGGATCCAAACAGGGAGGAACAAAGGAGGAGACGTTTAATAGGAGGGACTGAAGGCTAAAGGTCGACTCCGTTAATGTGAGTGCTTTGCCGTCTAATAAGAAGACAAAGTCAAACTGTGGAATGCAGTCTTTGGACCAGTCAAGACACAGCTTCCTGATCAGGGTAGTCTTTCCCATGCCAGCATTGCCAAGTAGCAATATGTAGCGTTTGAGTTTGTCTCCATTTGAGCCTTCGAAGATCTAAATGGAAAAAAATAAACATACAGTGAGCCGCAGCCAGTGATTTCACCACTCATATAAACTAATCAAAATGTTAAGCTTTATTTTAACAGTTTTTCGATGCATTCAAAGTTAAACTTACCTGGCTTGGTCGCAACAAGCTCTTTTGTCGATCTGTATCTCCCATAATAACCAGCTCTTTGTCCAGGACTTTGTTTGTAGTTTTTGCAGTGCGAACTATGTCTCTCTGGCTCACTTGCACATCGACGTGATGAGAGGTCAGGCTAAGATTTGCCTCCAAATCCTGACACATACGTGCTTTGGCTTCCTGTATGTAGTCCTTTACCGCTTCTGCAAAAACAAACACAGATAAATACCAAACTGCTCTTCCACAGAGCATGATTTGTACTTTTCAGGAAATTATATCAAAACAGAAAGGAGGAGAAAAAGCATCTGGTGACTTACGTGGAATATCAGGGACAGTCGGAGACTGAGGAAGAGGCGATTCCTTACATGCAGACATCACTGAAATGCAACGTGTCATGATATTTGTAACATGGCAAGGATCATTTCTGCACATGGAGCAAGAAGTGAGATTTACTAATACTCACAATTGCTAGGGGAGACGGGTGAGGTACAAAGGGGAGACATGGCTTTGCTAGCAGTGTCTGACAGAGATCCTGGTGGGGATGAGCTGGCTTGAACTGGCACTACTGCACCGTCCACTACAAACACAAGGAGAGAGAAATTAAGAGCCTGCATTGACATGTGCAGTGGTTTGTAGAAAGTGATCGCCATGTTGCATGCTTAAAAAAAGGAGAACCAAAAGTGTAAATGTGGAACCTCTGCATACATGTACATGAAGTAGAGTCAGCAAACAAACATACATGCATGCACATCCAAGAAGTGTTTTTGACTCACCTGGGGAGAGGGGAGGCATTTGACGTTTGCAGGATGGTGAGGGAGCAGGAACTATATCAGAATCAGAGATTAGAGTAAGTCCAGTTGATTTATATGCATAATAAACAGACGTATGTGAACCAGCAAGGCTTTGGGCAAGTGTTTTACATGCTGCAGAGAAGGCATGACACAATAAAAGACGAATTTAACACACATTTAACAAATAAGACACAAATGAAATGGACAAACAAAATATAAGATCAAATTTACAAATTTCAAGGTTCAGGGTGCAGAATTAAAATTACAACAAATCTCAGATTTTCGAGGAAGCTCATTCCAGGTATGTGTTGCATAATAACTAAATGCAGATGGCCCCTCAGTGGCAGCCATTTTTAATACAAGAGCTGAAAGAGGGGGAAGGGGTGGGAGCTTCAAGACAAGATGATGATCACCTGTCTTTCTGTTATGCCAAGCAGTCCCATGCTAGTGGTCAACATGCTTATTTACTCTAAAGGCAGCATAGGATTCAAATGAACTACGACTGAAATGTTCAGTTGCAATTATTTTACATCCAGATACGCAGCATTTGCAACCCAATGTAAGCGGATACTTTACTCACCGAATATATAAGTAGGTGAAGCAGCTGAATTGGGGATAATAACCGGAGGTGAGAGCCTCAGTGCCTGAACAACCTTATATCCCGTAGTCTCTGGAATGGTAATAAACTGAATGGAGGGAGGAAGATGAAAGATTCTTTGTGGAGTGGTGGGCAGGCTCGCTCCCTCTGCTGGACTTGGCTCTGATCCTGTATCAGTTCCTGTAAAAAAAAAAGAAGAAAAAAAAAACAAACAACCTTATTGTTCTCTGGCCCCACATTTGGTTAACCTTGATCATATCAACAAGGAAATGAAAAGTATGACAAGGAAAAAAAATCAAGCTGATAGTTTACTTCCCGATAACATAGTAAGGGGATTTATCGTCCTTGAATGAGAGATTTTTGTAGATTTGAAAAACATAGCTCATCGACAACAGTTGAAGACTACACATGGCTTACAACTGTGTACTATAAACTATCAACAGCAGGGTTTTTTAGTTTATGGTTCTCGGTTATCGAAAAAGCTGATCTGGTGGAAGTCAAGTGAGGTGAGGCTTCTTCTTTTGGCTCATCAATGTGACCTCCTTTCTCACGAGCTCAAAATAAACTTCCTGTTTCTTGGTGTTGGTTAGTTCAGTTGGCAGAGCATCCATCCCATGTACACAAAGGCTCTGTCGTTGCTACAGCGGCTCAGGGTTCGAATCCAAGCTGTGGCGCTTTGCTGCATGTCATTCCCCACATTCCCGTCACTCTTCAGCTGTCTATCAAAAAAAGCTTAAAAGGCCCAAAAAACAAAACTTCCTGTTTCATTCTTGTTTTCTATTGCCATGAAGGAACCAAAACAAGCATAGATAACAAACATCTCTTTTTCTTGTCCGTAAACAAATCTGATGTGCTCACGTTACTCCTGTCTGTTTGACACAACCTTCATTGTTACTTTCCTCCAGCCCCTTTAATGTCCGTAACCTGAACTACTGTTGTTTCTTACCACTGACACAAATACATTTTTGTTATTACCTTACTTTAAATGTTTTTTAAAAGACACCTATAGTGTCTATATGTTCCCCTAAGAAGAATCAATTCACAGCAGGAACCTCGGAAACTTACGTTGGCTGATAACTGGCTCAGCCTGTCGCTCTTTGGGTTTTGGTTGACCTGGAAAAGTTGAAGAACCGATATTACTACAAACAAACTTAAAAGCACTGGGTAAAAATTTGGCCAGTATGGGGCCAATATAGCAATACTGACACAATACTTCATTAATTTTACCAAGAACCACTTAGAAAACCACCTAACAGAAGACTCATTTTGATCCATTAATCCAACGTTAAGCATCATGGATATATTGGCACCACATTGGGTCAATTTTAGCCCAGTAAGCCAGAAAAGAACCTCACTCTGAGCACTATATTTAGACCAAAAGGTGAATGAGTGGTTCTTTGGAACAATCTTTCTATGGAGCATGTTATGTGCATCTGTGCATCTTTAAGGGAAAGTGCTGCTTAAAGGACAATATCGCCGTTTTGGCAAGTCTGAGCTCCATATAAAACAGTAACACAATAAATACATTTTAATAATCTGTACATCTATTCCAAAAATGTTGATGAAACTTTAAAATGTAGTTATTACGTGCACCTGGACTCTCTGCAGAATAAAACATTAGCTATGGATAGATTATATATTTCACACATTTGGTGCCAAATAGTTCAACAGATCAAACCAACAGTCCGAGTAGGTCACCTGCTGTTCTTTGCCTTTTTGGCCCAGATGGCGTGTTCTCATTAGTGCACTGTTTTGAACGTGAAGCTGAAATGGAAAAATATAGAACATGTAAACCTGCTACACAAACAAAGTTGCATGAGTTCAGACTGAAGCTGAAATATTATAAAGCTGTGTATGACAAAGAGGCGATCAGGTTCAGGTTATCTACCTCTGGTTCTTTTCCTTCTGTTATTTATTTGGCCCGTTAGTTTGTCCTCTTGTCCCTGCTGGCTGCTGTCTGGGCTGGGAAACTCTGTTGGCATGGGAACCTCACCTAAAGTGCATGAAAGAGGAAGCAAAAGTAACCAGACATGGTTGTTATTTTCATGAAGTTCAGTACTGAACTGAAAATCTTGGCAGTGAAGCGTGTTTCTCCAAACATCTTGAAGAAAAAGGAAATGACACACAGGATGAGGCTGAACTTTCTTAACCCTTTAGCCTTGGTGGCATTGGCATTATTTCATTGTTGTCCGCTTTCCTACTAAACTTCTACTAACCCAATATGTATAAAAGTACTGAATTTTGCATTTGCTTGTTATCTCCATGTCTGAATGGGTTCTCTCACACTTCCTCTCACAGTCCAAAGACAGAAAATGGATAGATGTGTCTCTTTTATTTACCAAATAGTCATATATAGACAAAAAGAATGTTTGGGGTCAATCATGGCTTGTGGATGAATATGAGTAACACATTGCATCTAACTCAGTTGCCGGCCCTATGCTAAGGGCGCCGTCCATCCATTTGTCCATCTCAATAAACAGCGTAAGCTTGTTTTAACGTCAGTTAATGTTACAGAGAGGCCTAACAGCTGTTATGGAAAATAATAATGTAGGTAACTTCTCCCGCCTTACATTTGTCAGGGTCATTTGTAAAGATTAGATCTGTTCAGCAGGAGTTCACATCCCTCATCCACATATTAGAGCTGCAAGGCTGGTTGTTTGTTGTGTTACAGTTTATATTGTCTGAAGTGTCTTCATAGTGTTAAACCTGTTAAACCATGTTTGTATGTAAATTGGCAGTGCTGCGATGCAATGCAGGCACCACCTTAAATCTTGCCTAGGGGGCCAAATTGGTTAGGGCCGGGACTGATCTAACTAATAAACGTTTTTAATCCATATCAGGGGTACTCCAATACAAATCTTGCGTTTCCCTAAAATCCACTAAGTGAGCACTTTGTTGCTTTTTGTTCTTGTGTCATAGATGTGACAATGTGTCTCTTCAAAATTCTTATGCTTCTAATGCTGTTTCATATTGGATATCTTCTTTACAGCTATAGTCTCCTGGCATATTGAGCAGATGGGTCTTGTGCTGGTTGGAGGGAGGAATGCAGTTTTCAGTCCATTCTTCTTTCGATTGCCGATTTTCACTGTTTTCACTTGGAACACGCCATTTTCATGCAATCTTTTTTTCTCGTGCAATCTAGGCTCCTACAGAACCGCAGCGCGACCCAGTAACAGGCTGTCTGTGTATCGTTGGCATGTGCTGACCCAACCAAAACCCGTAGTGAAGAAATAACAGTTCAGGCGCCACAAATAGGTTGCCGGCGGGCGCCTATTAAGTACCGCTGATCTATATGTTTTAGTGTGTCTGTATATTATTCATGTCCGTTGTGTAGCATGTCTGTTTTAATGTTTTAGCCCTATTATTTTTCTCCTTTATTGGCTGTCTGTTGTCAGCAGCTGCGAAATGAAAAGTGGAGATCCTTACTGCTGGTGACTTCTTCCTCACAGTTAAACCATGGGTCGCCAAAGAGCACATCTGGATCTAGATAAGAATATGCACAGGGAGGATTAAACAATAGATCATCTTTATTATTGTTGCGTTATTACACACGGTATACTGTTAATTAATTAATTTACTTTTTATCGCTTACCTATTGTCGTGAGGCAATCTTCACCTAAGCATAGATCTAAAACACAAATAATGAGCATTATCAGACAAAACAGCAACAGCTTGCGTTCCAATTTTTATTCATGTTTTCCAGTGAACTATTCCAATTCATTCGCCATACATTGAAGGTTCGTGTGTGTTTCTGTGGCTACTTTTCTAAATTCAAGTCTTAGTTATGATGTTTATAATATATTAGTTATAGTATGCAATGGACTATCAGATCTACCAGCAGCAGCTGCATATATCAAAACAGGAAAACGTCTCAGTTCAGAGGAGAACAGGAGGAGAACAACAAGAGGAGCCCTCATCAAGAGTCTTACAGGAAATCTGGCCTGCTTTGTTGTTCCTGAAACAGACTCAGATATCCATCTAAAACCGTCATAATGAATGTGTGTAGTACAAAAAGGCAAAGCTGCAAAGTAGTTGTGATTACTCTATAACTTCTAGAACTTTTCAGTATCTTTCAGCAAGTTCTGGCAAGTTCTGCATTTGTTAGATAACACGGGACAAAGGCAGCACACATCTTAGTCTACTGAGATTTCATATCATGCATGCATACAGGCTTAACCAGTCACCAAGGACAGATATTTTCCCAGTTACCCGTCCAATTCAAACTCAAGCAATACTCACCTAGTAGACTGTCGAACTCAGGGTAGTTAAACGGGACCTGATCCAATTCCTGCATCTTGCCACCTGCTAACACACAAAAAAGAAGTGAAGGAAAATGACATTTATGTATGAGGACCGAAAGCATCACGTTTGACTGGAGCACTGGATTGACCTGATCGAAACGTCTTTACCTGTGCGCATGATTAGCAGTAGTGAGTGTGACTGCAACCACAACGCTTTTTTTTTTTTGCCGTTGTCCTATTTCATTTAAAAGCGTGTTAAACGGGCTGTGGTGAAATGAACGATCTATGACGACGACGCTTTGCAATGCAAACCGTGCTATATTAGGAAAGGCATCAACATTTACATAATGTCGGGTACTGTTGAGGTCACGCGCCTCACAATATCACCTGATGGATCAGTTACAGAAACACATTTATTTTTCATTGTACAAATTCATTTAACTGTTCTCCTTTAGGTTAGATCAATATGCGTACTATAACAGATACTAAAACCCTGTCAGGATACAGCTGGTTCTGCAGACCGCAGCGTCTTGGTAGAGGATTGGTGACTTGACTTGATTTGTTCTTAAAAAACTGATTTGCTTGAACCAAATGACTTGAGTCACATGTCTGGTTTCCATGAAGCAAACTACAGTCGCCTTTCACATCATCAGTGTGTTCACTCATGTAGAACCATTCTGCCTTACACAGTCTACACATGTTGTTTAAACTCAAAGAGGACTAACCTGGTAATTCTCCAATGCCAGGACACATCAATGGGTCTTCATCCACTTGCTGCATGTTGGCACCTGATAACACACACACACATAAAATGCTGTAATTAACGTCATTATAGGGGTAATTTTAACTCCATCCAATTGTAGTTATGCTATTTATTCCTAGTAAAAGTCCAGCTGCTGATCATGAGGTGAGAAAAAACAACCAGCCACGTTATCAAAGCCAAAGATTTCCTTAAGCAACATTATGTAACTTTTCTACTATAAGAAGAGAGGCTACAACATGATTGTTGATGTTCTCGCACTATGTAACTTTGTACTCCGCATACGATCTTAAATGACCGTCACACACCACCAGCTAAGCACTTGAAGGGACAGAGCAGACTTCTTGAGGGAGCTTGCGTCCTTTAATGTGTGCAGCAAGCTGTTGCAATGTTGAATCTTGTAGCTCCATTTCAAAAAGGACGGCTACAGGAAGTCATTCCTGCCACCAGCTATTACACTTTATAATAACTCCCCTCTGTGCATCTATTTCACTGATTTGGGTGAAAATTTTATGAAGATGTTACGTCCTCTGGCTGCTCCACCTCATCTTTCAGTTTCTTCAATAAACAAACTGCTGCTTCTGTTAATTTATGTTAGGTCTGGGGAGCTCAGGACACAGTTGTAGAGTTAGTGTTTTGGATGGCAAGAGGAAGGCATAAGAAGCCAAGAAGAGAAAAAGAGAGACTGACTGAATTAATGGCTGGTGAAGAGCTTGGTGAAATTAAAGGCCTTATTGTCCACAGCAGTATGATAAACTTGCGGTTGCTAAATCACATTCATGACTAACATAATGTTGCTTTAAGATGTCAGCTAAGGAAAAAAAAAAAAGTAAAAAATCACATTTTTGATGCCAATAATTTATACTTACCAACAAAATGAAAACAGTTTCACTTTCTCTCTCTTGTTTTGAGGTAGAGTGCATGTGTGTACATGTTTCCTGTCTGTGAGGTGAGTGTGGTCAGGATTTGATGTGTGTTTATTGGTTTGTCCTTCAGAGACGCAGAAATAGCGCATATAGTTTTGTATATGGGACCCCCACACACACTTTTATTTTGTAATATTTCATTTTATTCACACATGCACTCATGTCTCCTTTTTTTACATTGGCAGCTGGCTTTTGATCAGGTAAATTTTTGGTGCCTATGAATGAAGTTCATGCAGGCGCTGTGGAAAAGAGGGGCCCTTTTAAGTAACACAGGAAGACCGTGCACGACCGAGTGTGCAGCATCGTGCTGATGTGCTTGCTCGTTTTGTGATCAAGATTACACCCCGCCATGAACTGCAACATCTAGTTCAGCCTCTACTTTCTCTTCAGTGGCCCTATTGAATCGAGGTATAAAATGGCAAAAAGCAACAATAATACAAATACAATATAAAGGAATATAAAATTAGCTATTCAGGAAGGTCAGGGGGGGAAGCAGAGGAACCGATGATGATGGAAAAGAAGGTGCCAATCATGCTACAAATCCTACTGGTACCATTATGTTGTTGTTTAATCTTTTCATTTTCAGTTATAATGTATATATGTGTGTCAGAATACACCACACAAGCAAGACTGACATGAAACATGATTTTGTATTCAGGATCTAGCATCAGCTATAGCTACAACTACAACATTTGAATGGGAACAAACTTTACATGCAGCCTACAATAAACAATTCATCATGTTCAGAACACATGGAGAAGTGCATACTTCTCATATTTTTACATAATCTCTAACTCTGAAACGGGTGATAAAAGTGGGCTGTCACTATACATCAATAATCCTGATGCAGAGTATTTTAAAGATAGGCTGTCCCTCATTTAGACCACCATCAGTCTCTCTGTCTCATCCCGGACACATCCTGTAGGTTAAATAATGCAAACATGAAGTATTTTCCCTCCTTCTTTCTCTCCATCAGTTTAACGTCAAAGCCGAGCTCAACATGGGACCCGATATCAGTAGTGTGTTTTGTAAATGAAAGTTCATGATAACGCCGATGTGAAAGTGTTAACCACATGCCACTTTTACCTTTGAGTGTCTGAATATGAATGTTGGTACTCGCAAACCTGAACATCTGAGATATGCTGTGGGGATTGGTTTGTACTTTGGATCCTAAATGGTTAATAGTAAAATAACTTATAAAGATAAGGTTGTTAACTTTGTATGGAGCTTCTGTCTCGCTCTACAATGACAACACATCTGTGGACCTGCACCTGCTGGCTTGCCGTCAAAGAGCGACAGTGCAGTCAAGTGTACAACCTCTATTCAGAAGCAACGTTGACTAGCTCCTTTGAAGACCACGCCGGATGTCACAGGGTCTTTGCAACTGGCAGTTTCTGATGTCAGGTGACCTTTGGGGGGATTTCACTGCCAACTTTTCCCTCTTTTCTGGGGTCTTTATATCTCAAACTGAAGTAGCTTAGTAAGAAACAATCAAAATGTGGGTGCTGCTGATAAAGTAAGGGGACATCACGAAGCAGAGTGACCGTCAGCCGCATGTTTGGTACCCTCTGGAATGCCTCCTCACCCTCTGTTCAAAGCCCCAGATACATATTTTACAAGTATTAACACATATAGAGACACACAAAGGGTTCATACACATGCAAATGTGGAGATGTGGTGGAGTGATGGGCAGCCATGAAGTGGTGCCCTGGGAGCAGTTAGGGGTTTGGTACCTTGCTCAGGAAGTGAACAGGCACCTCTCCAGATAGTATTACAGATTACAGTAAACCAGACAACAGAGAGAAAAACTTATCTCTGACCTACAATAGGTGGAATTTGTGCATATATCAAAAGTCTTGCCACACAATCAAAAGTTTGTTTTCCTGTTACACCAAGATTATCGTCTGCACATGTGGTATAGGTTAAAAAAGAAGATAATACAGCAGTTCCTCACACTACTTTTAGTACATTACAAAAGAAATAGCAATGACACACCCAAAAAAAAAATGCCTGAGCTATGATAAACATTAACTACACAACACAATTACAGCACCATGTTGAATGCTCTGTCACAACAAGTTCATCATTAAAACAGAGACACATCGCCAGGATGCGAAAAGCTCCAAAAAAGAAAAAAAAAAGTTTTAAAAGTTGCTCAATTTAAATCAGACTGAAAGTTTCTGTTGCTGCCACACACACCCCCACTGTACGCGCGTCGACGCTGCCTATTGTGCATGCGTCTGTTTGGGTGTGACAATGCAGTGTAATTGAGTCACTTTCTTTTTTACCCCCCGAAAGTCCCTACAATCCCCACAGCATCCCCTGACAACAATAAAATGAGATCACCTTAGATTCAGTCTTGATGCACCATTTTACGCATGGGGGGTGGGGGGGATGAAGTTTACTCGGCTCGTAATGGCTGAACCTTTTTTTTCCTAAATGTACATAAATCACAAACACAACAAACATGCAGTCCGCGCAATCAAAGTGATATTAAGCGTTTTTTGGGCATAAATAAGGTGATTTAAATGCAGAAAATTGCGCACAAAATGATGCATTTAAAAAAAACGCTTATACCAAACGATGAAAATAATGAAAACTGTACATAATAAGCAAACTAACATAAAATCATTACAAGGTAGCTTAAATAATTAGAAAAAACATATGAGGGCAGAGCCCCCCCACCCCCGACATCTTTTCCTATCCATGCTTGCGCACTTTGGATAAACGCGCCCAAACCACCAACATCAGAACCAGGATCACATTTTTACCTGCCAGGACGACCTCACTGGAGGATGCTCTGGTCCTGCTGTATATTTCGCAAAAAAATCTCCACCTGTGGTAAGTACATTAATCGTTGTATATGTCCTCGGGTGACCTACAGTGTGAGTGCGCACTATACTGTACCATCACGCTCTGAGAATAACTTTGCCTTTACTTTCACTTTGTTGCACTGGCAGTAGCACAAAAACAGGCACAACCAATGGCGAATTAACTGTAGTTTTGGTTTGAGCCTAAATAAACTGTAAATAAACCTCCATTTGGATGTGAGGACCTGACTCAAAAAAAACCTTTTTTATGCATGTTCCTGGCAGATGTTTAGACTTTTAAGAAATATTGGTTATGTAAGGATATTATCATTATTATAATATTATTATTAACTCATGTCACTTCCCCTCTTTTCCACCATTTTCCTGTATGTCTAAGGTCTTCTTTCTTTCCTATCTAGAATACACCTGGATAGAAATGACCTGCTCCGACTGCATGTTCATCTTTTGCTTTTAGATCCAGCAAGGTGCCCTCAGCTGTGATGGCTTGTATTCCAATCATTATGTCGCATAGGTCACCTGTGTGAGTGGTTGTTTGTCTCTGTGTGCCCTGCAACGAGCTGGCGACCTGCCCAAAGTCAGCTGGGATAGGCTGGATGATGGGTGCACTATGCACTAATGCACTATTAGCCCCTCATACCACAACCACACACACACACACACACACACACACACACACACACACACACACACACACACACACACACACACACATGCAGCATGGGGAGTTTTACACTGGAAAGCACCTGCTCTACCTGTTTATTAATTCTTACCAGATTATGCACCATGCCACGACATTCCATTTATACCAGCAACTATTTGCTTTAAAAACAATGGGTTTGGGAAATACAGCTAGTACTGGAAATGAGTAAGATGTAAGGAGGTGTGAGAAAGCGCTGACAAACACAGGGGGCAGAGGAATCAGTGCAGGTCTGCGTAATGTGACGCCTTAATTAAGCTGTGATTTGGTTGCCGTGGCAACGTAAACTAAACAAGTCTAAATACCAAACTCTGCCCTTGTAATTAGGCCCTATCACGCTAATCTTCACCGAGATTAAATCTTTTCAGCCAAACAATCTTACCCTCTGACAAACCTTCATGTTATTTACACTGATATCACAATGAGGCTGCACATTGCAAGCAACCGAATACCCCTCACCTCACATTTCCCCTTTAAGTTTGTAGGAGGAATTACACTGCCAAGGTAACTTGTGAAAAGCCCTGTCTCGAGCCGCTGTTTGGTTTGTCCTTTCTGGGCTACTGTAGAAACATGGCAGACTGCATGTAAGAGGACCCTGCACCCTCTGTAGATATAAAGTGCTCATTTTAAGGTGACTTATTTTCAGGTACCCAAAACAAGTTATGCAACATGTTTTATAATGGAAGACTTTGACTTAACAGTATTTGTTTTTTAATATTAGTAGTATTTAGTATTAGCAGTATTAGTACTATTACTCCTACTACTAATACTAGGATCCAAATGCTTTCTCCGCCTCTTTGCTCCCGCATCCTTTGCATGTGCGTGCACTGGGAATAACTCAAAATGAAACTGAAAGTAAGGCACACCCTAACTACCAAACCCATTCCAAAACAATAGCCAAATATACCATGATGATACAAGGATTTTTTTTCATCTAGCTTATGAAGCAGACTTTCACTTTGTGATATTTGACTGAAAGCACCAAAAGGAAAATGGAAAGCACCTGGAGATCCCTGCCAGTGAAAGAAGGTTCTTTCAGGTGCTAGGGTGATGTTGATGCCTGTACAACAATAAAGGCTTCGATGTATTTCTATAACCTCAGACAGATCATGAACAGAACACAAAGAGACAAAGAGTGATGATTGAGTGGAAACTCACCCCATTGTGAATCCACTGCATCAGTGCTGCAAGTTTTTGTACCGTAAGCAGCCCAGAAAACATTTTCTCCATCGTCCGAGTTATCTTGTGCTTTACCGCGAATGTCATTTGGTGCACAAGAAGAAAATAAATGTGCATTGTCATCTGCAAATCCTGGAAAGCCATACTGTACTGTGTCTCCCATCAAACTGAGCAGGTCCTCACTTGTGTCCGTTGTTTTGTCCGTCATCCATGTGTTGTTGTTCGTGTCTGTTGCTGCGCAGGCCTCAACAGGTGAGCCATTTCTTGCCGCTCCTGCAACATCCAAATGATCCGTGTTCAATCCCATGGTCACCACACTCTCATATGTAGGGAAAGAGAGACCTTTTGGTGTGTCACCGGCTTCTTCTTCATCCAGTGTGAAGTTTGGCAACGCAAGTCCTGTGTCGATGCAGTTAAAGCTGTCAGAATACAGATTTAGTGTCCTGCAAGCAATGGCAAGTTCTGTTTCTTCATCCATGTTCAACCCATTGCATTGTGCTCCACTGTCCGTCACTGTGTTTTTACACCCAGCAGTCATAGAAGAAACCAGGGGAAGCAACATCATCTGTCCTCTGTCCCAGTGTTGCCACAGAGGCATGGCAATCCTCCTAGCCGCCTCCTCTACCTGCTCTAACCACTCCTTCTCACCCTCTGAATTCCCCTTATTTGCTCTTTCATTATCACTTACTTGCTTCTGCATTGATTTTGCACTTCTCAGCAGTTCTGTTATTTCGTCATCTAATCCTAGACTGCTTTGGTATTCACATACCAGCGGCGTAGAACAGAGCCGGTGATTCAGGTGGTGTTGATCCATCGATGGTGGGCTGGTGGACCATGCACTGTTATGTTCTTCAACAACAGATTCTTGGCACACCTGAGTGAGTTGACCTTGGTTGAAGTGCCGGTGGGTGGTTGATCCGGAAGAATACATCTGATCAGATCCTGGTTCCTTGCGAACTCGCTCAGGTGTCACCCCCCTGGTAAGTCCGTGCAAACTCAGGCTATTGCTGTAGGCCTCCGAGATGATCCGCTCTTCCACCAAACTCTCCAGCAGAGAATGGATCTCGGCGAGAGGTGCTGAAGTCAGAGCCAGCCGCACCCCGTCCAGAACCTCCTCGAACTGGGTCATGGTGATGACATTCGCTCCCCAGACATTGAAGTCCACCATGCGAGACAGCTCATCAGTAGATATGATTGAGTTTTTATTTTTTGAAGGAACACAATGCTTTTGCTTCGGGAGGCGTTCTCATTAAAGGAGGGAGGTGTTTGTGTGGTTGGAGGGGGGTGGGATTGTTTGCTAAAGTTTTTTTTTTATTTTTTATGTGGGAATGTATGTGAGAGCAACTTCACTCGAGATGTCATTATTAGGAGGTGTGGTCACATTACACTTACACAGACTGAAACCCTCTCCTGTTGATTGAGCATTAACGCTGCCTAATATTTTACTAGTTTTCATAGAGGCTACACCACCGAGGGCCTTAAATTTCTACTTTCAGTTAAAAGAGGAATCTGAGGGACTTTCTTCTTCGTGCGACAGAATATCACGAATGGAGGAAATTCACTTGTTTGTATTTCCCTAATTAAAACCCCTCCCACTCTCCATCTCGAGGCGGTCATGATATAACGTTTTCACACATTTGCCGTCAGAAACACGCAGACACTGTTTACACATAAACTGAGCAATGATATACAATATGTGACTACTCCTGTAGTCACTGTAAACACAAACATGCAAACCTCTACCACTACAAGTATTAAATGAGTTCTCATTCTTTTAGCGGTGAAAACCGGTTTTATGCCATGCCCATGTTTGCTATGCTTTAGTTGCAGTTTCGGCATCTGCCTGATAAGATGTGGCTTGGATAGACAG
Source organism: Collichthys lucidus (assembly GCA_004119915.2). Taxonomy (NCBI): domain Eukaryota; kingdom Metazoa; phylum Chordata; class Actinopteri; family Sciaenidae; genus Collichthys; species Collichthys lucidus. The sequence continues at coordinate 10,351,267 of CM014100.1, forward strand.
TACAGTACCTCAAAATTGGTTGGTGCAAGAATAGCTGTTACTCTTCCATATTACAACAGTTCACTGAACTACTTTAAATGTTTTTAGAAATGTATTTATTTATTTCAGTTACAGCGGTAAAGACGAGGATAAGTGGTTAGAGACAATGGACAGATGGATGGATGGAAATCTATTTCCACTTTTATCATTTGAGCATCACGACTTTATAGAAGTAATACATTAGTTATGGGTTTCTTATATTTTAGGAAATGAAACCAACTGCATGCCATTGTATTTTTATTTCTGTACTCTGTATAAAATGTCAGACAAATGTAACTCAGTGGGCTGCGACCACCACTTATCATAAAATATAAATAAAACTACACGTGTGACAAACACTTCATCTGTGGGACTGCTGCTTGTTTTGTCTGTTGGCAGGATGCAGACACAGTTTCACATGTGTTTTTTAGTGAAACCCGGAGGAACTATGACTAAGTGCGGCATGTACGAATACAGATACAAAGAGAACTAATCAAGAACACAAACACACAAATAAAACATTGTGGCTAAACCTGGCAACCCGGACCAGCTGAAACTGGCACTGAGGCATTTACACTAAAACTGTAGAGACTTTAGTTTCTAAATTAATATCTGACTCTTTATGATCAACTTGAGATAACATAGACTGGCATCGACTAACAGATTTCATGTTTGATAATTTATTTTATAAATCACTTAAAGCAAGTACAATGCACAAAGTGTCCATAACAATTGTTTACAACAAATAAATTCTCTAACTTTACATCTGGTCAGTAAGCGCACACACACCATGAGACAAACGTTGTTGCCCTTTGTCTCGTTTTTTTATTTTTAATTTTACGTTTTCACATTTTTACATTCACTAAACGTGTGTTGAAAACAAAGAAAACAATCTGCATTACTTGAAGGATTAACATCTTCATACAGTCCTCTCATTTCATATGTGGAACGATTAGAATTAGAAATTGAATACTACGCTGACGACACAGCATTGTTTAAATCTGACTGACGGTACCGTCATTTGACTTTCTCTCTTTGCCAACTATTGAGAAACTGTGGTGGCCGATGGAGCCATGAATACAACTGAGGGTAACAAAATATACTGGTAGGAAACAGTTAAATATTTGATACTAGTTCTTGATATACTAGAGATTTAACTTCCTCAAACACCATTAACGCCTACTGAAGCACAACTGGGAGACATAGTACTCTAACAAAGAGAGAGTAAACGACGAGTGCAGCACGTGCTGACCAGACTGAATTAAAGGATATGTCTAGTGAAATTTAATATTCTTCCCATTAAAAGACCAAAAATAACAGGTAAAGTATTGTCTGTGTATTGCAGTATTATGTAGCATACTCAAATAACAAATGTGTATTAATCCCCAGCTGAAAATAGTCCCCTACAGACGCATTATTTACTTTCATTTGGGCGACATTTAATGCAGCAGTTTTCAAAGTCTGAGACTAAAAACAACGTACTGATGTTCAAACTATGAACAGTCATAAAAAAAGCTGTGATTATTTTTATATATTTATTACAAAGTGGAACTAGTCTTGATTATATTACAATGAAAGATAATTCTGAAGGACTTCATTAGTACGAGCGTTCCTATGTGTGTGTTTCTCACTCAGTAGCTTCATTTCTATCACACTCTCATCGTGTGATCTGTCTCAGTGTTCTGGTCCGATATGGCCGATCATCAAATTGGGCTCAGTCGGTGCTCTGCTCATCTGTCACACGGTTGGAACAATAGTCCTGAATACCTGGTAGAGGAGAGAGAGAGGAGAGTGTGATGATGATGATGATGATGATGATAGCTTTAACAAGCTTGATTTCCAAGGACACAAATCGTTATTAGCTACTGTTATTAAAGATCTGTGTGTGTGTGTCTGTGTTCATCTGCTTCGCAAAAACGCCCTGAGTAAATCATCCATTACACAGACCACATTCGATTGTTCAACTTTAATCTCATGATGCAAGCACAGTTATTGAATATCTCTTCCTCTTTGGCCCACTGCTTCTCATTTACGAAGCGAACACTTCTTCTTTCAGAACATTTTAATCAGGAATCCGACATCAAGTAAACCACGTGGTCATCAAAAATAATGATGGACTTCGCTGGAAGCCGGAAGGCGTGCGTGTGTCCCACTTCCCTACCGAGTAATGTCACCAAATTCATCAAACTAGAGAACGGTGGCAAGAAAAAAACCCGCTGAAGACGAACATACCACCGACAGTGCCACACACGTCATGGAAAACACTTACTCTGCACTATACTGTGGTAGGCTTTAGCAGCTGGAGAGTCAGGTACTTCGTTGAGGAAAGACTTGCCCTCGTCGCAGCTCCGCGCTATCCTCGGGTCCAGAGGTACCTTTCCCAACAGCGGTAGCTTTAGATTCTCACACATTCGCTCAGCACCGCCGCTGGTTGGAGGGAAGATCTGGGATGTGTTCTACAAGAAAAAAGAAATCTCGAGTTATGTATGCACTTTCAGATTCAACACTACTGTGCTATTAAAATTCACTCATTCAAATTCATCAATTTAAATTTGTATAATTCAGTTTCATTAAGGCCAGTCATGATCATTATGGCTTCACTGAGCAAACACCATTGCTACTTTTCAACATCTGGTTCATGTGTCACAGTGTTTCAACAGCTTCGAGTTCACAAACTGAAGCTGCTTTTCAACTTCTTTATACATCACAGGGTTCCCACACCTTTTTCATGAACAAATTCAAGCACTTTTCAAGTACCTTCAAGCACCAGTTTTTCCATTTTTCCAGCACCTTTAAATAGGTAGCCTACTAGTTGTGTTTGCCATGATGGTCATGGGAAGCGCAGCGGTGCCACTGTATGGCATAATAATATGGGTCTAATTAGCATCATTTCATATGGTGGTAGATTGACTGTTTTGATTTTTAACTAATTGTGAATTGGCTTGTATTCTCAGCTTGTGAGCGGTGTATTGTGTAACCACCATAGCGCAATAACAGTGACCAACAGGTGTGGATAGTAGTCTACTGTTATTTCTCTGCAGAACACCAAGCGAGTATGATAACTGAGTTCTGCATGTAAAGGCATCGGATCAAGCGCGTAGCCGCTTAGGAAACATTTTTGTTTTCTCTTGGTTTATTGAGATAGACATCACACAAATTTCAAGCATTTTCAAGCACTTCACAAAATTTTCACAACCTTGAAAACACTGAATTGAAATTCAAGCATTTTCAAGGAATTCAAGCACCCGTGGGAACCCTGACATCAAGATGTAAACCAGTATTCATCTCTTCATTAGTGATAGGATATAGTCATGGTTGAACCTTTGAACAGTAAAAAAACATACACAGATATTGGTTGGTGTGTGTGTGTGTGTGTTTACGGCTGCACGTGGTTGAAAAAGCCTGCACACCGCACTCATTTGGTGGCTGTGTGACTCTCCACTATTTCAGACCGAAGGGGAAACACATTCACGTGTTCAACGCGCATGTACAGCTTCAAATCACACAACGCAGCTCCACCAGCGATCAGAGACAAACTACACAAACACAAGGCGGCTCTGTGGTCAGTGGGAGTCTACTGCTGAATTTGCAGCGTAACAACGTAGTTGTTTCATGCAGCTTTAAAGAGAGACGACCAGACCAGGTTTTCATGTTTGACTGTGCATCAGTTAGTAACCTTGCATGAAGGACAAACGAAGCCACTCATGTTCTCCACCACTCCGATGATTGGCAGCTTGACCTTCTGACAGAACCGGATCTCCTTCCGCACATCCTGCAAAGCTACCTCCTAGAGAGAGAGAAAGAGAGGGTGAAAGAGAGAGGGGGGAAACGAAAATAGAAAGAAAGGAAAAAAAATGCAAACGAAAAAGAGTCAGCGAGACAAAACAAAAGCGACACGGTGGAGAGAGCGAAAGAGAAAGGATTGGCGTGAGTTGTTTTCTCTTCCCTCAAAACCGCGATCATGGTATTCTTGAGAAAAGCAGTTAGCCCCATAAGGGGGTCGGGGTAAGCTCCCACCAACACATACGTGAAACAAAAACTCTTGATATTAAACGGTTTGGCTGCTTTGCTCGGGTAATTCCCGTCCCTGTCTGTGTGTGGTTAGTTTTGGTTAAGTGAGAGCCCACGGAATGAGGAAATGACTCCACTGCTGTCTGACCTCACGGATCCAGTCCAGTCTAATTTAAGCATCAGGAAGGGTTCAGCTCAGATTAAGTCCTTTAACCAGAGCGGATCAAACATTGACTTTATTCAAAGGACACGCTTTGTAATCTGGGTCACGTGTCAGGAATACTTGAGCACCGTCTTCATACTGTTAGCATATAACACTGTATTGGTGAATTAAGTACATATATTAAGATGATAATGTGTGTGTGTGTGTGTACAGTTCTAAAGATTAAAATCAGTACTGTTGCTAAGGTGACAGTGTACACCACCACCACCTAATGCTTAACGTGTGTCTTTGCCATACAAACATGCCAGAAGTCAAACTAGCTGTGAAAGAATGAGCAGTATTGTGTTGTGTTTATGTGTGTGTTAATTAATAAATACAGTTTCTATGATCATAAACTTAGACTGTGTACCTAAGAACGAGCACTTGTAAAGTATTTTATGGACTGTGTTGATGCTTTTGTGTAAACGAATACTAAACAAGCCGGATTATAACTTTATAAAAGGTTCCATGACAGCTTGTGTAGTCGCACAGCTGTTTTGACTTTTATGGTTTTATGATAAAATAGCATCCTCTGTTGGTTGCTTCATTGTTATTGTGTTTGGCAGATAGTCACACAAGGAGTTTTTCAGCCTGACACTGAATCGTTCTGCATGCACATTACCTAGTACTTGCAATTCCTGCACAGCTGTACTGCTTTTTTTAAATTTTAAAACATATTGTGTATGTATATATATTTATATTGTTTGTACTTATACACATTCAGTGGACACGCCCCCACATGCTCACCCGATTTTGACACCTGATTTTGTAAAGTCGTCGATATTTTTAATAATTTAATCATCAGTTTTTATTTCTTACAGGCTCTCAATACGCCTGATGTGTTCAGACTTCACGGAATTGATTTCTGAAACCCCCCAACAAAACTTGTAGCTGTGGGTTAAACATGTAGGTGGTGAGACGACTGGTGACAGTCACCACAGTGCAAGCTTCAACGTGTAATGGACCAACAGGATTATAGGTCTTTTATTAAGTCTGTGGTTACTGGTACATAATCTCGACACAGTTTCATCCAGAGGGAAATTAAAACAAATATTTTTGTTTATAAAAAGATTTTTTTTATAAGTGTGTTGGAAATATATTGCTGTGTCATGAAGAGGCGGAGCGCTAACATAATGCAGCTGTATCAATGTTGCGTTCTGAGAAAAGCCTGTCATTGTTCGCTCTCACTCTCTGACGGTTAATATCGTTGTGACTTGTCAGTGTTACGATCACTCTCATTATTACTGTCTGGAGAGTGCCACTAACTCCAGGTGGTTAAAGAGCCATGCTGGGAAATGTAGTGAATTACCAAGTGAAGTTAAGGTAGTCAGATCAGAGAGAGCGAAAGTAGACATGGATGGAATTTCCCTTTACAGTTGCTGTAAATGCTACTGATAATACTAATATTGGCCATAAGTTTTATGTCTGAGCATGTGTGTGTGGGTGTGTGTGTGTGCTACCTGGGGCGTGGTGATGATGACAGCTCCGTCGACGTGGGTGGAGCTTAGATACTGGACAATTGACAGGTGTTCATCAGAGGTGCCAGGGGGCGTATCCACGATGAGGTAATCCAGGTCCCCCCAGTCGACGTCTCTCAAAAACTGCTTGATCATTCCTAAATTTACCACACAGATTATTTAGTAATGGGACATTTGGAAGTTTACACACACACACACACACACACACACACACACACACACACACACACACACACACACACACACACACACACACAATACCATTCTTCTTGGGTCCTCTCCAGATCACGGCATCATCAGGGCTACTGAGCAGGAAGCCGATAGACATGACGGCCAGGTTTTCCTCGACGTACTGCGACATGAAAAACACACAGATGTTATGTCACGTGCTATTTCTTCAAAGAATCGAACATTTAAAAAAAATCTAAAGCTTGAAAAACTTGAACTGACTTACCACAGGAGACCAGCCTGAGCCGCTCTGGTGAACCTGTGCAGAAGAAAACAGATCAAGAAATTTAATTTGTCATTTCACAAGATTCCACAATAAAATGTAAATTGTTAGCCCCTTCATGTAACACACAGAAAAAAACTACACATATTTTAATTGTGAATAGATAAAAAAATAAACAATATATAGTTATTTATAGACTGTACATATACTGTTTTCCTATAACAATAATAACAATACTAACAACACTATTTATATTGCACCGTTTTAATAGAAATGATAAAAGGACAGTAAATAAAAATAGCATTAAAGAGATGAGAAGATAAAAATATATTTTAAAAAATAAATGAAAATAAAAGGAATAAAAGATAATAATAAAAAATAGACGACATAACAAATAGGAAACTCTATAAAAATGAGTTTTAAGAGTTCACTGATTCAGCGAGCTTTATCTCCTCGGGCAGGTTGTTCCAGAGTTGAGGGGCCTTGATAGAAAAGTCGTGGTCACCTCTAGTTTTGAGCCTCGACCCGGGAACAACTGGAAGTGACTTGCCAGAGGATCTAAAGCTGCAAACTGGCTTGTACATGGTCAGCATGTTGGCGATATATTTGGGAAGCCAGTAGCGGAATAATTAAAATCAGTGAACTGTGATGTGGTCTGTTAAATGCATATGCACAAAAACCTAGAAAGTTACAGATCTAGTAGGAAGTAAAAGTGTAACATGACTTTATTCATGCAGGAAGATTCTCATGAGTGTTAACATTTCACCTGTTCTCCCTCTAAACCCATGATCCGAGGAATGGATGGACCGCAGATATCTACATCCAGCAGGGCGACCTGAAACCACACAGAGAGAGAAAGCAGAGAAATAAAGAGTCTCCGGTGTAATACATTATGTAACAGGGTAAACTGATACTAAACATTACACCATTTCATTCCCATTACAGTGCGAATGTTGGCTCATGGCTCAAAGTAATCTGAAGTCCAGAGAGATGACATAACACTGAGAGAGAGAAGGAGGAATCTTTTTTTTCTGCAGCCAGAACAAACAAATCGAGCATGGTATACGGTTAGCAGGAAGCATGTAGTTTATCATAAAAACACTGGGCAGAATGGTGCTTAGCTATGGTTTACAACAGGTCCAGCTGAAGTAGGACTTCTAGTGGTCATAACAGAAGCTACACCGGGCATACGATTTCAGCTTGTAAGAGTTTTTATGACCTTAAACCTCTGTCGAGGCAGTGCCCTCTAGTGGCATTTTGTTGATGTACCCTACGATCTATAGGGCACAGTAACCAAACCTCTGTGGTGCACAGCATAAACCACAGCTTCAAAGGCGGCGAGAGGCCACAGGACTTTGTTCCATACAACATAAACTTAACCCTGAAGGCAAAACATCTTCCCAGCTGCAATATGTTTAGTCGTTTTGACTTTTTGTGGTTTTGCATTACCTCCTTTGTGCCGTCATTTGCCAGGGCGTGTGCCAGGTGAGCGCTGAAGGTGCTTTTCCCCACTCCTCCTTTTCCAGACAGCACGAGGATCTTATGTTTGACCGTCGACAGCTTTGCTCCTATCTCTGCGATAGCTGCAGATGAGGCAAGAAGGAGAGAGGAGACGGGTTGAAAGTTACTTAACATTCCCTGTTCAACTGAAATCAGCCGTACTGTATAAATCAAATGATGTCATATATAGTAGTTTACCAGGGTCGGGGGCCTTGGTGGCTCCAGAAGCACAGTTTTTTTGGTTGGGACATCCCTGACATGACGACGTCTTTCCTGCCTGCTCACTTTGTGTACCCGGGCAGTCTGAAAGAATCAAACACATCAGTTATGCGCAGCCAAACTTTGACACAAACTCACAGTTTTTAGTTCCAGTTTCCAGACATAAGATCAATTTTGGTGGTAATGTGTAGAAAATATTACAAAAGGGTTTTTTGGGTTTGAATATTTCACTCAGTGTAGCTTCAATAAAAAGATGAAGAATTGTCTTTTACCAACATAAAACATGATTAAAATAAAAACTAAAACAAACTTTATATACTCTATATTAACTATATAAACTATTAATAAAAAAATACTGGAAAGAAGTTGTTCTGACTTTATCTGACATTGTTGGAGAGGCAGGCAGAAAAATGAAGTTTATCGTCAATCCTAAAGAGTCAGAATCAGCTTTAAATTGACTTTGGACGATGGTCTCTGGATAAAGGAGACAGTGTCTTGTTTTGTGTTGGACAAACTGACTTCTATAACCAGGGGAAGGAGCGCAGAGTGTGTGGAAACAAAGTGCACAACCATCTTCAAACTGCCGCTGAGTGTTTGTGTTTTATTTAATTTATTTTATTTGTCTTGTGGAAAATTGTGGCTGCTTATTTTATGGATGTTATTGTTTTGATTGTTGTCCATTTATGTGAAATATAAAGTTCAATAATGAGATAACACAATGTTAGTGATGTAACTTTCCACTCTGATTATGTCAGAGTAACGTCAGTTCACCAAATACATTTAAAAGCGTCAAACACTGTGTCAGGTAAAAATGACATTAACTAGCTACGTTCATCTAACGTTTATCTAACGTTTTAGTAACTGCGTCACTGTTACATCATTTAACAACCGTTTAATTAGACCCAAAAAGTCTCCAGCAGGGCCTGTTAGCAGCAGTATAAGTATATTAGGTGAATATTTATTAATATTTTTAATTTATTTTATAATTTCTGTCGCGTCTGGAGATAAAAACACTGAAAACAAACACAGACTTCCTGTTAGCAACAGTAACCATGAGACGTTTGTCTGAAACCCGCCATAAACATATAATATAAAACCACGAACCGTAAACTAACTGTATTGTGTTGTCTTTGTGTAAAAGTGATAAAAAACACATTAAAATTTAGAAACTTACGCTCGTTAGCATTGTCTGGCACGTCCGACATGTCTGCAAGCTGTCCACCCGTCTAAATCTTCCCCCCTTCGAAGGTTCCGCATTACGCACAGCATGAAGAGTTTGTCATTGTGACACAGCAAAGAAAATGTGTGAGTAAAAGTTTATATCATAATATTATATATGAGTTATTTTTAATATATAAAGCAAAGTTAAACTTGATTTCAGTCACATTTCTCCCCTTTCGTCTATTTTCCTTCTTTTTTCAAGTGTGAGTGAAACATTTACATCAGTTTAAACTGAATTCAATCCACAGAAACATTCAATAATAAAAACATTTCATGAATATACAAATTAAAATTGCCACCATTCCCACAGCAGCGAGACAAGGAGTATAAAAACTGCACTAAATAAACAAACCAAAAAAGTTCACTTGGAAAATGAATATGTCACATTATTATTTTTTACTAAACTGTGTGTTTTAATCATGCATTGTAGGTAAACTGGTGCTGGGTTTCTTTGATAACAACTTAACAGAATACAGGCACCATTTATTTAGAAGACTTTATGTTTTTGTTAGTTTGTATACTGGAGTATTGTAACAAAAAATAATTTCCCCCTGGGATTATTAAAGTATTTCTGATTCAGATTTATCTATTTGATAAAAGTAGATAACTTTTTTTTAAAAACAATTGAAAACAATTCCCTACAATCATTACGAGTCTCTTGTAATGGCAGTTTACTTCCTTTAACGTCAGAAACGTAGGTATAGTGGCCAAAACTGCAACAAAAATCGAACATTAATTGACATTATTACACATTCAGAAGGTGATACGTTGGAAGATCCCAGCTGGATTCCAAACAAAAAACACCTGCGCAGCTAAAAGAGTTCCAAATTAAATCTAATTTAACCAAACAAGATGTACCATTATTTTTCATCCACATTTTAATTCTTCCTAACTTTTTTGGGGAACTGCTCTGAGCTGGAAAAACTGTTTTACATTATTCCATTGAGCATTCAGTGTTATACAGGATCTGTCAGTGCTCAGCATTAACACAGCATCATGCATCCATCAGCGCCGTGTTTAACACAGTTACTTTACAATGATTATTAACTTGAAATAGGAGCAGGGCGTTAATAGGTAGGTGATGACTGGAGCTCAAGATGACTGAGCGTGTCCACTAGAGAGTGATGTTGAGTCATGGCACTAAATACTAAATTCATCTACAGTAGAAAAGGAGACAGGCAGGTGACGCAGGCAGCAACAGCTCTTATTTAAGTTTCATACTAGTTTGAATTAAAGCAGATTGAATTAATATTTAAAAAGATGAATTAGACCTCTAACAGTTTATCCAACAAATTGAGGCACTTGTGACTTTTTCCACCTCTCTATCTTTTTTACACTCAGCTCAGATGACAGCTGTGTGTATGTGTGTGTGTTCCATGTATTGTCATGTTGGCCTTTGTAGCCTGTTATTTCAGCTCAAACACATTCAAACTTTGTGACGGAGCTATTTCATTGGCTCGGTGGCGTTATACGAAAAGGACGATTGGCTGACAGAGTATCATTGTCTGGCTTTGCAATCGAAGAACAAAAGGAGAGGGAACCGTTTTTGGTGTGCATGTGTGTGTCTGTGTGTGTCTGTGTATAACGTGTGTGTGACACACGTTATACACACACAGACATTTCAGTATTATTTTTACATAGGTAGGTTTGTGTGTTTAAGTGTGTGTGTGTGTTTGGTGTCTGTGTGTGTGTTCCTCCCCTCCCCCAATCGTTTGCCTTGTCGAGAGTGTGTAATGTGATATTTTCTTTGTGTTGTCCCACTTGTCATTAACTGACAAACGTATTCACACAAGCTAAAAGCAGCCTTCATTCACTGTTCACCACTTCATATGCACAACACAGTGTGTAAAAACCAGATTGTCTTGTCTGGGCGACACAATAAAACTATAACGAGTCCAGCTGAGGATGCATGTTGTCCATGAAGACAAGAGAACGAACCATCAAGCAGGATTTCAATCAGTATGCTTTCATCAAATCTGTCTGATGTGCGACGGCTGTGCAAACTATTTTTGTAGATAATTGGGAGAATATTAAAGGAGACGTTTATTGATGAAAGAAAGACAAAAGAAAGACAAAAAAGTATAAAAAGTCCTCGGGACATACGCTGAGACAGACACACACACAAAGATTTAAACAGATCAAGGGGTGCAGCACACAGAGACAGGCGGGTGTCATCAGGTGTGTAATTCATCCCCCGAGGCTGCACAAAAGCCTAAGCAGAGGAAAACAACAGAACAGCCGGAGAGTTTGGAAGAGTACTTTGTGAAATGGCAAAAACATCTTTCCTCTTCCCCCGTCTCCATCCCTCACATGTCTCTCCACGCCCTTTAATGGAAGTGCTAAAAAGGTCGAATTAGCTCTTTGAATGGAGAGAGAAGACACTCAAAGCAGACATTATCCACTTTACAATGCTCCGCTAAATCTCCAGACAGACACAAAAACAAACTATATATCACTCATTGTTCACGCTTATCCATATCAGATCATGCATTTTTGGACTAGGGGAGTGTTTTGGGAATCAAACTACTATTATATACTATACCTCAAAATGTCTTTTCTATTTCTTTAATGGCACAAGAACGTAAAGTTACAACAAGAAGAGTCTAAAACTGCACAAGCATGTTCACCTACATGTCGTATTCCAGGATTAAAGGAGTCTCGAGCATCATCTTGCCCTGATTTGACACGTGTTTCCGAGGACGTGATGCTGGTGTCTTCCAATCTTGGAGTGGCTAGAAAGTCACCGGGCTCTGATGTGTTCAGCATTTATTGTTGATGAAATTATTAATGATTATTTATATGAATGATTTGTTCTCTGTAATAAAAACAAGAGGTTTTCTCATCATCATCAACCTTAACTCACTTCAAAAGTGTTTATTTGAGCGATGACATCATCTGTCAAATCTCACAGTGTGTGTGTGAGACACACACACAAGTTCAGCTGACTAGATGGTCCGTCATGAAGTCAGAAGACACATTCTGTCCATTCAGCATATGGTTTAAAACACACACACACACACACACACACACACACACACACACACACTAGCCTAACACGTTAAGCCTTGGTTGTAAAAGCAGTCATCACATTGTGAACAATGACACACACACGCTAGCCTTACCATAATTCACACTTTTTTCCTCTAAGGATTAACGGAGCGAGGTTTGCGTGGGTGTGCGGCCGGGCAGAGATGACATACAAACGAAGAGGAAAGAGGAAGTCGGTCGTTTATGGAAACAGATGGGTGTGATCAGGACACGGTGCTGCTAACAAATTTAATGTGGAAGCCAATTAAGCAGTAGGAAACAACGTGTTTATGGATTTCGTTTCATTTTATAAAGATCTTAAAAACAAACGTGAAGAGTTCACTCATTTCTTTCTCTATTTTCTAAGTAGAGTACTAATCTGCGGCGGGAAATATTAACCCAATGAGGCCTGTAACTTTTTTAGCTCAATTGAAACAATTCAAGTCATTTGATCTGTTTTAATTCACTTGTCAGGCTTAGCTAATGTGCATAGATTGATATACTACAAGTACTGACACAGAATCTTCACGTTCCATACATCACATCTTAGAAGTGAAAAGAATTTATGTTGAATGTGAGGGCAGACATTGTTCCTCGTCTCCACAGAGATTTCAGTTTCTGCACACTTCATTTTTAATTACTGTATTTGTGTCTCGATTTGAATGCTCCACTGAGCATCTCCAGTCTCCTCCTGCTCTTGTCTAACGCTATAAGCGCAGATTTCAAATTGCCCCCTGGAAAAGCAACGCAATAAGCTGCCTGGTTTGGGTGTATGAGAGTTAAAGTAATTTGAATTCGACATATTTGTACTGCAGTACAAGGCAATCGCCTTTTAACATAATTTGCTTGCGTTGAAGTGACAAAAGTTTAAAAGATTCTTGTGTGAAGTGTCATGGTGAATGGAGAGGAGAACAAAACCCGGTATGCATTTCCTACCGAACAGTCAATGCTCTCACTCAAACCATAACCAAGTGGTCATTGTTGTAACCGTGACGATGATCCCTCACCTTAACAAAGTAGTAACTGAACCCAAACCATGATCCTTCCTGAGCCCTAACCAAGTCGTTTTGATCCTAAACCTAACCGAACCTTAATCATAGCATTATTGCTGACAAATGATGTCGTCCTGTCAGATCAGATTGTTCTTGATGAACGTGTACTTTCTTCATTTAATGTGGAGGAGTTGTTTGGCTGAGCTCTGAGGTACCGTCATAGTGAACCAATAAATAAATAAATGAGAGAGGAGAGGGTTGGCCTGTTGGTCAGAGACGCTGTCCCACAAAAAGAAAGACAGAATGTCACAGGTTCAGACCTTTAAGCAACCACGTCTGTGTGGTTTGGGTTCCTCCTCTGTCATTCTTCTACCTCAGATCCTCCCCGCTTCCATTCTTTCTCTTTCCTCCTCTTTACTCCCTCTCTTATGAAATTCTCAGCTGCTGCAGTCATGTGGGGTCATACCCTCTGAGAATTTTTTTTTAAGCGGTTTTAACTGCACCTTGTTGGCCGATGTGTGTGTGTGTAGAGAGTGACAAAGATTTTGACATTTGTGTTCGTAGATGAATAAACTGCAAGCGGGTTCACCTGTTTTGAGAAGTTCACCTCTCCCCCCAGAAACAAGAATGTTTGTTAGACAAGCCGCACCTAACGAAAATATGCAAAGTAACACACATACACCCGCACGCGTCAGGCGTATGCAAAATCATTGCTCACCATCATAAGGCGCATGCTGTGTTCATGTACATACATACATCTGTGTGTGGACACTCCCTTAACGATAATGCATGCAAATCTCCATTAGTCATCTGTCCAGATCACAGTTTAGATAAACGGACCGCTGAATGTGCACACAGACAATTTGTGGATATGCTAGAAAAAATGCTGAATATTAAAATTACATTTCTCCTAATTAGCAAAGACATTTGAAGGAACAGTTCAACATATACTTGCAAATATGAAACTACAGCCAGCAGCAGGTTAGCTTAAGGCTATGAAGGTTACGGTAACACACACACGCAAATGCAGGAGAGTGACCATCGGCTTTTGCTAATGGTTGATGCAGTGACTTTGCATTGCTAGAATTTGAACTCCATGTGACTGTACTCTAAAGATTGCAAATGGGAAAAAGATAGGCAGGCCAGTGCCTCAATAAAATCACAAATAAACATGTTATATCTTGTTTGTTTGTTCTATATGCGCCCAATCATGGAATAGTACATACCCCCCTGTAAGACTCACACTTTAGATACGGATTTTGACAAAAGAGGTGATGGTGGGTTGGACAGAGTAATGTTTTCATCTAAAAAGAAGAAAATAAAAGGTGATGTTGAACTATTTCTTCAACAGGAGAGAGTAAAGCATGTAGAAGCGATCCAACCTCTCTCTACACTGGCTTCCCACACACACAAAATCCAGTTTGTCGACGCTCATTTCAGAGGCAAGAAGAAGATGTAACTGTATTTTTTCCAACCTGAAATTTAGTTGCCCTGTAAATACAACAGTTAGCCTATCAGTACTGTACAATATACAGTAGTTGAGCAATAGGCTGCATGCGTGCACACGCACACAAACACAGAAGAGGAATTTCAGAAACTTCTTGGAGTTATTCTGGTCAGGCTGCAGCCAAAAGAATCCCAGACATCAACTCTGTTTTCATGCGTCCATCCCCCAGCCTCCGTCTCACAAGCACGGCAACCTGAACCACTGACCACATCACCCAGGCCCCAATACCCCAAATAACTAACTCAACCCTCAGAATGCTGCCATGGTCGATGAAGGTGGACTTTATCAACATCTACGACATCTGGTTCTCAATCCTGCTCTGCGATCATAAGTGATGATCGCTTTACAATGATGTAAAAAAGTGCCAAAGGTTTTTTTTTTTATACTGTTCATCTGTGTGAATATGAGATGTCCTTGTGTTGACCCGCCAACACCTTTGCACTTTAAACAGCCTCCATGACAATGCTGGAGGCATGGAAGTATGCACGCATGTGAACAAACACTCACACACACACACACACACACAGTCTGAAAGGGGTCAGAGGTCCGTTAGGGAGGAGAGGTCGTGTGTTGGCTGATAGGAGGTGTCTCCTACTCCCCCTCAGCTGTCCTGACTCACTGCCTAAACAGAAGAACCCAAGAATAACCTTTGTTATGTTCGTTATGTGCGCTTCTGTGTCTGGATTAGACATTTGAGGGGGCAGTTGGGATGATGTTGAAAATATCTTTGTTCCCACGAAAGGAAGCCAATTGTGCGTCCGTGGCAAAGTGTTTGTGTAGAGGAAGGAAGATTAGCTAGGCAAGCAGCCTATTTATGGTCACCACAGTGTTAGATAGTATTTTGCACACACACACACACACACACACACACACACACACACACGCACACACACTTTGAGGACACAAAGACAGGAGAAGAATCTACCCCTGTGCAGTAACTCTACCAAGAAATACACACGATAATAAACAGGAACTGATTGCTGCAGCACAGTAACGCTGTTTATCCTCAACTCTTTCCTTTTAGATGTGCAGATGTGACATGACAGTGCGTCTGAGGACATCACACATCTTTGGGGATATTGCTGTGTGCATCAGTTGTGCTGGAATGCACTTTCAAAAAATCTATAAAAAGTCCAAAACAAAACATTGTGGTAAAAGGAAATGTCTTTCAAAAATAGATTGTGGGTGGCGGCTATTTTTAGTTGGTGGTCAAAGGACCTGTGTCATGCACTTGTGGCTGTAAGTACATTGCCATCAGTATCTATCAACTTATTTTTTCTAGCGGACCATTTAGATAAAATTGGATATAAATGTGATTCTACTCCGACATTCAGGTAATAGTCAGAGTTATTTTTTGTGTTGACATTGATTTTCCGTTCTTACAGTCGAGATTGTTTGACACGCGTGGTTAGCAAGCTTTCTGTGATCATAAAATATTTGGTTTAGATTGATTATGTGATTAAACAGTGTGTGTTAAAATGCATTGTGTGTGCATGTGTTCAGCAGCTGAGACAAAAAGTGCTGACAATCCGCGACGGCTGTGTAAGTTTCAGCTCCTTAATGATCGTTCTTATCAGTGCAATACTTGTGCTGGTAGTCATTTCCTTGTTGACTCCTTGGGCTTGTGTTTAGTGGCTGTGCCCTGTTTGATATGTTTGTGGGACGAACCCTGGCCTAAATCTTACAGTCAGTCCCAGTTTCTTTTCTTGCTGTGTTTTTTAAATTTTCTGTTTAATTCCAGTGCGCCTCTATTGTCTGTCCAACACTGACTCATGTGGCCAGGTGCTTAGGCAAATGAATGAAAATCTGAGGATGCAAATGCAATGAAAAGTAGGATGTGTTTGTGTGCGCCATCTTTTAACTTTACCAGATCTGATCTGGTTACACACACACAGGCAAGAGTGGTGAGAGGTGTGTGGCTAATGAATTTTTTTGAACTACTTTCTGTTTGCTTGTTATAATGTGTCTCCCCCAGGCTGTTGACAATGGATGACTTGGATGTCAACTTAGTTACCTTATTAAATAAAGCACCTATTTTTGTTGTTGTTTTTCTGGGGTTATTAAAGATAACACACACCATAAAGCACATCTTCCTCTTTTCATTTTTACATAAAACAGCATAGTCTCGACCAAAATAGCATCTCTAAAGTGGAAGTATTTAAAAATGTTTGTTGCTTTGTCTCGTATGTCTTCGCTGTACTATTTCTGACCCTTGATGAAACAATATTTACTGTAATACAGCAGCTGTTTGAATGTAAAATGTCCAGAGAAATCCAAATTTTCAAATATCTCTGCACCAGTGTGAACACAGTCAGCGCCTCTCCCTCTCACCAGCAGAGCAGAGGGAGGGAGTGAGGTGTAGAAAACAGTTTGACCGCCAGCATTGTTCCACAATCACATCTTTCTGACTCGCTCACTATCTCTGCTTCTTTCTCTGGGTATAATTTTCTTTATATTTTTTCCTCTCCAATAATATTGCTTCTATCCGCCCGCTCTCTTCTATCTGACGTCTTCGTGTGGTTGTTTTCCTGTGCTGTTCCATCTGCCTCCTGCTGATTGCCTACAGTAGCAGGCCTCTTCAGAGTGAGCATGGACACACACACACACACAGACACACACTCGTGCACACACTCAAACACACGTGCATGCTGTTAGAAGCAGGAACAGAGGAGGTGGAGGGGGGCCGCTTCCTGTCTGGTTGTAGACCTGTGTGTTTCTGGCATGTATCCAGGTGGTGGTTTGAATTTAAATGGTCACACAGGCGGCGTTTCTGTAGAAGAAAGAAGGTAACAAAATATATTTTATTTAAACTTATATGACTGACATTTCAACTACTATTTACAAGACAAGTCGGATTAAATATTTTCTAAATGCTCTTCACAGGATGTCACTGCAGGAGGAGCTGCATAGATGCAATATCTTTTCATATATTTTGAGTCTTAAAGACTCAAAGTATAGTTAGAGTGACTATTTGCTTTGCAGATTAAAATTTTTAACAAAAACATGTTAATTATCTCCGCCGAGGAGGGTACAGTTGCAATGTTATGTGCTTATTTGTCTGTCATAAGAATTATAGGGAGAAAAAAAAGTAAAAAGTATTGGCCTGACTTCCAGGAAACTTTGTGGAAGGGTGTAGTGTAGGGCCAGGAAGAAGAAGCTGCTACAGAATGAACTGAATGAACCAAAGCATGTGTGTGTGAACCTGAAAGTGAATGGTGTGCTGTGACTCAGCATACAACAAACCACCTCAGACATAGAAACAAAAGACCTTGGCTCTCCGAGTGCCTCTCTAGTTTTAAAGAGATAATGTATTGAACTGCTCAACATTATTTTACGTCGCACCAGCTATTAAAATGTTGCTCATATACACGTGTTTGATGTGTGCATGTGGATTTGCACTTCCACTTTATTATGCAATACTCTTTTCCTCTGGGTCATACACTCCAGAAATGGGAAAGTGTTGGTGTTTCACAACATGGGCTGGGTCTGTCTTGCTTCTGAAACTATTTGATTCAGCTTGTTTGGAGGAGACACAGATTCAAGCGCGGAGCGGGAAGATTCAGAGTATACACTGTACATGGTAATATTTCTTAATATACAACTTTGTGTCGATGCAAGATCACAGAGAAGCGAGTGTGCGTCACTACCGAATCTCTGAAAGTTGAAAACTAGGAGAGCAATTATCTGTTTTTGCCTCGGGCGAGATACTACACCATACTAAAAAGCCATATTACAAAGTTCATGGGTGGAGATGTGGACACCTCATTGTTACCACCTATAGGTGCATCACAATAGCAGGTAACTGATATATATGTCTACAGTGACATACAGTATGAGTAGGTTTGCAGTGTGTTTACCTGTGTGGTGGTTACCTGACACCTGGCAGAGACGTCAGACCTGTTCCCACCACTCCTGTGTATGTGTGTATATTTGTGCATAAAAGTGTGTTTGGGTGAGAGCAGGGTTAGGGGTGCTGACATGCCCGAGCAGCTGAGGATGATGGGATTTCTTTGTTGTTTCAACAGGTACTTGCTGTGGGCCTGTGTGTGTGTGTGAGTGCTGTTATGCGCAGGGATGTTGAAAGGATCAACAGCAGGCTGACAGACTATCTCTACACCTGGTGCATGTGGACAGAGGATTATGATGCTACTCGCTAAGATCTAAATTATTCTCCAAATTTGAAGTATGATCCTCCAGACTAGAGAAATTTTTTTCAGGCATTTATGATTCTTTCCAAAAGGTAAACGTCAATAATCGTAAAAGTAAAAAAAAGCAAGAAGCAAGCGAGAAAGAGAGAGCATCCATTGTATTATGTGTTAATGTGGCATTTTCGGCTTGACATACAGATTCCATCCATTCCTCTGCACAACACATTATGTGTGCGCGTTCCTAAAAGCATGTATATGTCATGTGTACGGGTACGTGCACAAACATGAGCATTCTCAGAGCAATTTGTGGTTTAACGAGAATTTTTTCTCCATGGTGACCTGCTGTTCTTACACAGCAACGCGAGCGGAGCTTCCTGAGGCCTTTCAAAGGAATCCTAACAGCTTTCCTCCCTGCTGTCTGCTGCAAGAACACGCATGCAAGGAGAGGTCAAGCAAGTCGTATAGTAACTGATGGACTTTTTTTTAAAGCCTTAAAGTCTAACATGTGTGACTTTAAAGTAAAGTCAACTCTTTCTTTCTTTCAAAACACATTAAATATGTTGGAAAATAGTTGCTGGAAACATGTGAAAAGACTTATTATTACTGAAACGTGGAGTCAGAGGTTAAAACAGTTTTTCATCAGTTTTTAGGCCAGGATTTTGTGGGCGGTCCTAAAGGGTGGCTCAATGACACGCTGAGGCCACCCTGAGCATACCCCTGCACCCCTAGAAGAGAGATATATGAGAATTAATCTCAAAGTTAGTCGTTTTCTGAATTCATCTGACACGTTTTAGACGCTACACAATGACTGTGTGACTGCTCCCATGAGTGGGTGTGGCTTTAGCATATTCAGTGGACACGCCCCCACAGTCCTGCTGAGAACAATGTTCATTGTTACCTGATTTTGACACCTTACCATAAACTTGTTGATATTTTTAATAATTCAAATTTGAAACTGGCCAGTAAATAACACTTTGTTCTTTGGTCTGACAAACTCAGAACACATAGTTATTCTTACTTTACACTGTGAAAACATGCAAATAAGTTCCAGTCAGTGTCAGTATGGTGTCCTTTTTTGGTTGTAAGGACACAAAATGATATTTCTGCAGGTACTGTGCACATATATTCAGTTTTCAAATGACAATAAACCCTTCTTTGGACATTTGTGGAAGCAGTGTCCAAGCCTTAGAGTCAGAAATGTCCCAGAGTGTCACAGAGTGCCTCCTCTCCCTCGTATAGTTCACCTAAAATGTAATAAATCGCAAACTCACATTTCAGACTTAAAGATTTAAAACTTTAAATGTCATCAGGCTGGATGAGTCATTCCAGCAGTGATGGCAGTCCCGTGTTGTGGCCACCTGAAAAATGCGATGAATTATGTGCTACAAGCCTTGACAATGGCCACTTTATTGCCTCGTGCCTGTCCTAACTAACTGTCTCCTTATGACCCCACAGAAGAATCCCATCCCGTCATAACGGTAACATCGCACCACCGATGGGGACAAATGTCCTGACATCATGTTAACTTAGTCAGCTATAAAACAGCAGACTCAAGTGCTGATTTTTTTCCACTTATACTGGATGTTATTTGCCAATGGCAAGTCTTGATGGGAAAGCTGTTTGCCGACTCAGCCCCAAAACTGATATGCCTTCAGAGAAAGGTGTGGCATTAAACACAGGCTTTTTCTTTTTACAGTATCAAATGAAATGAATAAAACAATTATACTGTGGCACCTAAGAGTAAAAAATGGAGTTTTAAGAAATCCTGTCATTCATCAAGATTAAGAGCAGACAACGCCATGAAAGAAAGTCAGGCAGTTGGCAGCTTGACGCCGAGAGGAGGACAGAGAAAAAAGAGGAAGAGGAACAGAAAATCTTCTTTTCTAATAAGTCGGTTGCACTTGTATGAATTCTTGTTGTCGTATCCATGGAAACAAACCACACAGAATGTCAGAAATGATTTTACGTGGAAGAAGAGGAAAAGAGATGTTGTTATTATAATGAGCGAAAATGAAAAAAATCCAAACCAGCCCCTCAGTGCTGCCAGTGCTGCACGGTAACAGAAAAAGTGAATAAAGACAATATTAAAACTCAAATAAAGAAGTCAGGGGTTATACAAACAGAGGAAAGTGATTTGACCTGTAATATCCACATTTCCGCCCTTGCTCTTTTTTTTGTAATCCATTTCTCATTCCTTCCTCTTCATGACTTTTGATCCCCTTTTATCTTTTTAATTTCCTTTTGTCTCCCTCTCTGTCTGACCTCTTTTCTCCTTTTCTGTCCGTCTGCCCTGAGAGGAAACAGACTTTTAAACTTCCACTCTCACAGCTTGGAATTATTATTATTATTATTATTATTATTATTATTATTATTATTATTATTATATAGAGATATAGATTTTCCCGCCGAGCTCCAACGCCTGTTGTCACCAATCCTCTCGTGTGTCACTTGAAATACACACACCCACACATACACACACGCAGCGGGCACGCGCACACACACACTCCATATTAAATCCCAAACCACACCCAGCACCAGCTCTCGAGCACCTCCCACGTGCGCTCGCAACAGCCGGGAGAGCCAGAGTGCGTGCGTGCGTTTCTAACTTTGTTTTTTTTTTGGAGGGGGGACTAGTATTAAGATCTCCAGCTGCCGTTTTCTCACGTTTGGAGGCTTTTTTTTTCTCTCGCAATATTTTGGCACTTCACTACCCATAATCCAACCTTTCCTACAGACTAACACTGTGTTTTCCTTTCCAGTCCAAACTCGGTGAGTAAACTCTGTATTTAGTTTTTTTAGTTTACATGCTGTTTGAATGCTGCACCAAACTTTCTCTATGGGATTCATGTCCCATTCAAATGCAGTGTGGTTGTGAAATGTCTCTTTGGTGAATCCTCTCAGAGATGGTAACTATCTTTCAAATATTCCTAAAATAAATCTGAGTGTGTAATTTGTTTGAGCTTTAAGAAAACTTTCCTGTCGTGTTTTTTTCTCCCCCCTCTCTCTGTGGGTATTTTTACACAGATCATAACTTCTGCTGAGTGACTCCAAACTTTTCAGACTTTGGAAATGAAAGGGGCGTTGTCAGCCGCCGATGTCTGCGTGTGTGTTAAACGTCTGAGCGCAGTGAATGAATGTTAAAGTGCGTTTCGAGGGAAGATAAACTGTTTTTTTTTCAATGGACACAGGAAATGTGTGTGTGTGTGTGTGTGTGTGTGTGTGTGTGTGTGTGTGTGTGTGTGTGCGTCTCATATCTGCTGTACTCATTAGACCTTCCACTGTGTCTGTGTGATATTCCTACCTCATTCTTATGCCTTGAATTAGTTTGTTTCATTGTGTTGCTTCCTTTCTTGAATTGTACTGATGCTTGCATAGTTTGTAGAGCATCAGGTTTAAAATGTGCTCACCTCTAGTGCCCTAAAATGTTGCATACCATTACCCCTATCTTGCATTTTGCTTTTAATGAGCCTCTTGCATCCTCCCTTCATGGATGGGCGCCCTCTTGTGGTTGTGCAAACAACAACATTGTCCAGGTTTTCCATGGTTAGAGGAGGTTTTTCAGTACTGGGCTGCAGAAATGGAGACTCGTCCTCATCAGGCAATGTTTGGAGAATGCAGTCTGAGGAAAGCCCTGACATTTTGGCAACGCGCCCGGAGGCTGAATATCAAACGAAGTGAACAGTTTGCTTGGAAACTCATTTCCACCACCCCCCTCCTGTTGGCGTGCAGTTATAAACTGTGGCATGCAATGCATGGAAAAAGGCAGAGATAGGTGAAAAAAGAGTAGACGGGAGATTATCCTGAAACATGAAAGTGTAATCCACTCCTACGCTGAGGTCACACATATTGTGAGGTTCTCGTGTGTGCTGGTGGTCCGTAGATCTACGGATTACGCTTTATGAAGTCTGGAAATGAAACCTCAAAGTCCCCTTATATTACATTACATGGACTCTAAGTGAGGAAGAAAGTTAGACTTAATGATACATCAGACCGAGTTTAATGAGCACCACAGTCATCAAACGTACAAATGTGTTAAACAGCCACAAAGGAACGCCAATGAATGAACGCTGTAAAGTTGCAGCATGTAATGTGGCGCCTGATTCGTGCTTTGCAGAAGACACACTGGCTGTTAGAGAATAGAAATGGCGGGATGAGCGGGATTTTTTTTTTTTAACCTCTCTGTCAGGTGTTCCCCAACTTCGCTCTGCCATGTGGAAGTCATTACTCAGCGCTGTCACTTAAGGAATGTGATGGAAAAACGTACACACACACTTAAAAACCATGTTAGTGTCCGACATGAAAGGATTCCTGTGTCAGAGGGATGCCTCTAAACCCAGCAGGAAAACACTTGTGTGCATGTGTTTGTGTGTGTGTTTGTGTGTGTGTGTGTGTGCGTGTGTGTGTGTGTGTGCACGTTCCTGATTCTTTAAGGAGGCATGTACCACACACACACATACATACTGTACACTTTACAACAGTGTGCAGAACAATCTGTAGATTCTGTATTCCCTCCCATTCAACAAACGTAGCACAACAACATTTTTATGTTAATATGTGGGAAAAGTCAAGTTATTAAGCTTGTGTTGCCAGTAATAAAACAGTCTCATGACCGTTGTGTTACTTACTGTGTTGTTGTCAATTTGGACTGTGAGTGCGTCATTTGTGTGCACTTATCATCCAAAAAATAAAACATACATTAATCTTTTTAGGGAGGATTCTCCACTTTACTTTCATTTAGTAGAGTCGGGATTGTGAGAAATGAAGTGACAGTGTTTGTATGCGAGTGTCTGTCCGGTGGATTCAGGTATTACATTTGTTTTGGAGCGTTTCGCCTCCATCATGCTCGTTGCAAACATGTTAATTGTAAGTATGAGAGAGCACGCTGATACAATTTGTAGCAAAGATTTGCCTACAGCAAAGTGTGTAATGCTTGGAAGATGTTTGACAATATGCCATTCAGTAAAAAAAGCTGCATTTCTTGTCTAAGGCCAAATTTGTCAAATTTTTGGTTTGGTAATGTTGGCTGCAGTGAATTCAGCCACTTAATTTGGACAACGTGAGGACATACTCAGGCCAAACTGTCAAATTAATTTGCCTTATTAATTGTAAAGATGTGCAAATAGTAAAGCTGACTCAGGATCTTTCTTCTTCCAAGCTGTCAGCTTGTCTCAGCATATAAAGGCAGCCTGTTCTTGTCCTGTTCTCTGTAAAAGGCCTCGTCACATTACGTCTGCAGAGTAAAGCGCTGTAGCTGTCGCACTGGGCAATCTGGTTGTATTTATAATTCTGTACTGTACTGTGTGTGTGTGTGTGTGTGTGTGTGTGTGTGTGTGTGTGTGTGTGTGTGTGTGTGTGTGTGTGACAGGCTTTTATGTCCTCTTCTTAAACAAAGCTTTGTTTGGCCGCTGGCTTTGCTCCAGGAAAGACGTGCCTTTTGTGTTTTCTCTAAAAATAAGTTTTAGCTTGGCTATTGTTGTGTACACTCTCTCTTTCTCTCTCTCACACACACACACACACTAGGTGTGTTCAAATGTATGCAATTATAACAGATACTGTATGGCCATACCTGGGGGAAAACATTGAGTCTTACCTCAGGGTGCACATACAGGCCTTTTTCCAGAGGTATCAGCTGCAGCTCACAGTCATCACCAGTGCATGGTGTTTGTTTGGTTTTTAGTCAACACATGGCACAGCTAAAATCTACAATGCAAGATGAATCATCCTTAAAAAGGAATAGATTGGACATTATTCTGTTGTTTGACGATTTGATCCCATTTGAAAAGACAGTAAGATGCTGAGAATCAATCGCCCAAACTTAGTCTGAATGAACGTGTTAGAACAGTTTGTGCGAAACAAAATGAGGCATTTAAGGTTAAGTATGCTAAGGTAGTGAATCCCAGAAGATTGGAGGTTTGGAAGAGGAAATGTTGCATATTGAGTCTCCACTGTACGACCTCATAAGGGGCCAGAGGGCTCCACTGGAAGCCTTCTTGCCTTTTCTGTCTACCTCAATCAGTTTTTCCATGGTCAAAGACAGAAAGAGAGAGAGAGAGAAAGAGAAAGAGAGAGAGAGAGATACAGAGGGAGAGAGAGTGGGACAGTGAGAGAGACGGGGGAGTGAGATTCAGAGGCCCAGTTAAGTCTGTGGCTTTGTGTTTTATGAAAAGAGTAAAAAAGGACATTAAAAGTCAGCATTTTCCACCAGGCAAGGGAATCAGTCCACACACACACACACACACACACACACACACACACACACACACACACACACACACACACACACACACACACACACACACACACACACACACACAGACTTGTACTCTTGCACACAGTCCCCCAGCCTCCTATTATAAGGCTGAGTGGAGAGGAGGCATTTGTGCCTGTTTGTGTGTGTGTGTCAGGCGAGATGGCTGAAGTCAGACTCGTTTGTGATAATCGCACAAAACTACACGCAACACGAATAAATACTGGCACCAAGGACACAGACGGTATGACATGCGTACAGTGAAGCGACATGGTTTCATAATTAAAACCAGATATAAACGCACTTTTTATAGCTTGAAACACATTAGTGGAAAATGCAGCCACTGTATGTTTATTGACGACCTGAGTGATGATGATAAAACTTGATTGACTGACATGGGACAGCTGAAAGGAAAGACCCTTCAGCGTGTGCATTGATCTATTATGATATACAAGGCATGAAGATCAGTGAAATATTGGAGTTATGCATGCCATACTAGCGTGGCTAATGTACACAGCATGCATGTGGATATGTGTTTGTGTGTGTGTGTGTGTGTGTGTGTGTGTGTGTGTGTGTGCAGCTGTTGCGCGGTGTCAGAGGTGTTTCACAGTTCCCAAGGATAACTGTGCTCCAGCATTTAGGTTAATGTTTGGTTTATTGCTTCAGATAATTGGATGCATTACTCATTTTAAAAAGGATTATTATCATACTGTGACATTACTTTATGTTTGCTTAATGAAATCTACCCGTGAAAAAAAACATACATTTTTTGTCAAGGGGAGATTATGATAATAACACATCAGCATAATTATAGTTGTTGGATAATTACGCTTCTATGTAATCTTTACAGCTGGGGGGAAAATCAAAGTAACACAAGCAAACACCGGAGACGTTTATACATTTATGTCTGCAGTCTGCACAGTTTGAATAAACCTCAATCATCCGTCTGTGATCCGTCTCTCGTTTTTTCTGCGACTTTCTTGGCAGGCTGGCTGTTTTGCGGTTTCCGTGTAGTTTACATGCATGCGTGTACATCGGGGGGCGAGTGTGCGCGCGTGCCTTTTTACGCTCGTGTTTTTGTTTTTCTCTCTTCCCTCCATTTCTCTCCAATGGGGTTCCTTTCTTTTCTCCCTCTGTCTCCTCCCTCTCCCTCTCTCTCTCTTCTCTTTCCTCTTCACTGAGACGAAAAGGCAGCTGCAGACAGAATCAGATCCAGCTGTGTGTGTGTCTGCGTGTCTGTCTGTGTGTGTGTGTGTGTGTGTGTGTGTGTGTGTGTGCGCACATGTCCGGGAGATTATTTCCTCCAAAGAATGTTCCTGCAGGTCAGATTAGGCTCAAATACCAAAAAACATGCTTTGTAATGGATGTGGTGAATTTAGTTATTTGGTTTGCCACCACGTCTTCCCTCTTTCTGCTCCATTTTCTCTCCCCTCTCTATCTTTCTGCACCGTCATTGTTCTATAGGGTCATACCTGAAGTCTGATCGATCACCCTGAAGACAAACTTAATATAAAATGTTATACTTTTTCTGGGAATTTACAGATCCCTGAAGCTATAAAAACCAGAGCTCTTAAATTCCGCTCCTAAAAATAAGTTTGTCTCACATTTCCTCCCAGTGTGACCTGTCACTCTCACGCCACTATATGTTCACACACATCTTTTAGAAAACAAGAGTAATGTTTGTTAGTGATATATGCCTTTGTATATGATTCATAAAAGAGTGTGTCTTTACGGATTCTGGATGTTTTCAGTGTTTTTTTCTCAGTAAGCTGCCGCATACTGTACTTACAGTTTATGATGTGTTTTTAGGCTGGCATTGCTGCACATTGTTTATTTAATGGTCATATTTATTTTGCCATATCACATCCAGGCCTTCACGTGACCACTTTCAGCTCAGCTCGTGTGATATTCTTAGTCTTTGCCTCCACGTGGTTCAGGTGCAAATTAAAGTTCTTAGTTGCCAGGTTATTGTCTTCTTCAGTTTCATTCTCCGAGCATTGCCGCAAACCCCATGTCTCATGAATCAAAGTGCGTAGCTCACTTTTGATGTTTCACCACCTCCGTTTTGACGACTTTACCCCCTTGTCACCCCTTCCCCCAACTCATATAGGGAGGGCCTATCCTCTGGCACACCCCGCAGCCACATGCTCGCACACAAAAACCGTGGCCTGCTTCCTGTTGGCGGGGAGAGGCTGTTTTTACTGTGACTCCATTTTGGCGGAGAGGGCTAATTCCTCTGCTGTCTGGCTCCGTGTATATATATGTGTGTGTGTGCGTGTGTGTGTGTGTGTGTGTGTGTGTGTGTGTGTGTGTGTGTGCGTGTGTGCACACTCGCATGTGCTTTTAAAACATGTCTGTGCCTCAGCCTGCTCAGCCTCTGAACTTCTCTGGTGGGAGTTTTGGCAAATCAAACTCACACGCGTACACTGAATGTGTGTATATATGTAATTGTGTGTACGTTCTGCCCACGGGGTAGTTACTTTGACGTTTGCAGTGTACACGGGGAGCAGATTGTAAGAGACGTGGTCTTACTGTAACTCTGCAGTCGCCTTCAGTTGTCGAACAGCCTCTAAAGCGGCGCTGGAAAAAGTGTCGGAAAGAAATATATTCTGGATTTCGTAATCCTGTCCTGTGTGATTATTTGTAGCAGACTGAGTGTTAAACAGAATGATGCTGACGTAGCATTTTTATATGCTGAGCAAAGCCCTTTCCTGGATAAACAAACAAATGAGTTTCTGGATGCATTGGACGTTTTTAATGGAATTTTTCCCCTCGAGACAATTTCTGGTCGTATATGTGAACAAAACACAAAGAAAAGCAACACAAAACTATAAAGAATATTGTTTATGCTTAAGAAAAAAAGAGTAACATTACTGTTGTAGTCAGTTCAGGACAGATTTAAAGCTTCAGTAGGTGAGATTATCTTAAATTGAGGCTCACACACACCCACCTGTTATGACTGTCAACACTTGTGGACGTTTAGTTTGTGTTATATTGCTACAAAAGTCAAGGTCATGCTTGACACAAACAATTTAATAGGCTGGAATTGAATTCACTACCTGCCAAGTGTCCTTTATTTATTCATAGCATGTAAACCTCAGAAATGTGTACGTTGTTAATGTCATGTTTTTCCTGTGGCTGGGACCTTTGACCTCACACATTTTAACATCTCAATACGCCGCTGTCCGCTAATGTTTCTAATATAGCTTTTCATATTCCGGCCAGTCATGACCGAACAGAGCACAGACTGCCCGTTTGAAGACGTAAACAGTCGACTCCTGGCTTCTATCAACAGGTCATAGTCAGGATTAAGGCCTTCAATCACTGCAGAGTAAACACCACACACCCACTCACTGTACACACTCTCAAACGCACGCAGACATATATATATATAGACGCTCTTCTCATCTCAGATCTCAGTAGTGTTTTGTGTGATTTGAGGGGAGACTTTGAGGCTGAAAGTATTTCTCCGACTGTTTGTATGGGTTGCAGACGTCTGAAGTCTGCATATATGCTGCATTCACCTTAGATATAGATGTCCTTCATCCCTGCTGCTGTGAGACTTTACAACACCTGCACCTGATCATGTTGTAGTCTCCTGTTCATGTTTGTTTTGTTTTGTTTGTGTATGCTTATGTTTCTACCTTAGTACTTGTTTTGCATATCGGCACATTTCTTAAATCTGCACATTCTAAGAATTTGCACATCCTACTCTAGTACTTTTTGTAAATATGTACACTTGTGTTTCCCTCCTTGGTTTCTTTTTTTCCCCGTTGTGGGATCAATAAAGTATTATCTAATCTAATCTAATCTATAATTTACTCATGGCTCAAATTCTTACAAACCAAATAGAACCTCTGCAATAGTTTGATCTGTGTGTTTGATGTATGCTGACAACACACAAGGGCTTAATCTGCCACGTGTTTGTGTGTGTTATTAAAGTTTCACCTATATGTTTCTTCCTTTCTTGTGAAGGACCTCGATCCACCCCTGACTATCACCCCGTAGACACACGTCAGCAAACATCCATCAGGACTGTCATCGACCTAAAGCTGAAACATTCTGCACCATCAGCCAGCGAGAGCGACAGCTACTGAAGAAGCCTGTGAGATATATATATGTAAAGTGGTCTGATCAAAAGGGCAACGACCAGCAGACAAGTTATCCAGACACAAGAGCAGCCATGTTGATCATCTTAGCCTTCATCATCCTCTTCCATGTGGCTGCGGCCATCCTCCTCTTCGTTGCGACCATTCACAATGTGAGTATGAACCCAGAGTGAACATGTATAAGAAAGAGCACGGATAGTTTCATGATTTTAACGACGTCTGTGTCAATCACTGATGTAGGCGTGGTGGCTGGTGGCGCCGCCCGGACGCGAGCTGATCTACACTGACCTGTGGTACACCTGTAACTCCACCTGCGCTCCTGTGATGAACAGCCATACTGTGGAAGCAGGTAAGGCTACGCGGCCCACAGGATGTGTGTCAACTTTAAATGTGCATACGTAACACTTTCTGCTTTCCTCTCTCTCCTCAGCCTACCTGCAGGCCGTCCAGGCCACCATGATCCTGGCAACCATTTTATGTTGTGTCAGCTTCTTTGTCTTCATCCTTCAGCTCTTCAGGCTCCAACAGGGAGAGAGATTCATTTTCACCGCTATCATTCAGCTACTGGCCTGTGAGTGACACACACACACACACACACACACACACACACACACACACACACACACACACACACACACACACACACACACACACACACACACACACACACACACACGTATTTAACTTTTCAATGCAGCAAAGTGACTGTTCTCTTTACTTATCTTACTAGCCCTCAGCGGCTTTCAGTTTCTCCCCTGTGTGCAGGGTCCTTATCTAAACTGGTTGAACATTTCAGACTTGTGTAATTTTCGTTCTCCTCTTTCCTCCTTCCAGCTCTGTGTGTGATGATTGCAGCGTCCATCTATACAGCTCAGAAAGATAGCTTTCACAAGCAGGTGGGCCTTAAGGAAGGCTCTTATGGCTCCTCCTACGTCCTGGCCTGGATCAGCTTCCCGATGACTCTCATCAGCGGCCTCATGTACCTGGTGCTCAGGAAGCGCAAATAGATGCGAGGGGCTTGTCGCACGGGCACGCAGATATAGATAGAAATACACAGCTTGGACACAAATGCAGAAAGACATACCCTACACTTTCCCTCAACAAACACGCAAGCACACATTATGTTTCTAACCCTTAGATTTTATAATACCATCGGGGAACATGCTTTGTTCTTCTGTTTTAGTGCTTGACAGCAACTGGAAATGTTAAAGATGAGAAATGTACCACAATTCATATTCGATCTGTCCCAATCCATGATTTGACTTTTTCAATTTTTGAATTTTGAACTAATCATTGGGTTTATGTCCTGAAAAACTGTCGTTTACAAATTCATATATAAAAGATAATTTTCATGGTCGTAACTGTGATATGCATAGATGGAATGTACCACGCTGAGGTCATATGGACAAATTTTAATCTTTTTAATCAATTTTCACCCCTGTCTGCAATTCCTGGTTTGGAAATAATCTGACGTTTGCCATCTAGATAGATCTATTTACATGAAATTGAGAAATCTACTCGACGCTGCATTCATTCGTCACTCACTACTTCCTGCATTTACTGAGAACATACAATAGCTTCCCACTTTCTCTTAACCAGGACATGAGCATCATTTGTCTCCTCCTCTTACGTCATTGTCTCCCGCTTCCCGCCGACTCCATTCATAGGAATCAGTCTGAAACATCTGATCACGAAGGATAACAGTTAAAGACAAGCGGGCAGATTTGTCTTAACTCGGACACGTTGACTTTCCAAAGGGTGCATACTTTTGTTTTTGTGAATCTTATAATCAACTGAATTTATTTTGTACATATTTGCCGTGTATGTATAGTTAAGGTAATTGCCTAAAGCTTATTTCTGAGACTGAAATACTAAAATGATATATATAAAAAGAAGAAAATAGAGAATCTTATGTTAACCGTAGCTTACAGGAAGTGTAGTGAAGCAGTAGTTGAGGTATAATATGTAGGATTTTAAAAAACCCTGTGGTTTGTATTCTGATGTTACTGACTTGTGCTTTAACGGTGAAAAAAAAAACCAATGATGTGCTGTGATGTTTGAAATTTTAAATGACGACGTAGAAACATGCAAACTTGAAATAAGAACGAACTTTTTTTTTTGTTTTGTTATTGTTGTGCTTTTTTTTTTGTTCACAGCTTCACTGAGGGGAAAAAAGACGAAAGCTATTTATTGTTTTAAAAACCACTGTCGTGTATTTTAGCATCATGTGACTGAGGATGTATGAAGTAATCAAGTCTCGCCATGTTTTTTCCTCTCCGGCTGGGTTACTGTTTATTTGGTTCATTACTGAAACATCTCAAACAGCCCAATGCAGGTCATGCATCTGTGCGGTGGCATTTAACAACACTAAATTAGCTACTGTATTCCACTGATCCCACATAGCTCTGTATAAACAGGTCTTCTTTTCCCTTTTCTTGGAGTTGGTTCGGGGACGTTGGAACAGTTAAAGTAGAGCACCTGGGTATTAACTTTGCAGTCGCTAGGTCTTGGAAGATTCCTACTTGCTGGCTCCTTCAGAGGTGCACTGTGTTAGATATATTTTCATTGGACCACAGAGCCAGGTAACTTACTCTCTCACCATTTTAAAAGATTCAGGGAAAAAGACATAGCTCTGCTATCTCAAGGTGATACTAAAAATGATCAAAACAACATATCGGAGGCCAAGATTGTGATGTCTGCTTTTGTGAAATTGTCATCTTAAGAGTGTTTTACTTAATAATAATCCACCTGTTTGCATGCAAGTTTTTGTCTTTCAGCAAATCCCTTTAACTTATAGTGAAATGAAAATTAAGTTATTGCAGTAAAAAAAGAAAAAAAAGGCTGAAAAATTCATTTCTTTTTGTGAAGTACTGTTTATTATTGATGTTGTAAAGTTTGGATCTATTTGGTTTAACTTTGTTGGTTTCGAAACAGATCTAAATTTCAAATAAACCAAGTACTTGAACTTCAGTTCAGCCACAGAAACCACAAGAATCACTTCGAAGAGTTGAGTCATGAGAGACGCTTTGGAAATGTTTTTGTTTATGGTCGTGATCATTTTTTCTGCAGTGTGTTTTATGTCATTGTACAGGTAGATGTACTGTATCTAAGTTCATGTAGATCTATACAATTCACCACAGGACCATAGCAACAAACAATCATATAAGTTGTTGAAGCCAAAACTGTATTCATGGGGATTTGTTTTTGCTTTTCTTAACATTTTTTTGTTGCAGTTCAAATATTTCAAATGCTTCATGAAGTATTAATTCCACACTGATTGAGAGTCCTGTGTTGCGTAATGGAGACCTGTTGAAATGCTTTTTAAGAACTCAAACAACTCTTATATATATCTCTGCATAGGATTCATTCAAACATTCTGTATGTATGGCTAACGTCTCATGTTAAATCTCTGCTTGTCACAGGCTCTTTTGCTTTCACTGTTTTAGGCAAATTAAATAACAACATGCTATTTATTTTAAACCTCTGTCGCATCATCCATGGCAGTTTCTCTAATCTGTAAGATATCACTGTTTTCATGCACTCGTGTCATCATAACTAAAAATGCTTGTCTGCTGCTGACACCCAGTGGACTGATAGAAAACTACACAATGTGTAGGTGATAGTTTTATAGTTTCAGGCTCCTGTCTAGCACTCCTGGAAAGAATAAACTAGTTTCTGCTTGGTGAATCCTGTGCCTCTCTAACGATTTAGCGGTGCTTATGCCCCCCTCCACTCTGTTTCCCATCAGATGTAGATCTCAATAAATGTATTTTACAATAAATAAATTTTCTTTGTGTGTGCCAAATCTGTCATTGAGTCGTTCCCTCTTCCCTCTATCTCTAATTTCCTGAGGGAAAGATCAATATTTCACCCCAGTATTACTCCTTTTCTTATTTTCAACATTGAAAGGCTACAATAATTTATCTTTCTGATAAATTCATAAGAATTAACGTTGTTTGTGTTGATTTGCTGTAGTTGCTGAGGTTTTTACCACTGTTGCCACCCTCTTTGGGTCACCCATGATCTTGCTCTGTTTGTATTTTGATCAGCTGATGTGCTCAGCCTATATAATAGACAGATATACATATTTTTCACAGCAGCCATATAAAATATAGTATATATCGTCAGCCTGATAGCATATCTGCCTAACTCAATTTTTCAGGTTTTTGGAAAAGAAGAAAAAAAAACACCTTTTTTTTTCAACAAGTTGTAAGAACTTTTTATTTTTTTTAGTTAATGGTGACTCCCACCAGATGTGTGAACAAGTTTGAAATAAAAAAAATAGACACAATAACTATTGCATAACATATAAAACTGACTTGTGCAACTGTTGCAGGAAATTCAAGTTTGTATTAAAAAAAAAGTTAAACCATTATACAAGACCTGCGTTTACCTTACTATGTCAAAGTAAACAAAACAAAAAGCATTTGCAAGCTTTTATTTTGAAGGAATTGGATCGGAAGTGCTTCAGAGTAAAACCTAACGGTGAAATCCGGCAGGTCGGAGTCCACAAAGAGGATATATAAATATATAAATCACTGAGATATGAAGTACACTTTAAGATGTACTATATTATGAATGTTTCGACGTAGTATCAACATACCTCGGCCGCTAACGTCTGCTAGCTCGCTCGCTGATTCATAGGTAGAGAAAGCTAAAGCTCAGTCAACGCTCGCACAGGTGAGGCTTGTTTCTCGTCTTTATTCAGCCACAGACGTTGTTGTTGTTGTTGTTGTGTTGCTCCTTCACAGGACAAACGTGTAATGCTGTCAGCGCATTAGTCAGTGAATAGCTCGTTAGCTAGCTAGCCACCTAGCTTGGAGAGAAGTCAGTGTTACTAACTTTTTGTGTCTTTCACAAAGAAAAAAGAAGAAGCCCAGCTCAGTGTCCGTCTGTCCGTCTTTCACCCTTTTATTTAAAAAAAAAAGCTCTCGCCAACAACCTAAAAGTCAGCTTCCTCTTCAGTCCTCTTCTCCTCTGCCACTTTGTATGTAGATGCTGTTATGCCAAACAAACACAAACACTCCCCCCTGTGCGTTGAGCTCAGACTTTAACTCTGTTTAAATCACAGAGACTTGATGCAGGAGCAGCCGGAGGACATAGAAAATGTTTTCTCCATAAAACATGATTCAGTTTCACCAGAATCACTGACAAAGTCTGCGGTGTGTCACTTCCATAAAGCGTTATGCATCGGCGATCGTACCCGGAGTCAGTACGGGACAGGATTTAAAACCTGTTAGTTTATAGTTTAGAA
Source organism: Collichthys lucidus (assembly GCA_004119915.2). Taxonomy (NCBI): domain Eukaryota; kingdom Metazoa; phylum Chordata; class Actinopteri; family Sciaenidae; genus Collichthys; species Collichthys lucidus. The sequence goes on from CM014100.1 coordinate 10,385,651, forward strand.
AAAAGCGACATACATTCGAGTCTGACTGGCTGCTTTGGATGTAGCGTTGCCATGGATATGACATGTTTTTATGTTTATGCACGTTTCCATCTCCTCAAATATCAAGTGAGAAACACCAACGCAACGTGTGTGTGTGTGTGTGTGTGTGTGTGTGTGTGTGTGTGCATTTATATATATGAAGAATGAAGAGGGTGCTCCCCACGTCGGCGTCCTCCAGAGCCAGCGATAAAAGGATTAAATTCTCCCAGTCCGAAGTAAGAAACAAAATTGGAAAGCGACTAATTAAATTCATACATTTTGCATTCTTACATTTGCAAAAGCTTATACTGTATTCTAAGTTTTATATTTTGTGTGTGTCTACAGGTGCAGATGCTGATCAAGCAGGAGGTTCTCAGCGCGGTGAGACAGAGGGAAAACAAGATGCAGGGTTTATTAGAAGCTATTCAACAACTGGATCATGAAAGCGACTATGAAATCCAAAAACTGGAGGTCAGTAGTCGCCTTGTATACACACATCGGACTCATTCCTTTTCCTTATTTCTTCACCTCTTGCCTTTTTGAATTCGACAGATCTTTACAGCATGTTGCTCTCTTCCTCAGGCTCGAATCAACACGGTGACAAAGAGAGCAGAGGCAGCTCTCGCCTGCATGACAGAGACAAAGAAAAAGGTTTGACGCGGACAAACGCACATAAACACAAATGCACATGAATTGGCACGACATGCATGTTCGTATCTGATTTATAAACCGAAATGTTTGACTTTCAGAGGCCACCGCCTTCTCCTATTAGCGTGGATACCACCGGGTATGTAAAATCAGATTCAGTACCTCAGTGAAAGCTACAAAGGACCTAATATGAATCTGTGCCTTAGATTTATTTGTATTTAATCCGTTTTTGAGACGACTCGATTCGATGTCCAACTCCGCAGGTCAGACTCTGAGGATGAAACCATGGAAACCGTGTCACAGAGTAAGAGCCCAGCGAGCATGTCTGAAGTAATATTATATGCAAATATTTGCATTTGCGTGTCACATGAGTGTTTTAATCAGTGCAGTTTTATTTCTCTCTGTAGACAAAGAGCTCATGAAGCGCATGGACACGAGTGGAAAGGCTAATAATCTAGTAGGAGCCAGAGATTTAAGTTTGGTCCTCTCTGTCCAGGAAACCACAAGAAAGACACTCCAAATGACCAAAGACGATAACAAAGGTGAGATCGTTTTATGTGTACAAGCAGATGTTTGAATCATTTCAACTACCAACTGTAGCTTCTGGTGACATTATCACGATCAGCTGTTGTAAAATAAATAATATGAGTCTGACCACATGCCCCTCCCCCCCTTTCTTTTTCCTGTCCCATCCTTCGTTACTTGTCACTGCACATAATCCGTGTTATGCTTTGACGGCTGCCGTAGAAGATTTAGGTGAAGTGCTCCAGTCTCCTCCAACTCCTGTGAGTCGAAACAAAAAAAAATACATCTATAAATCTTACTCTGCATACATTTTTAAGTTGTTTTCATGTGCTCGTCTTCCTTTTCTACACTTTCTTATGTTGTGTACTTCAGACAGACACTTCAGATCCGCCAGACGCACAGGAAAAGGAAAATGTCGAGGATCGCACACAAGATGAGGAGCCAAAGGCCAAAAGGGTGAAAACAGAAAGTATCTCTCCGGGCCACAGTAGCAGTCCCAAGCACCCAGAAGCAAAGCAGGTAACCCTCGCTAAATCACAGTATTCACTCCGTCGTGATTCTGTTTGCTACTCCTATTAACTCCATCCCCCTTTCTCTGACCACATGGACAAGCCTTCCTGTCCTCGTCTTCCGCCCACCCCGTTCCCCTCCAACCTCAGCATGGAGGCAGCCTCATACAACATCCCCCAGAGGCCGGAAGTACAGCTGGCTCTCATCAAGAATCCCCGCAGCCTCTCTGTGCTCTGGACGCTGGAGGGGGACGACCCCTGTGCACCGCCCATGGATAGTTACAGGTGAGAAGCAGCAGAGGGCGTTGTGTGTGTGTGTGTGTTGTTGGTGTTTGGTCATGGATCCAAATATTTAGAGTGAAACACAAGATGTGTTCACTGCAGCTCTTCTTGCCTTTCTTAGTGTTTTTTACACTCTCTCTCTCTCTCTCTCTCTCTCTCTCTCTCTCTCTCTCTCTCTCTCTCTCTCTCTCTCTCTCTGTCTCTGTCTCTCTCTTCCTTGCTGCAGCATCTTACTAACCATGGAAAAGGTTAAGGGTTCCAGCATCTTCCCAAAATGGAATACCCTTGACGAGGTAAAAGCTATCCCTCTGCCCATGTGTGTAATGATCACCAAGTTCAAGGCCGGGCACAAGGTGTGTGTTGCTGTGGTGGGCAAAGACAAGTTTGGCCGGTACGGACCTTACAGTAAAGTTGTAACCGCAGCCATACCCGAGTAGAAGAGGACATGGGATCAAGGCAGAGACAACATGAGCAGCTCGGGATTCATCCACTCTTTTTACGTTTGTTTTTTTTACTAAACTAAATAATAATATACCAAACTATAATACATTTTTTATTTTGTTTTCTGTTTTATACAATAAATTCTTCACATTATTTGGCTGCTGGTCAAAGTTTCAAATGAATTTTGCACTGTACAATTGATTACCTCTACAAGTGGCTGTTCTCATGAACGACATTAATCAGAGTCACACGGTACCAACTGCCATCACGGTTGACTTCTGAACCGTGCAGTGCTTCTTTTTGTTTAGTGCTCACGCACACACTTAACCCGCTGTCGTGCTCAGATGTTTCCTTTTCCTACTTTATGGTGCTCTGCTTGCTTGCTTGCTTGCCAGCTGGCAGCAGTCAACCGTCTTCTTCTTTCTCTCGCTCTGACTGGACGTCTTACATTCAGTGGGCGTCAATAATAATTTAAAAAAAAACAGGACACTGTCCCTATCGGTCAAAACAGACACTTGGTGTACTCAGGTGAACTTCAGACCTGACTGGACTTCAGAGTAGTAAATAGTTAACCTGTCACCCACACATTGTTTTGCATTTATTTATTTCACAATTTAAGTGGCCGACCAGGGTTATTTTCAGAGGTAAGGCTTAGGTAAGGCTGCTGTATGTGGGTGTGGAACATATTTCAGTATATAAATGATAAGTCTAAGTGTATTAGTAGCCTACTTTGAATTCTGAACTCACTACATTTCACACTGATCCGTCAGCCTGTTGTCAGGTTTTGATTTGATCCTTTAAAGTTGCCTGCTCTGGACCATGTAAGCCATGCAGGACAGGTTACCATGGTGATCTTAAAAGTGAGTCAGTTAGTGATACCGGAAAACCTGAGTTATATCCAAAGATAACCGACTGACTCACTCATCATACTTCGATGTACATCCTCCCTGATATTCATAACTGTGGTGAAAACTCAACAAAGAGAGTCAATACACAATAGCTAGAACCAAACCAGACAGAGATGCAATGATGGATGGTGGGACTTGCCTGCATTACCCTTTGGCGTACACGACTGCAGTTATTTTCCCTCCTGCAATATAGATAGCAAGATTTGTAACCATTCAGGTTTTTAGGTTTCAAAGTACTTCTGCTTTTGTGCCGGTGGTCAGGCACAGTTTGATATTTTATTTTTAATTAGACAGCAGAGGAGAGAGAGTTAATGAAGAGAGGACGAGGAAAAAGGGGAACATAGAAGAGAGAGATGGTGCAGAAAAGGCAGACAGAGAAAACAGAGGTGGAGCAGAGAGTGTGATGATGGAGCACTTTAAAGTTTTAAAGTATTCATACACTGTATACTGTATAAAATACTGTATATATCATCACACTTCCTCCTCCATGTCTCACGGTGGGAACCACACATGCAGATGCCATCTATTCATTTTCTCTGCATCTCACACAGATAAATATACACTGGTCTGATGTCTAAAAGTCTAGGTGATTTATTTATTACCCAGACATATGCGTGGTTTCCAACTTTCAGGACGCAGGCCTAGGTGACCTTAAATAACCCTGGTGGTGTTGTGGAGTTCACATGGTGCAGTGTTTCAAACTTACCACTCGACAGGAAAAAACAGACGGTTTCTTCCTCCTCCTCCCACAGACATACTCTGCTGGGTCCGCCCACCAAATGATCGCTCCATCTTGATAATTTTTTTTCTTTTAACTGATACTGATACACCCACAGCTTGGTTTCACATCGTTCGGCAGGACCTCAGAGGCAAAGGTAAAGCATTTTTGAATAGTCCATTCAAATATCTTGTTAATTCAAAAGCTTTAAGAGTTGTTTTAGAGTTGGATAGAATACAAACACAGAGCAAATTGTTTCTTTACTTGCTTGCTTGAAAGTCTCTCAGAGTGTGCATGTAGATAGCACCTTTTAAAAATGAGTAAAACCCATAATTGATGCAGATCAAACTGTTTTACTTTAACATTGTCGCTACACAAGTGCAGGAATTTTATTGTGGCTTACTTCCAACACATTACACATTCACAGAGCTGCTACTGAGGAAATGACATCATGGGGACCAAATGCTCGACACTTAGGAGGGGAAAAATAAAGGAAGAGGAGTGTTACAAAATTGAACAAAAGAAAGATGAGGTTTTGATGAAAGTAGAGAGTGGAGAAAACTCTCCCTCTGTTCAAAAAAGTCAATGTCTGCAAGAGGAGGGGCGAGCGTTAAAGGAGATAACAGTGGAGGAAACGGCGACGAGGCAGGATGATGAAACAGAGAAGAGCAGCACCCTGCCACATGTGGTTGAGGTTTATACCCCAAGGTGAGACTGCAACAGTGTTTCTTTGTGTGCATAAATACACATACAATAGACTGTATATAACAAATCTGTAAAACAGATGTTTTTGTCATTTGTCAGTCCTTGCCTCCCTGAAACACATGAGCCTGCTTCAGCCATCAGTGAGAAGAAAGGTGAGTACAAGTTAAAAATTAGAGACATTTTTTTTTCACCTGGTGATCAGAAAAGGAATCTTAAGAAAAGTATGCACATGCTTTAGAGGCCATTCTTTCTCCTGCGTGCTTGTAACAGATCCTAAAGTGGACTGGGTGGACAAAAACAGGGCTAAGCTCATTCAGAGTGACATTCCAGTGATCGAGATAGCAGATGAGATGTTACGGCAGAAAGTCATTCATCAAGAGTCGTACGCCAACATCAAGGCTGCCACGACTCCCCAGAAGCAGATGCGGGAGCTCTACGATGTCCTCAAAACTCCAACAGTCATATCTACCTTCTACAGCATCCTCCAGAACATTCAACCACAGCTATTTGAAAGTATGTGAGGTCTTTGATATGAACATGATAATATAATATTTATAATGGTTAGTGTAGTAATAAACTGACTTGTGCAATGATAAAAATGACCCACTAACACATTTCTGCTCTATTTAATGGCATAGCTTGGTTATATAATATTGTTTTATTGTTTTACTGCAAGATCAAATGCAACTGCTTTGATTATCATTTGACATCAACTCTTTTATTGCAGCAGAAGATGTCGTCGACGACGTCATGAAAAAGCACAAAGCAGTTCTGAAGGAAAAGTCCAGCTATGAGCTTGAAGGCACAGAAAAAGATAAAAAGGATGCCAAATCACTGGAGAAAATTTACACAGAGCTTCACATTATACGGGGAGAGAGTGAACGTGTCAATGAAGAACATGAGATCTGGGAGATTGCAGATAAGTCGAGGAGTCAAACAGCTGAGGGAACAAAAATCAACTGCAATGACATCTTTAGTACACCAGAAAATTGCACGTCATCTGAACAAGACAGAAGAGAAGTGAGAGCTATCAGAACTGTGATGACAAAGGGAATTGCTGGTATAGGAAAAACCGTCTCTGTGAAGAAGTTCATCCTTGACTGGGCAGGTGGGGAAGCCAATGAGGACTTGCACTTCATCTTTGTGATGCCATTCAGGGAGCTAAATCTGGTCGAAGGTGAGTTTAGCCTTGAGACCCTCGTGAGAGACTTCCATCCAGAACTTAAAAACATAACAATCCCAAAAATCTTTGCTAATCACAAAGTTTTGTTCATTTTTGATGGTCTTGACGAGAGCCAACTTGAACTAAACTTCAAAACAACCAAAAGACTGACAGATGCTACCAAGAAATCATCAGTGGACATTCTGGTGACCAACCTCATCCGGGAACATCTTCTTCCCTCCGCTCTTATCTGGATAACCTCAAGACCAGGAGCAGTCCAGCGCATCCCTCGCCAGTATGTACACCAATGGACTGAGGTCAGGGGATTTAATGATTCACAGAAAATAGAGTACTTCAGGAACAGAATTGAGGACAAGGAAGTTGCTGAAAGAATAATTACCAACATTACAATGTCCCGGAGCTTGTACATTATGTGTCACATACCTATCTTCTGTTGGATTGCGGCAAAAGTCCTTGTGTATTTGCTCGAAAAAATGGACAACACCCAAGATGACAACATCAAGATACCCACAACTCTTACTGAGATGTACACACACTTCCTTTCCGAACAAATGCAAATAGCAACTGATAAGTATGACATGCAGAATGAGTCAGACATAACCACAGAGGAGATCTTCAGGTCAAATGTAGAATTCATTTTGAAATTAGGCAGGATGGCATTTGAGCATCTGAATGAAGGTAAAATCATATTTACCATCAGTGACCTGAATAAATATGGCATCGACATAAACAAAGCTGGAGTTCACTGTGGGTTGTGCACACAGATATTCAAAGAAGAGAAGGTGTTCAACACAAGGAAACTCTACTGCTTTGTGCATCTGACAGTTCAGGAGTACTTTGCAGCTCTGTTTGTGTACCACAGTTTCGCAAGTAAAAAAATAGACTCTCCAAGCCTCAAGAACTTCCTGCTGATAGGCTCTGAGGAACATCTGAAGTCTATCTTGGATGCAGATCCAGTTGATTTACCTTTGGATGAGCTGATGGAAATTGCGATAGCTAATTCAACTCTGAGAAAGACAGGAGAACTGGACATGTTCCTCAGGTTCCTTATTGGCATGTCTCTACAATCAACACAAAAACTGCTTCAAGGCCTGATTCAGCAGACAGAGGAACACTCTGCAGTTGTTGAGGAAATTAGGTCAAGTCTAATAGAAATAGATTTAGGGGACTGCTCACCTGAAAGATGTCTGAACCTTGTTCACTGCCTGATTGAGCTGAAGGATAGTTCCCTACATGGGACTGTGCAGCAGTATGTAAACCCTGTTCTGTGCTCAGCTCTGGCCGACTCAATCCTAATGTCAAATACGCCTCTAGAAGAATTTGACCTGAAAAAATACAGACCATCAGCAAAAGGTGTTTTTAGGCTTCTCCCAGCTATAAGGAACAGCAGAAAGGCAATGTGAGTTGGTTTCTTAAAGTGTGTATCTGCATTGCAATCACTTCTTTGTTGCAACTTCAGTTTTTTAAGTTTTACATAGCACACACAATCTAGCACCGTGGCAACTTCACTGTATGCTTCTCAAAACAAAATTAATCAAGCATGATCACCTTTTTTAATTTCTGCAGAATCTCAGGGGTGTATCTCGATGTTTGGCTTTGTGAAACAATCTCCTCAGCCCTTCGAATGCCAAACTCTGTGCTAACCGAACTGCATCTGACAAACAGTGAATTTTATGAAAAAGGTACAAAGATCTTGATTGATGGACTGATAAATGCCCAATGTCAACTGGAAGCTCTAAGGTTAGTAAAACTTATTTATTTTATTGGGTGGCTATTTGTCTTTTCTTCTTGTTCAGTCTTTTCTATCTATACATTTGTGTAAAAAGTGAAATACATACGCAAAATTACTATGGACGAATTATCCTATCTTTATCAAAGAGCGCACATTTTCAGTTTGAGAGCATGATTTCTCCTTCTCGTGCTCAGATTTATTGTCCTCGTGCTCACATTTTATACTCACACTCAAATCTAATGTGCTCGTGCTCAAAACATGTCCTGTGCGCTCAGATCTAATGTGCTCGCGCTCAAAACATGTCCTGTGCGCTCAGATCTAATGTGCTCATCAGTCATCAGTAATTTTAATTTAAAATCATAATATGACATGCAGCAAGAGTGAAACGGCTGGGATGCGAACCGGCGTCCCATGGTTCAAAACGCAACAGGTAGTGGTGTGCTTAACCCCTCGGCTACCATAACACAGGTATGCTTTCAGGTGTATTTATAGTATATAAAACATCCCCCTGATATAAAATTAGAAACAGTCTACGATAAATGGAATCATATGGTGTCTCAACGACGATAACTCTTTTTAGGATTATTTAAGATTAATTATACATAAATAAACTGGTGTCTTAAATAGGTGATGATTCAAATAGCTGGCTAGTATGGTAAATTGGTGTATCTTTAAGAAAGACAGTTTTACAAACGGACCATATATCCGCCCCTGCCCAAAAAGCGTGAAGGAACACACCCAAGATTGCCAGATTCCAGCTGTCTCCCTATTGGCTGGAAAAACACACTAATTTAAGCGCAGGGCGGGACATCCTTCAGTCTGAGCAGAGACTTCAACCTGAGAGGACGTGCTGTTTTGTGCAGAAAAAATTTGAGAGTGCACAGGACATGTTTTGAGCGCGAGCAGAAAAAATCTGAGCGCACAGGACATGTTTTGAGCGCGAGCACATTAGATCTGAGCGCGCACAGGACATGTTTTGAGCGTGAGCAGAAAAAATCTGAGCGCACAGGACATGTTTTGAGCACGAGCAGAAAAATTCTGAGCGCACAGGACATGTTTTGAGCACGAGCAGAAAAATTCTGAGCGCACAGGACATGTTTTGAGCACGAGCAGAAAAATTCTGAGCGCACAGGACATGTTTTGAGCGTGAGCAGAAAAAATCTGAGCGCACAGGACATGTTTTGAGCGCGAGCACATTAGATCTGAGCGCGCACAGGACATGTTTTGAGCGCGAGCACATTAGATCTGAGCGCGCACAGGACATGTTTTGAGCGTGAGCAGAAAAAATCTGAGCGCACAGGACATGTTTTGAGCGCGAGCACATTAGATCTGAGCGCGCACAGGACATGTTTTGAGCGCGAGCAGAAAAAATCTGAGCGCACAGGACATGTTTTGAGCGCGAGCAGAAAAAATCTGAGCGCGCACAGGACATGTTTTGAGCGTGAGCAGAAAAAATCTGAGCGCACAGGACATGTTTTGAGCGCAAGCACATTAGATCTGAGCGCGCACAGGACATGTCTTGAGCGCGAGCACAGTAGATCTGAGTGTGAGTATAAAATGTGAGCACGAGGACAATAAATCTGAGCACGAGAAGGAGAAATCATGCTCTCAAACTGAGAATGTGCGCTCTTTGATAAAGATAGGATAATTCGTCCATAAATTACATGGTATGGTATGATAGGTCAGTTCATCACTGTCATCCAGACTGAAATATCTTCAGAAAGTATATATATAAAGTATTGTACGTACATGTCTGTATGCAAGTTTCACCTGTGTTTTGCCCTCTGTGTTTGTAGTCTCTCAGGTCGGGGATACCCAGATGAACTATGTAAGGATTTGGAATCAGCTATCAAATCAGTAACCTCAAATCTAAGAGAACTGGAGCTGAGTGCAAACATAATGAGGGGCTTATTATGCTCTCTCCTGTCTGTTGTGCTATTCAGCCCTAAACTGGAGAAACTCAGGTAAGTCTTGACGTATTATTGCCCAAAACTCTGAGGTATTGCTGGTGAATAAAAGTTCTACATCTGATTTCTTGGCTAGTTCATAACAAGAACAATCTGTCTTTGAATGCATATTAGATGATAGATGCATCATTGTTGTTGGATCTCTTTTACTGTAAGCAATACTTACCATATTAACACTGAATCAAAGTGCAGTGTAAGATTATTTGCTAAACACTCTGTGTACATTTATGCCACCTTTAGCTGCTGTCAGCTTGTTTTGGATCACGAGTCAGTTTGGTAGAGCTGGACAGCATTTATATATTTCTAATATAATCATCTCTGTACCAAAAGACTGAACCGAAATGGTCGGACTGCAGAAGTCTGCAAGGAGTTGGTGACAGCACTCTCATCCAACTCATGTCACCTGCAAGAGCTGGATATGAGTTACACCTGTTTGGAAGATTCAGAAATGGAAATCCTCTGTACTGGTCTGATGAGCACAAACTGTAAACTCAAAATACTGAGGTAAAAGACTGCACTGCATTATAAAAGTTCTTTTTGTGAAGATTTGTGTTTAATATTAAGCAATTAAATAATTATTCCTACATTTGTCATACAGTGTCAGTCACAACAAACTAACTGAGAAAGGTTGTGAGACAGTGGCCTCAGCACTCGGCTCCAGGACTTCCTGCCTGACAGAGCTGGACCTGAGCTACAATGACGTGCAGGACTCAGGAGTGAAGGCGCTCTGTAATGCACTGATAAACCCACAGGGTTGTTTGAAAACCTTGAGGTCAGTGTAGTATTTATTCACTTTGACTTTATTAGTGTTTTTAATATTTTGTCCACCCTATTTATTGAAGATGTCAAACATATGTGTAGCATAGGGAGAGTCTGATAAATCACTCATGAAATTAGGCAACAGTCACGTGAAAATTGCTGCTTACAGTGCATGTACCACACGCCTAAAATGTGAGTTGTTTGCTTTCTGCAGGTTGTCATTCTGTAAAGTGACAGTGGATGGATGTGTCGTCCTGTCCTCGGCTCTGAGGTCCGAGCACTGCCGCCTCAGGGAGCTGGACCTGAGCTTTAATCACGTGGCAGATCAAGGAGTCAGGCTGCTGACTGAAATACAGAAGGATTCACGCTGCAGCCTGGAAAAACTCAAGTATGCTCAAACAGACTGTCTAATAGACACGCAAGATTGATTAACAAGATTCATATCATGCGTTTGATTTGAAGATAATATTTTTGATGTTTTCACCTACTGTCCTTTTATCAGTGTGGACCACAATGAAGAATGCTGGTTTGACTTGAAGCTACTGAGACAGTGTAAGAATACAATTATTTTTAATTCAAAGTCAAAACAAGTAAAGTATTAAATATTAAAATATAATTCCATAAATATCAATTTATATTTTTAATAAAATTATCCTTCCAGTGTGGATGTAAGCATATTATGTAAAATACACATCTACATGTGACTGTGATGCTGCAATCACTGTGTTATATTGTATTAGTGGGCATTCAGACAGGATCAGGGAAACCGGAGGTCTTTTCATAGTCATGACAAAACATCGACCAGACATTTGATGAAACAAGATTTTTCTCTTTCTTCTGTCTTTGATTGCAGATGCCTGTGATCTGACGCTGGACCCCAACACAGCAGGCTTGGAAATAGGTTTGTCAGAAGAGAACAAAAGGGCAACATTTGTTCGTGAGAAGCAGCCATATCCTGATCATCCGGACAGATTTGATGCCTGTCAAGTGCTGTGTGAAGACGGTCTGACCGGTCGCCATTACTGGGAGGTTGAATGTGTTTCAGCTGATGTTGGAGTTGCATACAAAAGTATAGACAGGGTATCAGACTGTTCAAGTGAATTTCGTTTGGGAGGTAATGAAAAGTCTTGGTGCCGGTTTGATGATGGGAGCTTTCATCATAACAATTCCTCTCTGACCTTTCCGGGCAGTTATATCCGCTGTGATACCATAGGAGTGTATTTGGACTGGCCAGCAGGTATTTTGTCCTTCTTTAGAGTCCTTCCTGAACCGATGACCCACATGTACACTGTCCGTACAAAGTTCACTGAGCCACTCCATCCTGGTTTTCACCTGGACCGTCACTTTGGATCAATTCACCTCTGTAAACTAAAGTAACCAAAAATCTTTGTGGAAATGTCATAACTATGGCCAAAAAACAGCCAGTCTGTGCTGGACACATGCAAAAAGAATGAGTGAAGATTAAAATGAAATACAGAAAATTTGAATACAATTAGTGTCTGCATTGCCATGGTTACTGTAAATAATGGACGTACTCACTCATCTCACTTATTAGGAAATCTGTCTTGTTAAGCCACTGACACTGATCTTGAAACGAATGAACCAGATCCAGCTTGTACAGGCTGGTCTACATTCCTTCTCACAGTTCAGTCCTTCCTCATCAGTTTACATTTTTTTCTAACTCATGTTTGAAATAATCTCTATGGAAGTTTTTGGGCTTCGATGTTTGTTGGCAGCATGTATTTTATTCATTCAGTTCAATTTCTTTTTTTAAACTACAAGACAAAATACTTTCTTCCTTCTACAACAACAGAAAGGAAGAGGGAAACAGTGAATACAGGGCTATTATGACAGGGAAGAAAAGAACATGGTGGCAGTTTTTTTTAATTTTTTTTTTATTTTATTATTGCATGTGGTGTTTGGCATGAAGTCTGTAGGGGCAGATGTGTGAAAAGGGGACGGTGTACTAAAGGAGAGCAGAGGAAATTAAGAAAACACTCCTAAAGGGAGTTTTTCCTTACCACTGTTGCCAAGTGCTTGCTCATGGTGGCTACTGTTGTGTCTGTAAATATTTTTTGTAAATAGTACGCTCTAGTCCTGCTCTTTATGGAAAATGTCACGAGATAACTTCTGTTCTGATTTTTTGTCATCCTTACAGCTTAGCTGATAAAAGTGGCACAAATATTGAATACATTTTAAACTCCAGTCTTTTTGATGGCACCTCTGCCCCCCTAGACTTTATAGAGGTAATGGGAGAGTGGAGGATTTTTAGCAAAGCTGACATCCATCATGAATAACTCCTCTCACCTAGCAACAGACTACTACTGCTACTCCCGCCATGTAAGAAGGAGCGCAACCACAGGTCCTTCAGTCCAACAGCTGTCAGACTTTTTAACACCACCATGACCTCATGACTTTTTTGATATATTTCTCACTTGTGAATAATTTATTATCAACCTTGTGTATATAAGCAACTGTGAAAAGTGAATTTCCCCCAGTGTGGGATCATTAAAGTCCATCTTATCTTACATCTAGTTTAAATGTGTGAAACCATCGGCATTGTCTCTTGAATATCAGTCCTGTTTACCTGTTGGCATGCGCAGGCAAACAGTATGTACAGATGGAAGAATGTACAATGAAGGTCCATGTCTATGTTTGTGTTATTATTTTTATTTTATTCAATGAATTTCAATAAAAACAGTAAAGTTCTCGTTGCATTTTTTTTTCTGTGTACAGATTCCACTCCCACTAAATGTTCAAGGGGTTTGGGGGTCTGGGGTTTTGCACCTTCATCCAAATTCATAATTTTGTATGGCTGTAGGACTGCATCCTCATAACACTGATCAAATATTAACGGTTATATTTCATAGTTAGATGTTTACAAAATGTACAAGCTTTGCACTTTCATCATAAGGTAACACAAATACATCAATCTTTGTCACATGTCTTGTTTGACGGCCTCTTTGTATCACTGCCACTGCATTCTCACGGTGTAACACTAGAGGGTGATGTCTAACAGGATATCACATACCAGGCCAGCTCATGCTGCTGGAATGTGGTTTATTGTGTGTATGTGTGCTTGTATAAATGACATTTGAAAGTTCATCTCCTCTGCGTGTGCGTGTGTGTGTGTACCTTTACTATAAAGAAACACATGAACCCACATTGCCCTACTTCCACTCTTCCATGAAAGTTCAGGGTTGCTTCTGTGAACAGAGAGTTCCTGCAGCGCTTCAGTTTTCTCTGAAAGAATGCTGCTAATTTGAATTTCAATTCCTAATACATTAAAATGAAATTAAAGCTTATAAATAAAAAATCCATTTTCATACTTAATTCAACAGGGACCTTAGAACTGGTGAAAGCAGATGGACACACACACACACACACACACACACACACACACACACACACACACACACACACACACACACACACACACACACACACACACACACACACACACACACACACACACACACACACAGTGGAAAGTTTTCTTCAGGATCACATCCTTCATGCATGAATCACCTTCTGTTTGAAATTGATTTATGCATATTATTTATTCATATTCTCATCTTGATTTGCCCATATGTTGTAAATGTCAGGGGGGTGTGAACAGTTTTATAAACTTAAAAAAAAGTTAAGATTATCTGGGGGCGTGCGTGTCCCCTATGAACACGGCAGGCCTATCTAAGGGACAGGTAATGGAAGTTAGCAGTAGTTATGCAGCGATACACTGCATTGGATAACTATTGCAATTCTCTTTGTATACTGTACATCACATGAATATGAAATGAAACGGAAAGCTTTGAATTTTTCCAAATACAAAGCATTCGATAACCAAAAATACAAAAAGAAAATGTACAATAAATAGATTAAGCTGTGTGTTAACTGCAAAAACAATAACATGTCAAGTGCTATAAGCTCAGAGTGTAGTGGCTCTGCCCGTCGCCATCTTGGCAGTCCTGCCTCTGTCGTCTCCTGGCTAATCCAAAGGGAAAATATGTTGAGTGTGGGTGGACCTGAGACGGGCAAACAAGCCACCTGTAATGACACCCACCTGTCAATCAAAGTGGCCCGGCTCTGAATTATCCATAACTTTATATAATTTGAATGGGTTCTATAGAAATTTAGCCTCAGTCCAGTTGTCATGAACAGGTAAATTATATTTATTTCGCTCCAGGTTGCAAACACGATTATTCCTGCTGTGCAGTTGGACGGTTTCTTATGGGGACGTACGGAGACTGACTCGTTCTGTAGCCAGCCTCAAGTGGACGTTTAAGGGTACTGCAGTACTTCCATTTTAGCTTGAATTCATAGGACTACATTAAAAAATGATTCAAGATAAACATATAGAATTTCCCCACTGCGTAGGAGCTGATTACGGCAGCTTTGAACCAACTCCTGGAGATAATTAGCGTACAGTAATTAGCCGTCTGCCTGTAGAGTCTGCCAGAATCATCAAAACCAGCTATAGATTAGAAACCCGCTTTAGTCTGTCGCTGTTTAAACCCATTGTAAAACTGCTAACATCATCAACCTATCAACAGACATGGCTAAAATGGGGTCTGTCTCTCTGGACAAAACTATTGGACAGACAAACAACTCCATCCCAGTGTGGTCACATGTTAGGCTGCAGCTGCTTCACTCATCAGCTTGCAGTGTGTCATGCATACCTGCCTGACGCTGAACATCTGCACAGTAAGTCACACACACAGTCCAGTTAGATTATTGTATTTACAAAATGAACATTTCCTGATACACGGTCCTTGAGAAACCAAACTGTTTTAGGCAGGTGGTGAGAGTGGGATAGGGAAAACGACTCCCAAATGTGTTTCCTCTTCAGTAAGGCAGAGGGAGGAAGAAGGCCTCAGAGTTTCTCTGTGATTGCTCATTTGAAATATCGTTACGGTCGATCGCATAATACAGGTGTTGCTATTAAGCTGTGTTTAGGTTTATATTGTCAATCAAAAAATAAAAAATTTGATCGACATCTCAGTGCAGCAGCATATGAACAACTGTTGCCTTGGGGGAGCATTTATGAGCCACAAGTAATTTTATTCTTCCTGGACAATAAAAATATTTAAATGAGAACAACTAAATAATTAGTTCAGATGTATGAAGGTATAGTCAGTTTAAAGAGTGGAAACTCAGCACTAAACAGATGTTGGCTGGTTATTTATTTGTTTTGCTCACTGAAAGGAGGAAGAGAATAAGAAGGAGAGATTTAGTTGTTTTCATATTTCCTACAATATACCACAGCTGCCAATTTACGGCACAAACACATGCATACAAAGACATGCTTTATGAGCTGTGGCTGTGGACGAGTTCCAGGGCCACAACATGCTACTTCTAAATCTGCCTGTGATTGGTTCTACACGCAGTGCTATGCATAATTATATTTCCATTTACTGTTTATTAAAAAGAACTCGTGTTAATATTCTCCTTAATGTCTTCTTAAATAGCGGGATATCGGTGACAGACACACCTCCTGTTGGCTGGACACTGTAACTTCCTGTAGTCTACGGTTGCCTGGCAACATGTAGTTTTCACATTTGTACAGAATAAACAGATTATATGATCGTTTACCACTTTTTAACATTTATAAGAAGTTTACAAATCTTTAATAAATGGTTCATAACACACTACAACGTAGTTGTATGTAGGACTATATAGGACATTTATTAATATTCAGCAGTACAATCAGTACAGTCTTATACTGTATTATTCATACATTTTAAACCAAAGTTGTTAACAACTACATTAATCAACACATATTTGCTTGCCATTATATTATAACATAATAATTATATAAACAGGAGGAGGACTGTGGGAACATTTTCACATACATATTGCTCTTCCTCCTCATCCTCTGTCATTATTTCTTTTCCAGGTTTTCTATGTCCTTTGTGTGTGTGTTTGTGTGTATGTGTGCTGTACCTGTGTGTGTGTGTGTGTCTTCATGGCTCTCTATAAGTGGAAGTATTTCAAAGCTGACTTTCATGTTTTCTTTAAATGGGGTACATACTGTGTTTGTATTTTATAATCATGTCAAGTACACTGTAGAGGAAATGTATGAGGAGGACTGTGTTTGTGTGTGTGTGTGTGTGTGTGTGTGTGTGTGTTTAAACCTGCCTGTGTGTTTCAGAGGGAGTCATCTGGAGTGACAGGCTTACTACTGACAGCTCAGCATGAACATAACCCCAGACATGTGAAATCCGGAGTTACATGTCTCATTTCACCTTTTACCTGCACATCCACACGTAATGTGCTGACATGCATACACACTCCTGCTGTTCAGCCTTTTACATCAGCCGTCATGCATCATTTAGCTGCTGAGCAAGTCATGTCCATCTAATTTCGACATAAATTTCTTTTTGCGCCATCTCCATTAAGCCTCTGGAACAACTGTAAATATTTTTTAAAAAATTAATTTGCATTGGACGTTTGGTGAAATTATGTTTATTTGTGAAACATTAGAAGTTGTGTACATAACTAATGTGTTTGCTGCATGTATGTTAATGTATAGGGATGTGTATGTGTGTGTGGTGATGGTAGGAAATGGTAATTCTTCTAAGCATGCATCAGGCTTCAGCCTCCAGTGCATTTTTTACAGCCAGCCAGTGAGTCATATGAGCCACTGGTAGTACAAATTTGATTTTCACTGCCGCAGTTAATCCATTTCTGCTGCATTAGGCCGTAATATGGGCCATATTCATAATTGAAAATGAGGATAGGTCACTCGCACACATTTATTCTTTACACATTCATGCAGAGGA
This sequence comes from Collichthys lucidus, assembly GCA_004119915.2. NCBI lineage: Eukaryota > Metazoa > Chordata > Actinopteri > Sciaenidae > Collichthys > Collichthys lucidus. The sequence goes on from CM014100.1 coordinate 10,402,825, forward strand.
AGACAGGATCAGGAGAATAGATAATACTACAAATTTGTGCTGTAAAAGTAAAAAAAGTAAATGTTTACTTTTCCACAAAACACTAACGTCATACCAGGAAAAATTCCCACAAAAATGTCGACAAGTGTGAATGAAATCCAGCAGCCAGATACTGTTTTAGATCAAGTTAAAGAAGTAACTCTTAAAATGTTTCTTTTGATTGGTGAGAAAAACTTTGTGTTTTTAACAAACTGCAACAACAGATTCAATGCTAAAAATAAAGTAGACAGGATGGATAATTCACTCGTCACCCACTTACGAACTCAATATCTAAGACTGAATAGTGAAGTTAAACAAGGTGCAAAGAAACAAAGTTCGTGTTCATGGGAACGTGCTTCTTTCCGTTCCTGTTGAGGGTTAGTTGCCAGAAGCCGAGCTCGAAGGCGGCTGGAGGCAGCTTCGTATTTACCATATAAAGATGAGAGTGGATATTTTCATCTAACTCCCAAGAAGAAAACAAATTGGTGCATTTCCAAAAAATGTTGATGCATTGCTTTAGGTCTTGCTAACTACAGCCTCAGGGATATATATATATATATATATATATATATATATATATATATATATGGGAATAAGTTGGTGGTCCATTTCTAATCCTGCCATACCTGCTTTGAATAAATAAAACCAAAGCATCGAGAGGCTGTTAGGAATGTTAATGCAACATCCTTGTTTGACAACATTTTGCATTAATATTTTAGGAAGTGAGCTTTCAAAAGTGAAGCGTTAAATCTAAAAGCCATACTTTTTCAGGTTCTCCGAGCAAATAGACACGTACATGGAAATCAGAAGGTCAAGGTGGGGTTCTTGACAGATAATACACGGGGGAGAAAGTCCTGTAGTTTCAATAAGAAACAAATTCCTCTGAATAAAGTGAACAGCAAACATCAGAATTATTCCAGTTTATTATCTATGCAGGAATAAGAATGGATAGTTTTTTAAAAATCCCTCTTTTAATGACTTTAATGTCAAAGACCAATCAGCTCACATGCAGGGATCTAAATCAAGGATTACACACAGACGCTAAGCACATGTTATTTCTCTCTCTCCCACACAGTGAATGTGTGCGTGCACACTGTGGTGCTGGAAGTAGGCTCGTACCGGTTTGATGTTTCCTTTCTTTGCTATCATGAATATTTGATTCAGCTCACCATCCCCAGAAGGTTCCATCCAAATGAAAGCTAAAATAACAGCTTCAACAACAAACTACAAGAGCAGCAGCAGCAGCAGCCGCAGCGAGAACATGCAGCCAGTCAGCTACAGCCTGACGGTGGTGATGCGTATGAGGATGTGTTAGCTGGTTTCCATTGCTTCAACTTTCACTCACCCTCTGTAGCATGAGAGAGAGAGACAGAGAGAGAATACAGAAAAAAAAAGTTTTGGAGAATAGTTACTGGAGGAAAATATCTTAAAACGTAAAGAAAAAAAAGTAAGACAAACACGATGTATCTTGAACCAGAGGAGTATCTGTTATCATGCAGACTCCACAGAAAATGGAGGGAAAGTAAAAGAGGCACAGGCTGAATAACGACAGAAAAGATGAAAGGAGGATAGTAAAGAAGGGAGCAGGGCAGTCATTAGGAGGCAGTGCTGCACTTCCTATCGCCGCGCGTGTGTGCGCACCGCATGCCCTTGATGATGTTAATGCGTACCTATTTGTGTGTTTGTGTGAATTCATTATGTGGAGTCATGCTTGAATGTGTATGTTCAGTTGAAGGATAGTGTCGGTTTTGGTGTGTGTGTGTGTGTGTGTAAGTATGATTTGGTTTATAGGTTCACTGTCCTTGGAGGAGATAAGCTTCATGCAGAGCTTACATATCAGGGGCGTGGACAGGAATGAATTCATGAGTGTGGAGTAAGAGTTTAGGATGGGAGCGTGAATGATTGAGGAATGGAGAGATGAGAGGAAGAGTGGGAGGGAGGGACTGGAAGGTGGAGGTATAAACAGGTTTCTTACTCTCAGCCAGTCACCTGCTGAAAGGACAACTCCTCCCCATATTAAGGCTTTATTTATTCTCAGCCAAAAAACTGCTCGCTCATCCACACAGGTCACTGAGTGGCCGGATGCATTTGCACCTTTTCACCAAGTGGCCTAAATGTGCCGGGTTTCAGTCCCTCTGTAATGCTCTTTGCATTTACACCTGTTATGTGAACAGTTATCGGATCTCCCCAAGAAGCGTGAAGTTTAAAAGTAGTAAAGTGTACCATTGGGTAAACTTTGGCAACAGTTTCGGGCGGCAGTAGCTCAGTCCATTGGGACTTGGCTTGGGAACTGGAGGGTGGTCGGTTCAAGTCCAGCATGGACCCAAAATACGGAAGGTGGACTGGTAGCTGGAGAGGTGCCAGTCCACCTCCTGGGCACTGCCCTTGAGCAAGGCACCGATCCCCCCCAACTGCTCGCTGGGCGCTCCTCAGGGGGGCTGCCCATCACTCCACCATCTCTCTCCACATTTGCATGTCTATGCCCTTGTACTGCGTGTGTGTGTCTCTGGGTTCAAAATGCATGTAAAAATAAAATAGAGTGAAAAAATAATTTCCCCATCGAGGGATTAATAAAGTATATCTTCTCCTTCTTTGCACAAAGCAAGCATGGTTCTACAGGATTGCCATATAAGAACCATAGAGAGTAATAAGTAGTAGACAGAGCCACCGTGACGCCACACATAGGTATCTAAAGAACCATTGTGAAGCTCAAAGTGTGATGACTCCACCGGCTTCCTTCTTATCCAAAAATAGGCAAAGACGTGGAGCCGAATGAAGATTTGGTGAAACCAACCACCTAAAATGGCCATTTTCTTAATTCTGTATAATTTTAAGACTTGATATATTTTTATTTTTTTTAATCAGGCTGCAAAACATGTTTATTTCTGCTTTGAAATTGGGCCTATGGTGACTGACTCACTTTGGCACATGCTGCCTCGAGTGGCTGTTCAAGGAAGTGCACGTTTCTGTCACTTCATTGTTGGCAGGTATTCCGCAGCCATGGAGGTTGCTGCTTGGTAAGTACTTGAGTTTCCTGAGACTAATCCTGTTGTGAATGAATGGGAGCAAATCCCTGCAACTAGGTTCCAGAATTTGCTGGAAAGAGCCCCGGAGAGCCACAACAAATTCATTTGGCTACACTGTGGGACCAGGAACATACAAAAAAAGGATGTGATAACCGATGATCAGTTTGAAGAAAAAGGTTATTTCGAGAAACGCAAAATGCAGTTAGTTAACTAAACCTATAGAAGTCTGGATGCCTGGGCCAGCCACACAATGACCCAGAGAGGAATAAGGAGCAAAGCTAACTTTAAGGAGGTCAGGAGGCTTCTTTGTTCGACAAAGAGAGCCCCTTTAAATTTGGGGGCAGGCCCACCCACTCATCACTCAGAAATCAGGAACACCTTTGGGAGGGAAGGGAGAGAAGTAAGGGAGAAGAACACATGAAGCTGGTATGGCAGTATATTACTTTCCATGGTCTTAGAATAAGTACTACTTTTGGGCCATGTCAGGTACATGGAAATAGAGTCCATGTGACACTTGGAAACAGTCTTGACTCTAAATGATCATGTCTCATCATTCTTAGAGAGCCCATTACGGGGTAGTTGCTGTAGGTATCTGGTATTCAAGTGGAAATAATGAACAGCTGATGGAACGTTGAACAGAATCAGCGGCTGAGAAAGAAGAACGTTAGCTCAAGAAGCTGCAGTGTCGAGCTGTCGAGAGGATATTTTTACTCAGAAATGTCATTAACTTAAATGTATAGCTGCTATATAGCACCGCTTTTAAAATGAGTGACCTACAAGTACAGATACTGAACATTATATAATAATAATAACCACTCTTTAAGCCAACAAAAGCTCGTTACAAACAAATGGCAACATTTGTGGCTGTGAAGTGAAGAAACTGCCAAAAACTGCAGATCCTCAACTTGGCTACAGAACCAGTCAATCTGGTCTCCATTGGTCTCTATTGTTGTGGAGAAATAGCTGAAGTCAAAGGTCAATGGTGAGGTCAGGAGAGAAGAAAGTGTTCAGGAGCCTCTGATGTCTTATGCTGTATTATTTATTGACGCTTGATCAAGGAGAATTAGAGACACTCTCAAAGTTTATCAGAAGTGCCTGAGTCAGTGTCACATTCTGCCCCAACTCCACAAATACTACACGGCCAGAATTAGCCACAGAGAATGTCTTTACCCATGCAGGTGTTATTGGAACGTCAACGGCCAACTATCTATTATGTCTATGATTGACTGTATCAATTAAATCTTGGCAGGTTTTAACATCCGTTATCTGTAATCACTTATCCTCATCAGGGTCATGGTGGGGCTGGAGCCTATCCCAGCTCACTTTAGACGCAGGGCACACCCTGCACAAGTCACCAGCTCATCACAGGGCACATAGAGACAAACAATTCAGGTTTTAACATGTAAGATTCAAAATGAAAAGTGTAGTGTAAAGTTCCCCTATAGATGTGTTGAGGATGATGGACTAATCCGAACATCTTGAAACAATATAAAATATTTGTTAGTGTTAAGAAGAATGTATGCATGAAAGAGTATCTGAGAGCCTCAGAGCAAACATTTGGCATCATTTCACACGTATCTCAGTTTAGCCAGGTTGATCTGCTCAGTGTGACTTACTGTGGTGTCCTAGTTTTTGCCTCGAAGTCTTCGAGGTCAAATAAGGAGCGAACGTTCCACATCGTGTAAAGACGGATAGGAGCTACAGGCAAGCACGCAAACACACACACACACACACACACACACACACACACACACACACACACACACACACACACACACACACACACACACACACACACACACACACACACACACACACACACACACACACACACACACACAGTCATGCTGTCAGGATACATTTTCATTGATGCAATTAAAGCAACGTCATCGTTCAAATGATCAATGACAGCAACAAAACAAACAGGCTGGCAGATTCAAATTGTAAAATTGTAAATTGTAATGTAAATTGTAAATTTATGGTAAATTCCCAGAAACTTTCCATGGGAAGTTAAGCTAGGGAATTTTGGAAATGTATGGGGATTAATAAGAATGAATTGGAAGTTGGGGGTAAGCATCATGATAAGATAATAAATAAATAAATAAATGCTCAATGAAACTATTCTAGCTATAGCTTATATAGCATCTAACTTATCAGCTAGCTATCTACTGTGTGAATACATGCTCATCTGCTATTTACAAGTTAAACAATGACACCATATATCAAATATATTTACCATATAATATCATCAAAACTTCGTTTCATGTAGTCCATGAGCTCAAATGTGTGGCTTCAACAGTCTTGTGCTCTGGGCTCAAAGTGAGGAATAGCAGATATTTAAGTGTATTTGCATGAAGTCTGATTATTTTAATAAAAAATATGCTAAAATATATTTTCTATATTTGATCCTAATATCAAATATCTATATTTTTCTAATATATTGTGAGTGAACCGCAGACATCATGGGACCTGAAGTGGGCCATGATGGTGCAGTCTGGTTTGCTCCTTCACTACACTGACAGTCTGAGCTTGGCATGGGACCAAGCTGGGACAGTGATGAGGAAGTTGGAAACTTTTAAAGCCTGAATGTGAACTTCACTTCTTGAAAATTCAATGCAGCAGCTGTTTAAAAGAAATCTCTCCTTTAAGGACACGTACTGTCAGCTCTTTAAACTCACTGGACATTAAGCAGGATGAGTTTGTATGAAGAATTGAAATACTAAGGGCTCAGAAGTGTCATTGAGACGAGTCATTAAGTTGATCTCCTCTGGGCTGTGTGGGTGTGAGCAGATGTTTCTGATTGACATCTCCCTCACCCTCCTGTTAGTTAGTTGCACCTGTAAGACAACATGAATGTGACTCTAATTGTTGCTGTCAGAGTCTCATCATACTGAGTAAATGACAATACTCGTGAGGCGTTTCATGGACTTTGATGTCCATAACTCCCCACCTGTCTCACCACGCATTGCAAAATAATTGAATTTGAATTATTTTGGTTTATTATTTGCTGTTTGTTATTTCTTGATTAAAGATATGAGACAAACTAAAAAGTATGGAATTAGAGAGAGTGGAAAAAAAATCTGTTTATCCATTTTCAAGGGATCATATTTTGTTTATAAGTTACTTTTTTGTCTGTGAAAACAGATGAAGGGAAAAAAAAGTTTTGGCAGGTTAAAGGTTTTATTTATTTATTTTGCTTGGATAATTTTCAAGTGTTGTTGTAGCTACCCCATGTCCTATGGGGCTGAAAACATTTATATTTTCTATATTTTCAAGTGTGTTTTAATTTCTCCTTGCACTCTGAACACAAAGACACACACCGTGTGTTTGCAAATTATGTCAAGTTACTTTCATGCTGTCTTTTATTTTGGCGAGAAATTTAATTGGCTCTATAGTGGCCTCTCAGGGCTTCCGTATGTGCACAGTTAAGTTAGTTTACTGGCCGAAAAGTTTTCTTGATCCCTTTCTAAAGGATGGATTGCGTTATTGCTGATTGTAAATGTCTTATTTCACTTGTGTGTGTGTGTGTTGCCTTACCTCATTCTTTTCCATTTTGCTGAAAATAGTCCCATTAAAAGGTGATTCTGCTGCCTCAGTGTGTGATTCTCCGGCTTGGATAATGAAGCCGCAGGAGACACACATTCAGAGCGGAGTTAAATCATTTCACACTTTTCTTTCTCTCTCTCTCTCTCGCATACACACACACACACACACAAGCATATATAAGAGACACACAGTCTGCGATTGGAGTTAAATCACTTGACCTCTGACCCCTCTTTGGACCAATGAGAACATCCTCGACACCCGAGTGCAGCCCCGACGACAGCCTATAAATAGCAGGCAATTTAGAACAAGAGAAGAAGGGGGCATCTCAAAGATTAATGACTCCCCTCTACATGCATTTTACTACTTTTTGTTCTATCAGACTTATCTCCTCTCTTTCCTCCCACCTGCTCCACTTTGCTATCTCGCTCGCTCTTTTTGTGTTCTCCCACCGCTCTCTCTCTCGCATTGTCTTCTTTGTGTATATCTGTGTGTGTGTGTGTGTGATGGTCTCATGGTAAATGCATTTACTGTGATAGGCAATTTTCTCGTAATTCAAAAACCTTTTCTCTATACAGTCTCTTCTTTACCTCCCTATACGGTCGCACTCACGGCTCCGCCGATGCTCGTTGCGAGGACGAATAAGATGTTAATCTTCTACTGCTTTTTACCCGATGGAGTCTTCTTCTGTAAAATTTGATTTTACTCGGGTGGAGGTTTGCTGAGCGTGTAGCCTGTTTCTCACTCTGACAGACATGTTCACACCTGGGAGCTTCACCTCACTGTTAATAACAAGTAGCTCAGCTGGAGCAGTTCAGAGCTAAACGCTTCACTCGAAGGCACCTAAACAACATGATGGCAGGAGGGAGGGAGGGAGGGAGGAGGATGCCCCAACACACACACACACGTTGCATTTAAACTGGCAATCCTCCAGAAAATGTTATTTATATAGCGGTTATTCTCTGTTACACTCAGGCTCACGCCTGTAATACATTAAAACACTGCACTAAGAGCAACCCAAACTCCTCTGGGCGTCACTGTATCTGTAAACTTATGGTGACATTTTGAGCAGCCGGTAGCTGTTTTCTCTGAACTCAAACCACAACCTGATTGTTTACCGTTTACCTCTGCACTCTGCGGTTGGTTACTCAGTGATGCGGTGATTTCTTCCCTCTCGTCACAGTGTGTTGTTGTTGCTGTGAGATTAGGCTCTATAAGAATATATAACATACAAACCGTTGAACTGAACAAGTATGACAGCAGACAGTGTGGGAAACAGAATACATTGATACATTTTTAATTTCTCTGATTGACTGGCTTTCTCACTGGACCACAGCTATCTCACTATCAACCAAGGGGACCTTCTCTGAGTCTCTGTGTCTTCCCTGTATTTTGCAGCCCACATACAGATGTAGAAGTTGGGTACAGTGGTCTCTCGTTTATTGTGGGACATACGTTCTAAAAATAACCCGCGCAAGTAAGTTTTACAATTATTATACATGTTTTAAGGCCGTAAAACCCCTAACCACACAATTTTATACACCTTTTAACACGCATTTTGTACAGTACTTTCTTAGTTAATCAGGATGCAGAACACAATGCGTGTTCATACTGTACAGTACGCTGTAAAAAAAAAGCATGCAAAATTAGACTAAAAAAAATCAGAGAAACAGCGACAAGTGAACCGCGTCATACCGAGAGACGACTGTACGTGGAATAAACCAAAAGTACACAACTGGAAGAGTTTAGTTCAGTCCATGAATGCCACCTAGTTTTAGTGACATTTCAGCCTGACTGTGGAGACTGGTCACCGCAGTATGACATTGGGTTGCATTTCTCCAAAACCTGAATCTGGCTCTACTTCTCTGTTGTTGTTGGTTTTTCAGCATACCCTGCAGCCCAAAATGCAATATTGAATGAATGGGAAAATCTGCATGTTCACCGGCACATCTGATTTAGTCTCCATCAAACAATGTTCTGTCTTTGTCTTTGGCGACGGAGTTTTATTTAAGTTTGTATGATAACCAATTTAAGCAAATTGGACAAACATTTTGGACATGTGTGAAAAAAATTGCAGCTACTATTGCACCCTTGATTGTAAAAGCAATTGATCATCTTTGGACCCATCTGAAAAAGAGAGACACTTGTAATGCTATTATTGATGCCCTTGAGTTCAAGTTCCACTCACCTTTAGTCATCAGACCTCAAATACAGCACTTACAGTAGGCTTCAGTGCTTTTCTTTTCTTATTCTGTGCTAACTACATTTACTATAAAATAGTCCCTGATTAGACTGCCAAAATGAAAACAGCTGAGCAGAATTAAAAAAAAACACCCAGCAGCAGCAGCAGCAGCACCGTGGCCTCCAGGACCTGATTTGTAGACAAACCAAAAGGCGCCATGCCTGAGGAGCCTCTGGCTGCTCAGGTCTTTGCAAATCACAGAACTCTGACACTGTAAGTCCAGGAGGTGTGAAGAGGTTCAAAATATTGCTAAATACATCTGCAGGCTAATGGAACATATTTGTGTGGGAGAGGCTCGATGCAAATGGTCTGTGACTGAAGTTGAAGTGTCAGTTCACCCAAAAAAAAGCAGCTTTTCTCATTTATATCTGTCTTATTCTTAATAATAATATTTTAGTTTGCAGAGCTTAAAACACTGAAATATGAAAAGACAGATCATTGTACGCTCACCTATGTTTTTTTTTTCCTGGTGCTGACGCTGTCAGGTTGGAGGGATGGTGGAAAGAATGGTTTTTCTGTCACCATTGTTTATGTGACATGGACCTTTTTTTTTTTATAATGGCCTGGTGCATATGCATGTGTAGCTGTGCATGTCGTAGATACGACGTTTGTCCATGTAGATGTGTATGTGTTTATGTGCATGTAGCTCTTCCCCCTCTGGCCACGGCTTCATTAAACATTTCATTAATGTCAAACATCATTTACACAATCAGACGAAACTACACACACACACACACACACACACACACACACTCAGACAGAGATCCACCCACAAACAACATCAGGAAAAACCAAAGTGACACGTTCACAATGAGATGACAGTATTACACGCAGTATAACAGAGAGCTGTGGATGCACACAGACACGTGCACGCACACACACTCAAGTGGGAAAGAGAAGATTTATCGGCTGGGTGTCTGCATGTATGTATATTTCGGTAAATGTGTGTATTGCCTTCTGTATATATATAAACAGTGATTCAAGCGACATGCAGAGAGGTTAAAACCTCAATACGGAGAGGAACTTGTTCAGGTGTTTGTTTGGTAGTTAGCAATGCAATGACTCATTATCACGGTATCGATCCTCCAACATGCAAAAGTTTGTTTGCTGTATACACACATCAACTGACCTCGCAGGTCGTGTGGCACCCAACCACAAAGCAATGTAAAGAATAAAAGCTCTGGTGAAACCGGGTGGGTTTAAGTTACTCATGAAGGGAATCTGATGCGATAGAAAGCAAAGTCAGAGAAAATAAAACCACTGGCATCACGTAGGAATGATTTATGATGAAAAACGTGCATGACAAGCTGGGGTCGTCGAGTTTGAAAGACATGGGTGTTTTCCAGTCTGCCCATATCGAACACCCTGATAATAAATCAGCTAACATTACATCAATCTGAACTGAATCTCTGAGGCGCTCTTTTAACATATTTGTTTGGCCTCACCTCTATCCATTTATGAACTTGTCACTTGAATATCTCTCTATCCGCACCAGTCACAGCATTTTCCACGGTGTAAGCAGACACGGAAAGGCCTGACTCATTCAAATTGGGGATCACAATCATGTGTCTTGTGGCGTTGACATGAATGCTGAGATGCAACATTGTCTAAGAAAAAACAGTTACACCTCTCTTACTTACACGATGCAGAGGCAAGCAGTTCAAGAAGGGACGAGCAGGAAATAAAGTCAAAACCAGTCGGATGTTCTGTGCATTTTATCGCCATATACATTCACCGGGTTTAATGGGAAATCGTGGAATGGCTCACAAATGTGCCAAACTTCACCCATAAATGATTCAAATCTACAAGCAAGTCATTTAAATTGGCTCTGCTAAAACCAGACAGGATACAAAATGCTGAAGTGGCAGGAAGCCCTAATGAGGACGCTGGTGGCAAGTGTGTGTCCGTGTGTGTGTGTGTCCGTGTGTGTGTGAGAGAGAGAGAGAGAGAGAGAGAGAGAGAGAGAGAGAGAGAGAGAGAGAGAGAGAGAGAGAGAGAGAGAGAGAGAAAATTCTTGCTACGAAAGGCCAATTTCCAGAGCTTTCATCATTTAGATGGAGTAAAGCCACACGGAGAAGCGAGGACTTGAATATCAGAAATCCTAACATGTCATTTTTGCAGAGACCCTGTCTCACTTTTCAGAACTCTTGGAAGGAGGAGACCCTTTAGAAACAAAATCAGACAGAACAAGATGCCGGCTAACTAACAAATATGGTTCATTTGGCAGCGTTTCATGGAGAGGAGAGGGGAGTGAGGCTTGGATGTTGGTACAGGAGGCTGATTAGGGCTTAAACAAAACGTACGGATGTCTGATTTTTAACTGCAATGCATACAGATGACAGGATGCACTGTCTGTGCCCGATGAACCTACGTCTCCATCTGTGCGTCAGGTGTCTATGAAGAGGTTAATTTTCCACTCCAGTAACAAGCTCAACCGATGACAGACCATCTCCTGGGGATTTTCTCGCCCCCTCGGGCCCTACAGGCTTTATTTAGTATTACGCATTAGAGAAAAGTGCTGTGATTAAAGGGAAGTTGGGGTGGATTTGATTAAAGGGGACGTGGAGTGGACCTGACTCAAGGGTTTATTTTTCTTTTTTTCCCACTATACTGATTAATTGGGATATTTCTCATCCCACTCCTGAGGCCATGGCAGAATGCAGCGTCAGTTTTTTTTTTTTTTTCTCCCTTCTTAACCCACGGAAGTGAGCTTTCTGAACCGTTTAGATGCCTTAAGTGTGGCTTAAATGCAATGTTGAGCAGATGAAACACAATCAATAGTAGGACGGAGGTGGCGGGGGTGAAACTGGGAGAGATCCAGATTCGAAAAGTGAAGAGAAAGTTTTTTAAAAGTACCACAAAGTGATAACAGCGACCGCAGTTTTGACTTTTTTTCACAGTGCCGACTAATATGGTCACATTATCATAGTGGCTGAATATTGCACGGAGCTGATGTGTCTGAAGGAAGTTAGAGCGTTAAATACACGCAGACATTTTGTGTCGAAGTACCGAAATAACGCAGGTGATACGCCTCCTTTTATTATGTTGGCTCTTATGCTACCTTAATAAATTTAATTTACACCTTATTCATCAAAATATTCAGATGTTTTTAATCTTTATTTTCTTCTGAGATGTTGATGAGTAGTTTAATGAACACTGGCTCGCTCTGCCCAGAATTAGCGCCATCTAGTGAGGAAGTTTCAGATTGTAACCGACTGAATACTCATCACCTCTCCTGTTAAACTTTAAAAAAGGTCCAACGTAGAGCCAGTGACTGGTTTGTCCCTTCTGGACTGCTGTAGAAACAAAGCAGATCAACATGGCGGCCTTCATGAAAGAGGACCCTCTACATAGAAGGCTTATTCAAAGGTTACATAAACATAACACCTGTTATTTTCACACTAATGAAAACATAGTTATGGATCATAGATCCCCTTAATGTTACACACTGAACCTTTAATACCCACTGCGAGTATTTTTATATCTGTAAATACATTTTTGATGATTCATCATTGAACTACAATTCAATCATGAGTCAGAGTCTGTGCTTGGACGTCAGCTGGCAAAAATAGTTTACATTTCTAAGAGCTGCTTGAACCGTAATTAGTCTTTCCTCCTTCATGCTCTAACAACACTGGTGAGAACGGCGTGGGTGGAGGCCGACGGTCCTCTTGTAGCTCAACATGGCTCTGTTAACGTGTCATTAAGCCACGCCCACTCCGAGGGAGCCTTACTTATTCCATTTCACCGTTAAATACGTCAACTGCAGTTTTACCGCCACTTTAATTACGTCTGTTTTTGCCGTTTGATATTTCGATACGGCGGAGATTAGTTTGAGTGAGACAGCGTAAGTCGCAGATGTTAAAGATCAACATTGAGACCTGGTAATTTGGAGATTTAGTGATGGTCTCGACAGCAGATTTAGCTTCGTAAGACACACAACAAACTAATTTAGAGGGCTGTAGATCAATTAACACTGTAGCTCTCCTCCGGTATGATTGCCAGTTGCCATAATTAGCAAAATAAGGTACTTAAGTGGAACAACACCCACATGTGGGTTTGTATCTCTAAATGAATACATGAGCAAAACAGATGTTTAGACATGATATTAGAGGTTTGAAGGACCTCCACGAGTGTGTTCTGCTCCAGTGTATTAATTCATGTACCAGTTGTTTCTTTGTTCCATCTCTGCATGTAGCTATACTTCTAACAATTGTGAAAGGGGGTTGGAGGGGGGGAATAAAAGGTCAAGCACAGCAGAGTTCTGCACAGCAGAGCTGATACTCATCCCGATTTTGTCTGAGTTGAACAGTCCATTACAGCCCTAAATATCAGAGGGCTAAGCTAACATTCAGAGGGCTATATTTATGCATGAGTATGAATGCAATGACCTTCAGCAGGCGTGCACAAATCAGTGAGTCAATACCTGCCGCAGAAGACGCGACACAAAAACTATCCAGCCTTTGAAAAAGAAGTTGAAAAGAACAAATGTCTGCAAAACACTTTGGTTATTGTTTGTGTAAGTGTATGATTAAGTCACAGGAAGCAGAAATACATGATGAGAAAACAACAAAAAAGAGTGCACGAACAGAAAACACTGACATTGCACCTACAACTACACATCAGTTCATTAGCACCTGACCATTGGTCCGAACAGCAATAGGCTAATAGAACAGCTGATCTCACTGACTTGAATCAGTCTGCTGCTCTTTGTATTAGAAGCCTAAATTACATGTAGGGAAACAAACTTGTTCAGCCTTGACATAAATTGAGTTATTAAGAAAAGTGAGTCATGTGTGTCAGACGCTGCTTAATGTTAGAGCCTGTGGGGTCTGACAAGACACCGAGTAAATAAGCGATAAAAGCTGAAGATTGAACATTAGAAAACCAAAGTAAATAGTAGATTTTCACAGAGCGACCCGAGAACCCAAGACGACCAATTAGACGAAAACACTAGAGAGGAAGTAAGAGAGTCGGGGAGACAGAAAGAGGGGGGCTAAATGTTGAATCTCTAATTGGTCTGAAGTAGGAGAGTTGTGTGGTTGCATGTGTGTGTGCAACAGTAAAAACCCAGTAATTAGGTCTGAGAGAACCCCTCATTATAAAAGGCTCTTGCAGCTGTTGTTAATTAAAAGCAGCGGCCTTCCAGAAAGTGCCACGCAACAGTAATGTCACCAAACAGTGGCTCTCACTACGTATCAAGTTCAGATGTGGCGCAGCGAGGGGACAGCGTCCCTGATCTTTCCCGAGAATGCCATGTAATATTACTGTCACCTAGGACCACCGACACACACACACACGCTACCACCAGCACTTTTATCACCATGAAGGATACACTTTGAATGGCAAAACAATGTCTGCTGACATCTTCGCTACTAATTGCGAGGGTGTTTCTGCTCCTGCAGGAGATCGTTCATCAAAGAGTGTGGGCGGCACCGTAGCACTGAGAAAACATTTTAACGCGACCACAGTGGGGAAAGCACAGGTGTAGATAATACATTTACTGATGAAGCCGCTTAGAGACTCCTAGTGTTGTGCATCATTAAAGTTATTAGCATGTGTTCTGTTGTCGAAATATGTCAAAATATATTTAGCATTTTAGCATCTTAGCCATGCAACCTTAACATTTAGTTTCACTGTTTCAAGCGTGGTGTCTCCATACAATATTTAGAGTTAGCAAACTCTAAATAATCAACTGTCTGTACATGCTCAGCACCTAACTAGGGACCAGAGATGTATAGTAACGTGAAGTCGAACTACTTAAGTACTGTACTTAAGTACTAAAATGCAGTATCTGTACTTTTTTGGAGTATTATTTTTTTCCCCAACTTATACTTTTACTGCACTGCACATTTTTGATGAATTTAATACTTTTACTCCGATACATTTTTCATGTGCTGAATCGTTACTTTTGTAGCGTCCAGCCGGACATGTGATGAATGACGAGGCGATATTCAACAAACCTGCATTTATTGCTGAACGGTTTGGTTCGCGCTAAAAACCAACTGAACAGTCCCGGTCTCACATCAACCTCGCTCGTGCGCCGTAAGTCATGATGATAGTTGACCAGTTCCAGTTGGATGCGTAAGTAGGAAACTATTTTCCAAAACCACTGATTTGTTGTATAAATTATGAATAAATGAATGATGCTTTCACTGGTCATTCTTTTCATTAAGTCCTGCTGATGCTGCTTGTAAAAGACACCACCTCTTCTTGCGGACCACACATGGGGTGACTCATTCATGACTCAGTCAGTCAAGGATAATCTCACATTTATTAATATGAAATTTTTTTTGTACATTTGCTCAATAAGAGGATTTAAAGATCTGCTACAGCCACCGTGCCTCACTGTATTGGCAGCACTTTAAATGTAAATATTTGAGGTGTTATTTATAGTCTGCTGTCCCCGTCCATTTGACACTAAGCACTGTTGTTCCTGTACAATGTGTCAGTAATGTCACTGTGACTTGTCATTTTTTTTTTTCCTGCAGCAATGTCACCAACACATATTCCTGTGTATTTATTGTACTTGGCAGATAGTGAGGTCCTGGTCTCCAAATTGCTACAGCAGCTCTAACCATATATAGACATACAGTATTTTGGCCTGGATCCCCTGAAGCAATGCAAAACCCTGAGCCTGTAGGAGTGCTGCTGAAATCACACTGCTGGGATATCGATGCTGATTTTTTTGGAACAAATATTGCACAAAAGACCCTGTCGGTAACTGTAACAGGACTGACTGGTGGCACATTTTATAAACAACATGAAATCACGTTAAGGGTGCTTATTGTATTTCTCATCTTCCGTTTGTTCAAATTCAAAACTCCACATCAGCTCGACCGCCATTTATCTGATATCTGATTTCATGCTTCTTTTTTATACATCCACTAACTTACTTTAGTTCTATGTTTGAGTGTGTGTATACACAGATGCCCTTGTTGTGCCGTAAGGAAACATTTTGCTGTTTATGATTTCAGCTCCTGCACCCATCTTAAATTTATGAGTACACATGCCATAAGACGGACACACACTTTATATATTATGCACTCTGGGAACCACATCCTTCCTCTGCTGTCATGAGAGCATGTTGCATAATGACAGTTGCTTGTAGGATGACTGTAGTGCAGTGGGAGTGGGAGCGTGTACTGGAGCTACACCTGTGAATACACCAGATGCATGCTCGGTTTAAAGTATGTAAGCTATAGTATGGAAATGATGCACGTGGTTAATAATATATAAACATGTGCAAGGAATTAGGTATTCAGGTTAAAGCAGGGCTATGTGTAAATAGTTAACAAGTTGATTTTCAGTGATTTGTTGGATAATCAAAGGAAGGAAACTCAACTAAATGAAGGAAGGAAATATTTAGAAAGAAATAAAGGACTGTGAGATTTCATGTGTGGAGACAGGAGGGAAGAAGGAAACAAATTAAGGAAGTAAAAAGACAGAAAGGGAAATAAAAATGACAGAGGGATGAGAGTGATAGAGGAGCGACGGCGTTCATCCTGTACAGTGACGCACACACTCATACACAGCAGTCACCACGCTTGAACACATGTTCCCTCTTAACTTCTAACAGTCCCCTGTGAACTCCCGGGCGATACATTACAGAGTGCATTTGACCCTGTAATGTGTGTGTGTGTGTGTGTGTGCGCTGTCCCAACTATAGGCCACAAGGGTGTGGTTAATATAGGATGAGTAGAAGGTTATGTCAACATTCTGTCTATTGATTTCTCCTCAGGCTCACTCTCCCTCTCTAACCTTTTCACTTACAGCCTTTTTAGCCTCCACCGCTTGTATTTGCCTCTCCTCCCCTCTCCTCCTCTTCTCTCCTCTCCTCTGCTCTCCTCTCCTCCTCTCCTCTCCTCTTCAGCAGTTTGTGAGTTTATCAGACGAAAAGCGCCAATAATTGAAATCCTTGTCAAAAAAAGAAAAAAAGAAACACTGTTATCAGTCCTCCCTAATTACATTCTGAATCGATTATTCACTTAACGGACATTAACTATAAACACATCTTAGAGGTGCACTTGTGTGAGATTTTACCTTAAGACACAAATGATGCCATTTTGTGCACAAAGAAGAGACTATGCAACTGCGTGTGTGTAAGTGTGTCCTACTTTGTTCATAAATTATTGACTTGGAATAACACCATGAAACATATTGAGTCACTCTGTAGACGATTAAAATTAATCAGGACGCCTCAAAGAGAAATCTGCTAAAAAGCAGCCAGTCCCATGGATTTACACTGTTCACTCATAAACTAAATGCTATAAAAAACAAAAACAAAACAGATGAATCATGCCGGGTATTCTTTGCTCAGACTGTGTCAATCTGTTTAATGGAAATAACATAAGCTGATGAAAATAACTGATGTACTTCTCTATTCCTTTCAAATGACACATAATCACGGGCCTGTATTTGTACGATGGATTCTGCCATGCAGAGAGACGCATGCAAGATGATTCTTGACCGTCAACTTTGACCAGGTCCCGTCAACATCTCCTCCAAATTAAAGCTCCACTGTGTCTGATTTTGAGGGGTCTATTTATAGAATATGGCAGAAATGGAATATCCATCCATCTGTTGGCTCTTTTTGACCCAAAGCAGCACCAACACGCCAAGCTCCCTTTGGATGTCCGAGTTCCTAACCCTCAGCCCAGCCACCCTACAGAGGAAACTCATTTTGGCCGCTTGTATACGCAATCTCATTCTTTTGATCACTCCCCAAAGCTCATGACCATGGGTAAGGATCCATGTGTGATCGACCTGCACCAACCGACGTTTTAAACAAACCCGCCCGAACTCGGACCGCAGCAAATAATTGTGAAATATTGAACCCAACCCGCTTCCTGACCCGCATTTTAAAAAGTAGTCTATACTTTCTCGACCTCCTGCAGAGCTCGTGGCATTCGCGCCAGTTATTCAGCCAATGAAGTCTGTGTGTTTCACAGAAAATTTTGTCTACTACATAAATTACAAAACTTTACTCGGCATCTTTATTTCCATCGACCCGACCGGCCGCAACCCGAATTTCATTAAAAATATTGTTTGGTGACTCGTGACCGCGGCTCAATTTGGATCAACCCGCGCATCACTGGTAAGGATTGAAATGTAGATGGACTGGAAAATAGAAAGTTTGGCCTGTACTGCTCAACTTCACTTGTGAACACGACCTCGACTTGAACTATGACATGTTAATTTTTTGGAATCATAATTCCTCTCACATGCCGTTCCGCCATGTTGGATCTAGATAAGGCTTTTCTATGTATGTGTTTCCTCTTTGGGCTTTGCCATTTCAACATAAACAGATTTTTGGCCGTTTTCTTTCAGTTTGTCTCACGTGGACAGTCGGTGTCAGTACCTTTATCGGTGAATGGCACTTGTTTAGGTGTCACAACGTGACCTGAATACAGGACCTTAGTCACATGATAAAAGGTTGTTATACATGGTCATAACCCCCATTTCTGTTTAAAGGCTCTCAGTGGCGTCAGATGTGGATGACCTTCTACGGGCTTTTATCTGTGGGCCAATTTTAGAGCGGTATTTCATGGTAATTTGAACATCAGTGGAGCAGGACTTGAATGGTTTTGCTCAACTCATCCCGCCTGAATGAACTCAGGACTGACAATAGCAGGTGTCAGGGCGAACTCAGTGGAATATGACACTAAGGATGTTTTCTCATCTTTTAAGCATCCTTGTGTGGCACAGTTTGGGTTTTCATATAACAAAGAAAGCTGTTGAGTTCCAGTACAAGGCAAAGTCTTGGCTCACAGGGTATCTTCTCACTTAGTATTATTGATAATCTCATGCAACATCTATGGGCTTTTTTTTATAGAATGCACAGTAGAGGTGCTGGGCACACATCAATCTGTCATCACCGCCTCCGTTTCGAGACATTAGTGTAATCGCCATAAACATGTGAGATCGTCAGCGAGACAATAGGTAGCGTCTGGTTTTCTTTACGCCTCAGATTAGAAAGAGTGGCATGCTCTTCCATCGAGGCAGAGCTAATCGTTCACCGAAGCAAAGGAGAAAACAAACAGTGGTGATGGGGTTGTGGGGGTTGCGGGGGGCCTAATGTGGCCACAGACGGTACTTCTATTAAAAAAAGAACATTTCGTTAAAGACATAAATAGCTCAGGGCAATCTATCTATTTATCTGTTGGTACACAATCAATGGGGGGGCAGTACATTGGCATTGTGTGTGTGTGTGTGTGTGTGTGTGAGCGAGCACACACCCTCAGCTCTTCAAAACCATTACTCCGAGGTGTGATGAGAGATCTTGTCTCGGAGGAAAACAGAAAAACATAGTAATGGATGTGAAAGAAGAGTACTCCGTATAACAGCTCATCAGCGAGTCTTTGAGAGATTTATGATTTGATGATGCAAATGTATTCCAAACAACAGAGAACAGGAAAACGGGTCAGTTGAGAGGGTCATTTTCACATCAGTTGAGAAGCCACTACACTGTACTGTGTATGTTTGTGCGTGCGCAGATGTGTGTAAGTGAATCTTTCACCCTTAAGGCCTAGATGGAAACTGATGGACAAGATAGGGGGAGCGATGGGAGAATGAGGGGGAGGCGTCAGGGTGTGAATGCTAATAGTCTCCGAGCTAAGACATCCACAGCATCTCATCTGTCTCTTATCCTTGCCTGACTCCCTCCCTCCCTCCCTTTTTTTTTGTCACCAACCCCTCAGCCTCATCCCTCCTCTCCTGCCTGAAATTTTCCAATTTCTCCCCCTCGTCCTCCTCCTCTCTCTTCCCTCACTCTGTCCAAATGTCCTCTCTCCTTATCTACCTCATTTCCTCCCTCGTCCCACCCGCTTCTCTCCATTCTTCTTAAACTCTCTCCAGAAGCAAACACATTAGCAGAGATCGGAGAAAGAATGACGACGGCTTTAAGTCCTACACACACACACACACACACACACACACACACACACACACACACACACACACACACACACACACACACACACACACACACACACACACCTCCCCGCCTGCTGTTGCCCAGCAGGGAACTTCACAGTGCAATATTTGTGCAACACATGATTAAGCATGTTCATGTTTATCCGTGCCCAAAACTGCGGAAGACACACAAATGCAAGTATGTGCGTTGTATGCGTTTCTGTGTGTGTGCCCTGAGAGGAGGCTGTACAGCACTCTCCCGTGCTGCAGGCACTGAGCAGAGTGGGGGAATGTGCTTGCCACTGCAGTAAAATAGAAAAAAAAAAAGAAGTGCTGTAAAAGTTGCTGAGGCACACAAAAGAAAGGAGAGAGACAGAAAGAGTCTCTTATCCTTAATTAGACTTTCCGCCTCTCCTTCTTCTTTCAGGGAACCAAAGCATGAACCCGCTTTTCTTTTTTTTTTGTCTCTGTCTTTTTTAAAAACATTTGCTTTATCCACTCTCTGCACATCAGACACTCTTACTCCAATTACACATGCACCCTCTTCTTATTTTGTCATCCTTTATGTTTCCTTAGTCGTCCAATTTGTCTCTCAGAAAGACCAGAGTGGTGCAGCAGCACTAAATCTGCATCCCCTTCCTCTCAATTAATTTGTGTACGTCTGGTCTTAAAATAACCTTAACTGACATAGGTACATTGCAAGTGTAGAAATACAACACACACTCACATACACACATGCCTACATTGCGGCTCTGACAGTGAATCTACGCCCCGGCTCTTGTCTGTGGAGCGTGGCAGCTGATGGCTCATTATGGTGGAGATATATAGGAGCCTACAGCTCAGAGAGATTAACCTTGAAGGAGCTGCATGAGATTCATCATGTTTTATTCTGAAAATCTCCACGTGGTGCTGCACCTGACTCACGCACACACACACGGGGGAAAGGCATTAACACATTCAACACGTTAAACACACACACACACACACACACACACAAACACACACACACAC
Source organism: Collichthys lucidus (assembly GCA_004119915.2). NCBI lineage: Eukaryota > Metazoa > Chordata > Actinopteri > Sciaenidae > Collichthys > Collichthys lucidus. Next base: position 10,423,579 of record CM014100.1, read on the forward strand.
CACACACACACACACACACACACACACACACACACACACACACGTGTCTAGTAAGTGAGAAGTGACTGATTGTTGTTAAAAATCTTGTTGTCAGCTGATCCGTTTTAAATTGTCTTAATAGAATATTAATAATTGCTCGATACTTCATCAGTGATTCAGTGAGTCCATTTGGTCGCTTCCTGGACTCTCAGAGAGGTCAATTTATTTCCCGGCTGGTCACGGGGAGAAACGTACAAGGATACTCTATTGAAAATCTATGTGCATTTAATACTTTCCCCATGCAGGCTTGGAAGATGGAGGACAACAGCTGTAGGTGGCTTAAATACTTCCTTCAGTATATTACGTTCAGTATATAACACTTCACACTCCAGCTACATACACTGCTGACATTTTTAAACTCCGAAACTCCGCCAGACTTAGAATATTCAGCTTTTTTGTTTATGAAGCAATGACTGTTTGGAGCATGTCAAACATACGCATATATCAATGCCAGAATAAAAATGGATTATGATGCAGGAGTGGTGTAAAGTGCCCAGGGACATTTCGGTTCTGGATTCCATCATTACCGGCAGTCCTGTTCAGGCTGACCAGCCCGGGAAAAAGGGACGAGATGATGTACTGACAGAAAAACAAACAAAAAGCAACAGTTTAGTCATCGTTTTGGTTTGGAATATGTATAAATGTGAAGGTGTATTTACTTAACTCTTGAGTTTATTGGACAATATTGGACAAAGGTACAATTACATTGAATCATCTTCAACTCAACAAATAATTTTTCAGACTTTTTTAAATCAGTTTTTGGTAATTAATCTTTCAGCAGCTGAAGGAGGTTACTCCAAAAGAAGTGTCAGTCATCTTATAGTACTATATAACCATGCGGACCATATACGTGACAAGTTGATGGCTTGGAGAACTTCCGACCCTGCTGGCATCAGCATCAGTGTTTAAAATCACTGAAACACTGTGGTCTGTCGCTGGAGTCCTGCTGCAAAGCTTCTGTATAATCTACAACTGTGACACCGACCCCTCAGTATGGCTGCTGTCAATGCTCAATTGACGAGATGAGCCTTGACGTTTATCCGAGAAGAGATATGGCCAGGTCTATGTTCAGGTCACCTCTGGCAGCCTTGTGGGTTCATGTGTGCATGTGACAGGTGCTATCTCCTCTAATCACAGCGTTTGGACCCCACTGTGGGTTTAAGGTCTCTATTAATCACGACGACAACCAAGGGAGACAGGGGGTGAACGTGGTGGGATGAGGCCGGGGCGACAGACAGACAGGCTCGCCATTTGTTTCCTCTATCTACGATTGCCAAGGTCAAAGTTTTGTTGGTCTGCCTATCTATCTTTCACATTTAGTTCCCGTGAATGAATTGCCCACTGAGTGCTAATTATAAAATAGCAGGGCACCCGACTGGCATTTTAAGCATATTGTTGTAACCTCCGCCAGTAGCTAAGCATACTTCATTAACGGTTTCTGGGGTAATTTACATTGATCTAATGGGGTAATGGCAGGTCTGGGGAACAAGAGACAGAAAGGGCAGGACCGATAAAAAAGAGGGAGGCAGAGGAGAAAGAAGAGATGTGGACAGAGTTGCAGCTAAAGAGGGACAGTGAGAGACAGTGAGGCAGTTAGGAAGGAACGGTGGGTGTTAATAAGATGTCAAGTGTAATACGCCCTGCTAGTGTTGAAGGTCTTTGTCGAATCTCATATTTTAGTGGCAGCAATTGAACCCTTCCCTACAATTACATTTACTAGCAACGTGTGAATCACTCTGCCTCTGTCGGTGTGTGAGTAGTTTCATTTACCTGGTGTCGCGTGTGTAGTGAGTAGTTCATTAACTCCTATTTTCACTGTGCAAGATGTGTCACTATACTGTAGACTGAGTGCTTATTGAGTAGACCTGGCTCAGCCTCTCTGTCTCTTGAAATTACTCATAGTGAACTATTTCTAGACCATTATGCAGAATAAGCTCAACTGTCGACGGCTACAGTAAACTGATTTAATTTTCAAACCAAACTGTCATTCCCTCTATTCTACCTCAGGCACAGGGAGACATGCGGTAAATGGATGCACACACACACACACACACGCACACACACACACACCACACACACACACACACACACACACACACAAACATAAAGATGATTCATCACTTCAGATTCTACACGTGGTTAAAAATGCCGGTGCCGGTGCTACAGCTGAGCTCAGACAGAATTCATGTGTCAAAATGAAACTTCAGCGTTAAAGTCAAGTTCACTGTCATCAGTCAACAAAATACGGGGAGTGTGATTGCACTTCTTATGGAAGTTATACTTTGATGAAAGATTTTTATTTAATCCAATGTTAACCCAATGCGGTTCACTCATGGCTCACTGATGACAGCCCTTGCATTAAGTTAGTGATCACCATCAAGCAAGAATTTTAAAAGCTTTACAATTGGATGCACTAATGTTGTCATTGACTAATTCTGCCTTTGTGTGTGTCACACCGCGGTGAAGTCAAGCTGGGGTTTTGTTAGTCTTGTCATTTCCTGTTTTATTTTGAAAATAACTCTCCTCTCGTTTCAGGTCACTTGCCCTTCCTCATGTGTCACCGGTCTGATTGTCTTCCCCGCCCTGATTGTTTCCAACTGTTCCCTATTACCTGGTGTATATATTGTCTGCGTCTCCCTTTGTCTCGTGCCGAAGTGTTTCGTCTTCTGTAGCATGCACCGAAGCCCTTTTTCATAGCCCACAGTCACAGCATCATAGCTCAAGTGTTCCTTTGTTATCTACCTCGTACGAGTGATTTTTTGTTGTAACTTCTTAGTCTAGCCCTTTTGTTTCTTTGTATTTAGCCTAGTGTGTTTTTCAGCCTCGTTTGAGCGCCTTAGTGATTTTAATTTTGTTTATCTTTAATAAGAGAAGTTTTCCTCCTTTGGAGTGATTTTCTGTTTCCTCTAGTTTAGGCCTTTTTTCATAGCCTCACTCATTCGAGGGTAATTGTAGACTTGAATAAAACAGCTCTCTGCCAAACTCTGCATCTGAGTCCTGCTTTGAGTCCCGGCCTGACAGTGTGCAGGATCAACCATCCATATCGACATACTTGTGTGCCAGTATGTTTGAATAAATACTACAACATACAATTACCAACAGTTAGTTGTTGTATTGGACTGTATTCGATCATACAGGTGTATCTAATAAAGAATCAGACAGTATAAAACATGGATGTTGTGTCTGTGATATGTCCCAGTACAGTTGTCATAAATGGGGAAATTATTAGCTGTGGAGTTTTTTGCACCAAGCTGTACACATGTTTATTTTGCTGTGAAGTTGGACATTTTAACATGGAGGCTTATGGAGACTGACTTGTTCTGTAGCCAGCCTTAAGTGGACGTTCAAGGAATGCAGTTTTTGACACTTCTGCACTGGTTCCACTTCACAGCCACAGAGGTTTCTTGTAAAGAACACTGTTTGTTTCTTTTCCGTCCTCCTGTGAATTGCCTTACAGCCCCTCATGTTGATCTTTTGTCCATCCAAGCCTCCAGGTTGCGAGGGCACTTCTGGATCTGCTCCATATGTGCAACATGTAGGTTCTCCTTTAGGTTCTCCTTTCTGTCAACAGCCATTAGACTAAAGCTTTACTATGAAAATGACCCCACCCTTAGGGGAACAGAAGCAGGTTGCCTTCACTGTCTACATCATTCGTCCACATCTGGGCTGATCCAAGTGATCTAAGTAGGCATGCAGACGACTTTCTGTTAACAATACACAACTACAATTGTCATGGTTATAGAGGCAAAAAAAACAGCTCTGAGTGAGGATAGTGTCTGAAACTTCAGTTCACTATAACAAGGGAGGTCACACGGGATGATTTCAGGGAACAGCCAAAACTGCGAACAAATACAGCTGATGATGTAGTGGTCCAAGGACTCGAACCCCAGGTGGAAACATTCTTTTTTCTAAATTACTGACTTTCCAAGTAAACTTTAAAAATTCCTATGCTGCACACCTTTGCGTTTTGAGCACTTTCGAAACTTGCTGTTTGTTTAATACGTGACATTTACAAAGTCGAAGTAAATTCAGGTTGACTTCTTAATAATAATAGTCTTGCTGCGCATTGATAGCGTTGCTGTCTTCAAGGAGAAAGTGTAATCTGTCATTTAGTCTGTGACCTGGCGGAGTTGGCAGTACTGTCTATCTTTCCATTAAACAGATACATCTCATTACAGATGAAGATCTATGTAGTGCACAACAGTGTGAGTGCATGGAAACACAAAGAACACAAAGAAAGAGCCCGCGTTGTTACTCAGTAGCATCAATCTTTGTGTCATTACATTACCTTTATAGAAGGTCATTTAAGGTGAGGGCGCCTTGGGGAAACCCATCGGTCTCTCTCACTCTCACACACATAAACACAAATCTGTCAAGTCCCCGTGGTGGCTGAAGGCTTTGGGGTGTAAAGACAGTGACATACTGCTGGCAGCTGCAAGATGATACATTTGTCACCACAGATGTAAACTAATATCCCACGCTGTCTGACCACCAGTCCGCACCATGAAACGATTCTCTGGAGTTTATCATGTCAGTCCTCCACAGATGACTTCATGACTCAACTTTAATGCTAGAGTCAATACTGACAACCTAAAGACGCGGCCTGTTCTTTAAGTTCCCACATCTTGTTGCCCTCAAACTACAAGTATGGCAGAGTATCTACATGTCCCACATGTTGTCTCAGCTGTCACTGCTGATATAGTGGATTCCACCGCGAATAAAATGTCAGAAGTGACCAGATTGAAAAAAATGATTGGCAGAAGCAGCTGCGAAGCAAAAAAAACAATATAGATACAGTACATATATTATATATTTTACAGATTTTTCCAAATATGATGGCGATCAGACACCTTCAGTGAATTACTACTGTATACTCAGGCTCTCAGAGAAACACTGTTACATCAGGGGACACAAGGACACTTTGTCTGATCTGGAGAAGCCGGGAATTGAATCAGCAACCCTCTGATTGCCAGATAACCCACCAACTCTAGTAACTTTTCAATGGTAGTCTTTGTTACCCTTTCTTGGTTGCTGCTTGTCTTGAGCAATTGTTCACCCCAAACAATAAAAACACTTTCAGAATCCCTTATATTGGAGAATTTCCACTGTATTCAGACATTAAATGGTTATATTCCTATATCTTCTCTGAAAACTTCCTCTTCTTTGTTTCACCAAAACTGAAATTATCCTTAAACAGTAGCCTGGCAAGTTTCCATCACTGAAAGATGGTGACATTTCTTTTTAACCTCTAAGAGGTTTTATGCTCTGGTCTGTCACTTCTCAGGTTTTTGATAAATGATTTATGATCCCTCCATCAATATTTATTGATCATCAAGAGACCGCGATGAGGCTGATAAAAGTTTAATCCTCCAATCAAAAACCACTCTGGGTCTGATCTTTCCTTTGATAGAAGAAATAAGGAATCGGCCCATTATCGTCTACTGACGTATGCATAACTTCCCCCAACATACACAAGCACACATTCTAGTACACACAAGCACAACTTCAAAAAGTATACTTCAAGTATCACATTTGCCCAAGATCATTTCTCTTAGCTGCTATCTGAATCATGTGACAACATCACAAAACACACGTTCCGGTGTCCATGATTCACTTTTTGGCAAGTGAAGCAACTTTTGGTTAAAGTTCTGGTATGTAATCGGAAAATAAGAACGAACACAGACTGGCTGACTCCAGCTTGTCAGAACTGACTGGTAAATGTATTATCTGAATACTACGCAGATGCATTTTAGAATGTCGACCGGGGCTCTTAATCATTTCCCAGACAAGAATCTAAATTAGAAAGTCAGCTTCTTTTTTTCTGGGAACCAAGCCATGAAAACGTTTTGCAAATTGGGAAATTAGACGAGGGAGCTATGTGCTGAAGTTAGCTTTGGGCTACGTTGCAAACCTATGTATGTTCCTATTTGACTGGTTATCCAGCAGACAGGGAAATCAACTCCGAACACCAAGAAGAAGACATACATCGCCCATAACAAACTAAATCACTGCATTGTGTATTGCAAATGATAGTTATGATGATAATATATTATCTATCTTTGCCCAGGTAACACACCTTTCAAGCTGCACATTAACACTCCACTTTATGCTTTGTGTTTTATATTCCAATTGACTCGTTACAGAAAGTCATCAGACTGTAAAATGAAATAGCCTACAAAGTGTTCTCAAAGCGATTCATTACCCTTCTGACCCATCATGCACAGTAATGTGCATCATGCTTAACCCGGCCTCTAAGGGAGAGCCTGACTCTGTACACAGAACACTCACACGTAAACATAAGTTCACAGAACACAACTCGCCACCTACAGTAACATTTTGGATTGAATTTGCATATGCCCTTGAGGCTGCCTCCGCAGCCTGTTAATATTCTCCTCGCCATTAAGAGCGTTATTGCATTCACAAAATCTCTCTCTCCCTCCGTGCCTCTCTTCATCCCATTCCCCTCCTCCTTGTTTAAATAAGTGTTTCAGGTAATAACTCTCTGCACTGTTCTGCATGGACTAGCTCTTTTTGTCCTCAGAGAGTAATCGCTTCGGTTCAGGTACGGGCATGTTTGTGCGTGCGTTTTTGTCTTATTGTATACATATTTCACACATGTGAACATTCATTATTCCCATCTCTAATTACTACTGTGGTGGCCTTAATGGGGATAGTGTCCAACCTGATTAGCTCGAACACGGTCAGCTGTACTTAAAATTCAGGCTGACGTCGACTCCCACACTTACTTATTAGTCCAGCAGGGTTAAAAGTGTCTGACAGACGCAGCAAGACAGACGGCAAAAGTAATAACAAGGGCAGGGCGGAGGAGGTGGACATAATTGACCAACCCTTGCTTTCTTTGAGCGTTGGGTGAATCTGTTCTCTGTCCTTTCGCTCCTTCTGCACCTCTTCACTCTTTCGTTCCTTCAGAAGAGCCAAGCCAGCACTTTGAGACTGAAACTCTAAAAGGAGGGCACAATTTACCACACAAACAAGCGCTCTCACTCTTTATCTATGTCTCTCTTCCCCACGCTGAGTTTGACCTCTCTGGGTACAGGCGGAACAAGACTTGAGTCCAATCTTTACTTAGTGGAAAGTGAACTTCTGCAAAACTGGCTAAACAAAAGTGCAAAAAGATTGAAACGGATGGTAAAGGCCAGGAATTCCTTAAAGTTAGAGTTCACTTTAGTGAGCTGCGTCAGTCATCAGCTGATCCGCAATGTCCCAGATAATTTATCTCACACAAGGAAAAATAAAATATCTAAAAGGAGTAATAAATAATAATGCTGGCTTTTAGACAAAATGGCTAAATCAGGAAAAAACCCAGCACACCATCAGTCACTTGTATTGATTTTTAATTATGATAATCTACAGACATTTATTAAGTTAAAATAATTTGAGCATATATCAGTGCAGAGTTGTTCTTTTTTATCTGGCAGTGAAATGTATGGTGTGCAAAAACTTGGCGTGAATGCATGAGACTAAGTCATAGACGCAAAACATCAAATCTAATTACACTCAACAAAAATATAAATGCACCTCCATTTTTATAAGTAGTAAAAGATCTACTCCCTCGCCTGATGTGGCATATCAGGTGATTAAGTGTGTTTGCACAATACACTGATTCATCCTGTTGTCTTTCATTGTTTTAGGTCATCTTTAAAAATCTCCTCCCTTCGTCTAAATTGGCAAACCTGTCGCTCTCTATCTGCCTCAGTCACTGGCTGTCTCGTCTCTTTCTCTCCGTCAGAGTGTGACACACAGTGTTGACACTGGATGGGTTGAGACAGACTGACGAGCGATGAGATGAAAGTTGGATATGATGAAAGCTGATTGTGCCAACAGCAGACTCATTTACCAGCCGGTCCCTGGACTCCTGGGAAGACCGCCTTTCATCAGTGTTTCCAGGAGTGTGTGACATGTTCAAAATGCTCAGACTAAAATATGATTTGGTTAATACAAGATCCATAAGATTCATTACAGCAGAACTTTTAATATCAGGATATTAAAACCTAACCATCCATTAATTAGTATCTTGTCCTATTACATTGTATTAAAATGTTTAAAAGCTTAAAAATGTCAGATGGTTACTGAAAGAAGAGGCAAAGCTGTGAGAGGTGTTGTGTATGCTTAAAGAAGACTAAAAATGGCTTTGTGCTCTAGTTTGTGTTCCATTTTCATGTCTTTAGGGTTTCGAGTACAGGGATGATATTTCAGTCAGGTGTCCGTCTTCACCTTGTTGCCTCACAGCTGACGTGCGACTGTCATCTGAAATTGGTTCAGACACTTCAGTGCAATTCTGAACTGACTGATGCTGATACATTAATTATTTTTTACTTTCATATAAATCCCCCGCAGCCATATCACATGAACTCAAGTACCCCTTCACTGACACTGCTCATCATGTTCTCATTTCACACTGGGTGTTATTTAGCAATATAAACGATTAAAAAGGTGAATATTGCTTTTTTATTATCATCTTTATTCATACTGTTGAATGGTATTGAGTTAGATGTGGTCAAGTTTGGTCAAGTTTGCGAGTTGCAGAAGCTTTTAGCTGTTTCAAATGATCAACTACTTTGTGTTTCCACAGATTTTTAGGATTATGACCTTACGCAATTATCCCAAACTACTGTAACCTGGATTTACAAAAATAAGTATAATCTGTCTAATCTCTGCGACCATCCCGTATCAAATAATCCTCATAGCCAGTTGCGCATTCACCAGAGATACCTCGAGCATTATACTGTCAATTGCAAGGTAGTAAGTGCCTCACAATAATTTTTGCTACAACTCATCCATTACTTTATTACTTATCGGTTTGTTCATCCATTACTCTTAACTAACAATTTTGACTGGTTGGGAATCACTGCTCAAAAGTGACAACAACAAGAACAATACTGAGTTAGATAGTAGGAATTAGGACTTGGGGACGTGTGGTTCGAAGCTCAGTTGAGAATCAAAAGTGATACCTAGGTTTCCGCCTGATGGACAGTGGACCAATAAACAGTTGTAATATGTTTGCTATGTGATCAGGGTTATTACATCTGTCCTGTCTTGGTTCAGCAGCAGAAAGTTACAAATCATCCATTTCTCAATAGCAATTAAGCCCTGCATTAAACTGCCTAGACAGCTAACATTATCTGGCTTAAAGGACAAGTGGATTTGCACACTGTCAGCATTGCGATGATAGTCATTAATGTTTACTACTGGAAGCCTATAAAGGGAAAACAAAATGGGACCAAGAGTAAATCCCTGTGGCACTCCAGTAAAGATGAAACATAATTACCAATGAAAACGTTTGGGAGATATGACTTAAACTATTTACCGTAAGAGCAGCTCTGGAGACACCCACACACCAATGTAAGTCTGTTGATAAGAATGTTATGACCAATGGCGTCAAATGCAGCGTGACTGAGGAACAATAAAACAGAAGATCCCTTAGCTTAAGCATACATGAGTTAATTCCGTGGAAGCAACCTGTCAAGATAAAATGAAGTCTGAATACCTGCTTACCTAAAATAGTTATGTAACCAGAAGTAAAGGAACAGCTGATGATTGGAAGTGTTGATTGTAGCCACAACTTATTTTTTCTGGAGTGAGGTGGGTACAATGTCGAGGGCTCAAAGAGGAATACACGTGGTCAACGAGCTCAGGGAGAGAAATTTGATGAAAATTGTTCAGGACAGGCAGGATGATCGTAGATATCTGCAACAACATTGGAAGCAGGCACAATGTTAATGATGCAATGTCAGTAGAATTACAATCAGCATGTCAAAAAAGGCTGAGATCACAATTCTATTAATGATTTTAAATATGAATCTTGAATTATGTTGATTAAGAAGTAGTTGGCTCTTGAATTTATAATTTTTATGCTGTAAGAAGTCGGGAGATTCCTCGTGTACAAATAATATAGGACATGAAATTTTACTCTTCTCCCACCTCCTTTCTGCTCTTCTGCACAATCTTTTAAGAATCTGCAGACTAACGTTAATCCGGGGAGACGTTTAGGCAGCTGATCTGAGTTTAATGGGAGCAATGGCATCTGAGGTGGTTTGACAGACTGTTAAAGCTATCACTAGCTTCAGGTGGTTCAGATGGAGGGTAATCTGGACACAACTCACAAAGAAATGCTCATCCAGGATATGTGAACATATACTACTGTATGACGTTAGAACACTGTCAAAGTCCAAGACTACAGAATTGGTATTGACACCAAACCTATTGGGAAAAAAAGGAGAGGTAGAGTGCTATACATTTTAAACATTGAGGCCACAGCACTAGAAAATGTATCTGTAGTAATGGGGCCACAAGAATTTTTTAAAATAGCAGCTAGGCCACCACCCTGGCCACTGTCCCTGGTGAGATCTCAAGTATTCATAGTTAGGAGGGCAGAGCTCAAGCTACTGGTTGTGATTACCAGGAGAAATCTCAGTTAGAGATAATAAAATAAATTAGTAGAGTAAATAAAATCATTGGAAATAAAACTTTTATTGCAAAAGTAATCTTACATTTAAAAGAACCAGCCTCACAGGTATACTTTGGCCAGCAGAGGGAGTGGTCAGGACAGGTATTAAATGATGTGTGCTGTGTTTGTGTAGTACTTGATGGTTCTATTGGAAAACATGAAGAAGTATGATAAGGAGATGGAGTTTTAGAGCACAAGACAATTGTGGATGACGAATCACAACATGCATGGCCGATACAATAGTTGATCTGATCAGAAATAACCAATAAAAAGAAAATAGATACTCTTCAGCTTCTCTCCTCTCTCTAAAAACATGAATGTTCTTATGTCGAAACCATTCACGGCTGCTGCGCTGCTCCTTCAGCGGGGGCGGTTTGCTAATTCTGGCATCAACATCATCTCAAGGTACAAACTGCCCCCATCTCTGCAGTGAAGTTGATCAAGCGTTTCACATCGTCCATGAGGCCATTACGCTCCTTATTTTCTTATGTGCTTCCTCAGCCTTTTTTAGTGTGTGCTCGACAAACAACAACAACAAAAACAACAACAAAAAAAACGGTCTTGTTGTCTGTTTCTGCCAGATGGAAAGACACACACACATTCACAGAGACGGTGGAGGGGTTTCTGCACCAGTGAGTGGTTTCAGTGAGCAGAGACGTGATGTGTGTGTAATGTGTTTGTTCTGTAAAGCAGAAATAAATTTGGGACGGTGTGTGTGTGTGAATGTGTGTTATGTGTGTGTTTATCTCAGAGAGTGAGAGAGTTCTTTTTTTTACGTCATCCTTTCTTTTTCTGTCCTCTGGTGTTCAGACCTTTATGTGCTCTCTCTCTGCCTTCCCTTTCTGCCTGTTTACTGTGCTCTTTTGCCTTTTATGTCACCACACAGCTCAGGCAGGTCCTGGGGCAGAGCCCTCCTGGTCATTCCTGGTCATTCATCACTCGCAGTCATAAAGTCCAGCCAAAAACTCTCGAGGTGATCCAGCTTTTGATGTCTGTGCCTAGAGGCCTTGCAGGGTTCTGTCTGAAGAGGGGATGTTTTTTATCCCTAAATCCATTCTTAATTCACTCATTTTATTCCTTCTCTATATATTTAGATCTCTGCTTTGACAAGTTCTTGCATGTAAAATATCATATTTGAAAAGGCGTTAAAGCATTTTAGCACATCATGCTGTCATCTTGTGTCCCGAGCCATTAACATTCATTTTATTAACTCCCCTTGAATTCTCATCTGTTTTTCCTTCCATCCATTTTCTGCAAAAGCTTAAAGCAGCACTGGTCTGATGCACATTATCATCGCAGGGGACGTAAGGTGCACAAACACTTTAGGGAAAGCAGGTTTAACTTTCTCCGTCTTAAAATGTCAAGCATTTTCTCTGCCTTCCAGGACACCTGGAATACAAATGTAGAATAAAATGCAAATAGAAATGAAGTAAGGCAGCAAAACGAGACTGAACTCTTCCGTTTCACTTCACAAATTTGACTCATTTGGATGTTTTCCTCCGCTGCTTAAGTGTACTGTCACATCACTAAGTGAAGTGCAGTGTGTTTTATCCACTCGGTTTGGTTCTCGCCTCTGTAGAAAGGGGAAAAAATGGGAAACATATTTGTCATGGTTTAAGTGGGTGCACGGTGTACTGTTTGGATGTCACAGCATCTTTTTACAGAACTGATAACTCCTTTTCTAAGATACTGATGTAAAGCTGTGGTAACTGTAGTCATCCGAGTATGTAGCAGAAAGCTGTTGGGTTCACCCCGCTGTGACGGAAAGAGTATTCCAGGACAATGATGTCTGAATGCAGTAAATGATTTGCATGTTTACGACCGCAAATGATTTGATGTAGCAGCTCGTCGTGCCTGACTCCGGGGGCGAGCGTTCGCAGGTCAAAAGGCTGAGGTTCTAACTCGCAGGTAGTCACTTTAAAGTACATCAAACCTACCTGACAGGCACATTTATCCCCTACCTAATGTCAATGTTACATGGTTGAGCTTGTGAGTTAAATGACACTGGGGTTATACTTCCATCACAGATGTTACATTTAATTAGGCTCACAACACCTCCAGAAGGCTCATCAGTCATTTCTGCTGTTCCAGAGGCAGCCAGCTCCCCGCCCACTCTAAAAAATACACCTGCAGCCATCATCCAAAACCCTGAATCCAGCGTAGATTCCTACAGTCACAAATAATTCGTAGTATTTCCTAAATATGCCATTAACCTTTGGGGTGTACTATTGCATCTGCCTTTTCTACTCTGAACACTGCTTGTGGAATGAAAGGTCATCTTCCTGTAAGTCTGCACATTTTGCATGATTTCCTAGTTTGAGTGTACTGAATGTCACTGGTTATTTCATCCAAAGTTACTCTCTCAGGGCTGTGCAACCTCTGATCCGGTCATGGTTGTTTGTTCCACATGAGCCAAAAGATATCACCATGGAGCTACCTCCGAGAAAATTAAAGTGCACTGCACTTTCCGCTGCATAGAGATTGGTATTTTTTTGCGATTTATTGCTCTCGGTTTTAGAGTGCGACAGTGCAGACTGTGAAAATACAGCTGTGCACATGTATTTGTTATGATCACATTATTAAAACTAGCAAGTCAACACCAAACATCAAGCAAGTACAACAACACAAGACTCAGCAGAGAGCTTTACTCAACCAGCTTCTCCCCCTCTTCATTTTTTCCATCTCTGTCATTACGTCCATAGAGGCTGCTGAGCACGGTTGCACTGCCCACTTGCCCAGCTCCAATTCTGGTCCGACACCGGCTCTGTTCCCTTTTCTGCATTGCACCTCCACCCTCTTCTTCCCAGTGGTACAAACACTTACCCCGGTGCTCTGAGCTCACAGTCCGGGGCAGCCTGGCTTACAAACTGGGCTAACAATAGCTAACAGCAGCTACACTTGCAAGAATTTACTTAACTGACCATCGGGTGAACTTAATTGACATCAGAGAGACGCCATTCATCTGATGTAGTGTCGAGAAGATTTGAAATCTGACTTTTAATGGTAGAAAAGTTACACATGTTGCTTTAAAGTCAAAATTCAAGAAGATTCAAGCCCAAACTACTGGTCAGCATCAACAAGCTCAGTCAAAGATTATTAAACACAAGACACATAGGAGCAGTGCTTTGTGCACTTTGTTTGTGTTTAAGTACAGGGATGATATTTCAATCACCCTCACCCCCTCCGGTACAAGCTATCCTGCTCCGACAGGGCTAATGGCTACACTTTCATTTGCACTAATCCACCAGCAGGCTCATGAATTAGAAAAAACGACAGACGTGTCTGAAGGAAGAGGGAGTTTGGCAGAATACTGCACTCTTGAACCTTTGAAGCCAACTGACTCCCGAAACCGAACAGCTGTATCATTCGTCTTTTCGCTGGAGGCAGCGATCCACTTCTCTTCATCAGGCAGCGGGGTGGAATGTTGTCACCCGATGAGTTTTTTTTTTTTTTTGGTTCAAGTCAGTCCCATTAGAGTAAAACATCTGCTCTCCTGAAGTGTCCTTAAAGCAAGACACTGCACCCCTACCAGCATCACGGATGGATCTGCTATCATGCAGCTGCAGAGAGATCAATACTGTATCACAATAATCATTACTATTCATGAGCGTTCATTATGGTTCATGTTCCTGCTGTGGCCTTTGCCCTGTCAGAAAAAAAGATGGAGGATTTACATTTGCAGGCCTCTGCAAGCCCCCGTTACTGCGAGGCAGTATTGACTCCAAGCAAGTTGCGATAAAGTGAAAAACCAAGTCTTCCACAGAAACAACTTAAACCCAACACTGAGCATTCTGACATTTGCATACCAGTGTGAATAGATAACGACGTTTGACGTTTGACTTCCCTTTCACGTCAACTTTATGGCACAGTAAGCTGTTCTGAATGGAAGTGTCGACTGCATGGTCCACCAGGTTTCATTATCAAAGAGAATACAGCTGCAAGAGGCAGAATGAATTGCAACAAGCATTAAGCATTTGAAATCAGCTGCAACAAACAAACCCAAAAAACAGGAGGAGGTGAAAAGAAAGTCGGTGTGAAATACTGCGTATCGAGCAGTAGATGGCAGCTTGTGTCACTGTTTGAAGAGGAGGAGGGAAGCACTGCAGTGAGTAGAGTGCATCAGAGGAGGAGGGGGGCCAAAAAAAAAAGCCCATCTGAATCAAAGTCCTCAGCGGAGCCGAAATACTGGCATGGTCAAAATCAAAGGGCTTCTTCAAGGTCGGCTGTCCAACCAGAGTGATTGAGACTAAATTAAAACCTAAGTATGAGTGTGTGTGTGTGAGTTTTTTTTTAGGAATGCAGAATCAGTGAGGGACAAAGATAGTGATCCAGACAGACAAACTGGCAGCCCGAAAGGCAAACAGCTCATCAGCCAAACACACAGCTAGACTGACAAATCAACAGTGAGACATCCGGTGGGACGGGAGTCCGAGTCAGCCTGACAACCAGGTAGGCAGAGACGAGGAGCAGAGGAAGATAAAGACTCGCAGGACAGAGGGAAGCGTTCAGCTTTTCCGCATCTTCAGGGTTGCTGGTCATTACCCCGCCGAACCTTTTCTGCTCTCCTAGAATAAATCTGCATGAATTAAAGCCGCACTAATCAATACTTCTATACAACCACTGGGTCAATGCCTGCGTGTAATGTGAAAGATGTTGCTGGTAGTTAGTAACCATCATAGATTGATCAGCTGACTGTGCAGTTCCCACCAGCTCTGCAGAGCTCATCACCCTCCTTTAACATCATTGTTACGGGTCCACGAACTCTCCTTTCAACTCACAGACAAACTTAGAATGCAGATGGCGTCGTAGAGCAGCTAAAGAGACAGATATTTCCAGCACCAAAATGTGAATAAATATTCACATACACTTGCCAAAAAGAAACAAGATTAAAAAAGAATAAAAATAGCACCTTTTGATGATTTTCATGCATCTAAAAATACAGTTCCCATAATGCCCTTTTTCTTCTTATAGGGCCTTCAAACCCTTTTACTGCAACCGGTAAAAATTTCTAAACCTCCACCTCAAGCCGAGTTAACCCTGATGACATAACAGTGACATCATCAGGGTTGTTGAAGAGGTTCCCCCAGAGCCACAGCAGCAGACGTCGTACATTTATTTTCACAGGCTGAGTAACGATTCGACAGAACAACATCCAAGAGATACGTCATGGTTTGTGACCCAGCAAATGTTATGAACGAATGAACAAACTGGCCACATGATGCTCGCATGGTGGGAAAAATACACCAACCTTCATATTGTACATCAGGCCATGGACCAATTTCATTACACCGTGTGTGTGTGTGTGTGTGTGTGTGTGTGTGTGTTCTCTCTGTTCTTTATAGCCTAGTTTCCACCATCTAGGTCACATCATGTACAGTGCCTCACCCATAACCTCCGTCTGCTGCTGCAGTGTGTGTGTGTGTGTGTGTGTGTGTGTGTGTGTAAGAATAGGATTTAGGTGTGTGCATGGTACAAGCTGCGTTCACAGTGATCACCTATTTATACTCACTGTCCCCCACAAAAAAAAGAAGACAGACATGATACCGACTCCCTCCCTCTTCCCTCGATCCCTCCTTCCCATCTGCCCTGACTTTTCTTCTCCCTGTGCCGCGTGCCGTCCTGTCCTTCGTTCTGTCACTCACTTTCCGAGTAGCTGTGTGTCTGAGGGAGAATGAGACAAAGAAGGACGCAGGGAACTGGCGGTGATGGAGAAAAAGTGTGAGATGCACTGAACATGAATCCAAAACTCTGTCTCCAAACAAGAGCTGGGAGCTGGTTGTCTATTATTCTCTCTATTCTCTCTATTTCTCACTCTGTATTGTGTATCTCATTCTCGCAGCAACTTTCTCCTCGTCTCTTTGTCTCTCTTTTCAACCAGTGAACAAGACAACATAATGTCAGCCTATCTCTTTATCTTTTCACCGTATCCGTACCTCGCCTCTCTCTCTCTCAGCTGTTTATGATAAATCCATTGCGCTTCTTCGATTTCAGATGTGGTGAGGCGAGGCTGAAGCGCTGCGTCTCGTGCATTAAATGCACCACGGGGCATGGGGATGATCTGCTATTGGTCCATGGAGAAAATAATGTTTAAACATTAGCTAGTGGCTGTCGATCATGCATGTGATTGAATGTACCGAGCCAAGCGAGCGAGCTTGTGTAGTAGAAAGTAAGTGTGTGCTCGGTACTCCTGGCAAATATAGATGCCAAAAAAATTACGTTTCTATGCTTGCACACACTTTCTAACTCGTCGCGGTTGAAGGCTCTAACTCAAGCAATAAGCTCTATTATTTACAAGGATATGCATTCATCTATAACAGTGTTGCCAAAGCTGCATCTAGACAAATGGGTGTTGATCCTAGAACAGCGGCACACTGGCACACAATACCCAGGTGGCTGCATTTCACAGGAAAATTGCACAAAATGCATCCCATGGGACAATCTGAAGGAGTTCCCTGAGGATCGCTGCGGATTGTTGTTGCTGTTTGAGCAACACTTTTTGGGGGGAATTTGGTTTTTGGTGGTCACTTGAAACAAGAGGTATCGCTTTTTTAATTATAGATATTTAAGCCAAGGAAATTCTTAAGGAGGGTAATAATTTAAGCAATATGTCAGTCATTTAAACAGAGTACTTCAACCTTTTGGGAAATATGCTCATTAGCTTTCTGGCAGGGCCTGCCACTTATGTCAAATTTCCCAAAATTTCAAGCTTTTGCTTTAACACAAGTGCAGTATTGTGCTGTACTGCAGAAGACTGTGTTACAAAAGAAGTTTTGAAATCAGACTATTTGTCTGTTTTCAGAGAGCATCAGTGCGGGTAACTGCCCTGACATTTTTTTCTCTGGACCGGGCCACCATTGGACCGATGAACCCGCCCCCAAAACACACGCACTCAAACATTCTCCCACCCACCTATACTGATATATACTGTAAATCCTAACTTCTGAACCTGTCATGAAGAGGCAAATATTAACCGATATTATCCAGTGCAACCCAAAGCCTATTCCAAATGAATGCTAATTTGCCGCAAGTCCATTTTGAGCTGCTGGGAAAATGTTGCAAAGGCTACAAAATAACAAATACATACATACAAAAAAACATCGGAGGCCACCGGCCCAAATGTGGCTGAGATGAACCGGCCCATCTGACATTTGCCCGGTAGCACAGACTGCCAGTCCGAGCCTGGAGTGAACTCATTTGATTTAGACAAGTCAGACAAATGACTGAAAAGTTGCACCGGGTCTATATAATTTGCTGAGAATGATGTTTTGTGGTTGATTCCGATGTAAATTTTCCTTTGTCTGAAAATGATTTTGGCAAAACTTTTTGCACACGCAGCCCGCAGGAGATGAAGCGCAGTTCACCTCCAAGCTCAGCCGCCCCGGGGATACACCGTCACTGCCCATATTGAGATTATTTTTCTCCCCTGCTGTCGATAGCATTTACCACATGACAAAATAACTCATCAAAAATGGCCTGACCTTGGGTGAAGAGGTAAATATGTGGGACTGCTTTGCTGGGACTCGAATATGATTTTTACAACAGACAGAAAAATCTATTTTTTCTGTCTTCTATTGTACGAGCTATACACTACATCTCTGTTCACCTTCTCCTTTTGTTGTGTTTATTTACCTGAAGTGACTAATCTGCTATGTGAGCAGAGAGCTGAGTCTGTTGCTGTAGCGTTACCTGATCTACGGTGACCTGTTAAAGAGAGTGTGTGTGTGTGTGTTTTCCATGTTCAAGGTGAATGGAGCTGATGGCTGATGGCGGGCGGAGTGCTGACAAGACGAATGTTTCACCTTTCCCTTCTTTACTTTCCTCACTTGTTTCTCTTCCCTCCTGTTGCGCCTGTGCCCTTCCTTCACCCCGTGCACTTATTAGACAAAGTTACGCAATACAAATCTTGACAATGAATTGACAACAGCGTGCATTGTAATAAGTTGCTGCGATCTATCTATAGTTTCTATTTTTTCTAATCTGTCACTCTTCCTCTCTCCATCCTCCACTCTTTCCATCTTCCTGTCCATCTCTCTCATACTAAATGAATTTCATGCTCGGCCGTTGGAAGATATTCTCATAATTACCGCTGTAAGAAAAGGAAGGCAAACAGATTCCTCCTCTCTCCATCTCTTCGCTTCCTCTCTCTGTTTTATGCTGGTCACACAGAAAATTAATTACACAGACAACGATGGCGATTAATTGGCTGTTAAACTGTATTTTGTGCGTGAAACGGCAGGTAAGCAGCCGGCTGATTTCAGGTAGATTTCAACACTAATTATCGCTGGTTCCAACGTGATTTTCTTTCCTCTTGGTTTTTGCCAGAACTACTTAATTGCTCATATCTGAGCATGTGATGGCATTGTTAAAAATGTCTGACTAGTCAAGAAACAGACACTCAGTCTTAGAGATTTTAAATATGACAATGATTTGGCTAACTTGGGAGTGTTTTGCTTTGTAATTATCCTTTAACTTCAATTTTTTTCTTTCTGCCTCTTCTTCTTGCTCTAAATTGTTTCTCTTGACTCCCCTCTCTCTCTCTCTTTCAAACACACACACACGCACACACACACACGCACACACACACACACATAAACTCTTCCCTGCCTCTGCAACTTTCGCTCACTCATCTTCTTCCTCTCTCCCTCTCATCCTCTCGTTCCCTTGGCCACTCCATTAACCAGAGGGTCACTTTTCCAGCTGGTTAGCCCAGGCCAGATTTCCATCAGGTCGCTGACGTATGAGACTGTGTGTGTGTGTGCGTGTGTATGTGTGTGTGTCTGTGTGTGTATGTGACAGGTTCATTTGTCAGTTTTACTCTAGTCTTGTCCTCCGGTGTGATGTTGTAATGACCCGAGGCGGCCCAGACAGAGGAATGACATTTAACACCCCCCCCCACCCCCGCTAATACACACACACACACACACACACACACACACACACACACACACACACACACACACTCTGTTCCACACACACACATGCGCAGACAATGCCAGCGTGTTAATGAGACGATCTGGAGGACGATGTTGGTGAAAGTTCATGTCTGTGGCGTTTCTCCGCTTGATGACGTGCCAATCTTCTTTTCTCTCTGCTCACAGCAACATTTTTATGTTTCGGTAAAACCCAGAAAAACATTTCTCTAAAAAAATACTTTCCACACACACACACACACACAGGATGTCACAACAAAAAATGTGAACGCTTTCTGTAAGTGGATATACGATGCATCCCCATTGTTTTATATGTATTTGATCATATATTAAACTGTACTGAGCCAATGAGACATCAATGTTAGCTGTTATAGTTCATCTAGCCAGTTTATTACTCAGTCTGGTGAGCCCCCTTACTTTCACATGGTTTGTTTTTGTTTGTGTTTCTACAGCAACATTCGCTATGTGTAAATAAATATTCCATTTTTATACGGAAACAAAATCAATACTTTATAATCTCTCTGGAAACACAGACTCCAACCTGAGCTGCAGGATCCACACGTCTGTATACGGTGTGCCTGTCAGCTCGCTGAGACTGATGCCTACACAAGTTATGCTGCTGGGTAAAACCATCCCAAGGTGTGTGGATATATACACATATATACACACATCAATTATAAAGAGATGCACGATTGGAATATTTATCATAAATCTTAAAGCAGTCTGTTTTTAATTCATAGCAGCAGTTTAGATTTGGTTGAAAATAGTTGCTGCTTACATTATTCTGGCTCGTCTCTTTGGCTAGAGCCAATTTAATTCATGTAATCCTTCCCATGATTGTTTTTTTCGTTGTCTCATTTAGCTTCATTTAATTAAGTTCAATTAGCTTCCAAACAGGAAGAACAAAACACTGTGTCCTCCCTCCTTTACACACTGCTTCATCTCTCTCCCTTTCTTTCACTCTATCCACCCCACCTCCTTTCATCTGTCCTGTTTTAGATGGAAATAAGTTCACCCGCAAGCAGAACAAGAAAATTATTATTATTAATGACTGTTTGTGTGCGCGAGTGTGTGCGCGTGTGAAAGAATGCACGTTGATGTGTTGGCGGAAAAGAAACAGAAACCTCTCTGAAAGGTCATTTCTGGCTTTGGCCTCTGAAATGAATAATTATATTCCTTTAACAGCATTTTGGTAAATTTGAGGATTTTTGTTGTTTTCATCACAGCTATCCACACTTTTCTCTTTGTGTGTGCGATGTTCTCATTAGGGATGGGAATTGATAAGACTTTTACGATTTTGATTCCATTATCGATTCTGCTTAACGATTCGATTCTTTATCGATTCTGCTTAACGATTCGATTCTTTATCGATTCTCTTATCGATTCTCATTTGGGGAAAAAAAGGAGAACAAACAGTTTGATCAGCATCGTCTAGAGGAGGTAGTGAACTGGAGCGAGTACTAGTACAGCTGCCAGACTCTGTTATAGCATGTTTTACAAAGCAGCACATGGCGCTAATATGGTAGGCAGTGTGATATTTTCCTTCCGTAGTAACGGCAGAGGCGCTCATAGCCTGCCTGCTGCCGCTGCCGCTAGGTTGAGATTCATCTCCAGTCCGAAAGCGTGTCATTAACACGACATTCATTTAAAAATATTGCGCGTTGTGTGCGCAAATGTTTCTGCATGTTCGTCGTGTTCCCTCCTGATGCTGTTATCTCCACTTTGCAATGATTGCAAGTCGCCCTGTTGCCGTCTGTTTTGGAGCGTTTGAACCGAGTGGGTGACATTGTTTAATACTGATTGCACTGAACATGCGAAGCGTGTGTGAGTTACGTGGCGTAATTAGTCGTGCTTTCTGGAATCGATAAGAGAACCGTTAGATAAACTGCCAAACGATTCCACAGAATTGAAACACACACAACCGGTTCTCGATTCCCATTCGTAGTTATCATATGAATTTATTTTTAAAAAAAGATCAGAAACAATGAGTCAAACCATGCAGCTTAAAATATACTTTGTTTTTTTTGTATAAATCATCAGTGAGTGTGATGACTGCGCCGATATGTGAAGCATCCCAGTGCAGCTTCGGTTTAAAATTTATCAGGAGTTATTATCCGGCTCTGCAAAGCATCAAGGAAAGAAAGCAATCTAGTAACCATAATGTTATCTCACAGCAGCTGGGAGTCTGTGGGCGTGGAAGGTGAATTAGGAGTGTTGGCCCTTTAGGTGAGTTCACCATCACGACCCAGGTGTGAATGTGTGATGAAAGGCACCGCTGGAGAAGAAAAATACGTGTGCATGCTTGTAGGAAATACGTGGAGTACAATACACAGCTGCAGACTGCTGTGTGTTTGGTTTGAACTGATCGATTAATTTTGATTCTCATAGCGACTGAAAGAAAAGAAAAAAAAACTGGGCTCCAAAAAAAAAAATATTGTTCCAGGAGCGAAATCATCTGACATTTAAGAATCAGCCAACCATGGCCAGCCAGAGTGTGTGTGTGTGTGTGTGTGTGTGTGTCTGTGTGTGTCTGTGTGTGTGTGTGTGCGTGTGTGTGCACGTATTTGCGGGCAGACTGGAGAGCCCAGAGGGCACGCAGCTCAGACAGAGCCATTATTTAGTGACACACAGATGACGGGCACTGCGAATGTACACACAGACACACACACACGTGTAGACACGCAGAACACACACACTTGCACACGCAAATATTACATCTATAAGGCCTGAGGTGTCAGGGTTTTAACGAGAAACATCAGTGCCGGTACCTGTTGCTACCCTCTCTCTCTGTTTCTGGCTCCCTGCTCACGAAAGAATACACGCACAGCTAATTTTAAAGCTAATCGTTACAGCCTGATGTTTTCCTTGGATTCGGCGTCACCTCTCTGCTATCTAGAAACAATAATAAACCTCCTGAAGATCTCTTTCTTTAGGGCAAACCTATGAAAAAAAAAACAATATCATGTCCCGTTAGAGGAACATGACTCAGAGATGAAAGAAAACGCCTTTACACCTTTTCACAAAACAGAATTGCCGGACGTGTTTCGTACGATAACTCCTCTGTGGAATTAACTAATCAATTTGTTTTTGCACCAAAATGATTAGTGCTAATTGTTTTTTTAGATCTCCACATGCTCCTCTAATGAAACTGATTCTGAAAAGAAACGTCTTGACCAAACTGTACCATGTCGGCTGGTTGTGATGTTTGGTTTTGTTCTGGCAGTGTGTGTGGCAGAGGGCATGGCTGCTCTGGCACTCCTGCTATGAAAGCATGGTCTCCACTCTGGTGCCAGATTTCCCTTAATCCTTTTAACATGTCAGTAACGTGCTGAGGTTTAAGCCTTCGTTCCTTTTTTTAGCTTCCAGTGATTTCACATTGTTACTCTTGAGCATTCCACTATTTTCTTCAGCGGTACTTCTCTAGTGTTTTGTACATCATTACTCAGTCGAGTGTTTGTGTTCTCTGCCTTTTTCATCCACCCACAAAATCAATTTGTAACAGTATCGTTGTGTAAAATAAAAACCAATGAGGAGTGAATGCACAAATATAAATAAAATGTGTCGCATTTAAAGTGGGAGAAAACACTTGACCAAAGAAATTAACATAATAATTTCAATAAACTTGGTTTTGATTAAAATGTCATTGCTTACTGTTATTTGTGGTTTAACAGTGTAATATGTTAATGTCAAATAATAGTTTTGATCTTTTTTGACCATTTTTCACATTAATATTGCAAATATCTTACGTTAGACATGAATTCCTATTGACGATTACATGTTTTGACAGGCAGGAGAGCTTAAATCTAAATGTTTGACTCTCCCACTCTCAGAGAAATACTGTGCTTGGATCGTATGTGTGTTGAGAAGAGATTTTTTTTAGTCTGACTCTATGACCTAATCCTATGGGAAACTGTATAACTGTAGTAAAATGGCCAATGCACAGACACACAAACAGACATTGCTGGAGGCGATGCTTGCTGTACACCACTGTGTGATATATACAGTACATGTATGTAGCCCGGAGAGCCAGCACAGTTAAAATTACAGCTCTGTCACAGCGAGTCAGCGCTGATGACTGCGTGTGTGCGTGCACTGTCTGAAGTATTGTCTTTGGCTCTGTGTAAAGACACATTGGGAGGAAGTAAACAACAAACATGCATGCAAACATGAGTCTGCAAAAAAAAAAAAGCAAAAAAAGACTGTGGATGCAAGAGGAAGCCAAACTTCCAAATCTCCATCTTTGTCTCTGTAAATGAACACAAACAAACGTGTGAAACAAGTACACACACACACAGACACACACTCGTTGTGAGCTAATGTGCTGCCACCATATGCTGGAACAGGTGGTTGCTCTCACAGAGTCTCTTGCTGCATTTTCTAGTTAGCATCAAGGATGTACTGTAGTTCAAACTCATGCTAACTGGGAACCATTAGTCTGTTTTCTATCGGTGTCGTCAGCCAACAGACCCCGTGTCAGCCGGTTTCATTTGTCGAACCAAATGCTGTTTCAAAATAAATATGTCGACGCCGCTCATAGATGCTTGAGATAAAATACAAGCTTAACCTGCTAATCAGCCGACTGTATAAAGAGCTACAGCCTCCTAACAGTCATTGTTTCAGTGCATAAAAATTTAGTTTAAGGGGCCACACCTCGTACTCATTCAATTTCCGTTCTCCGCGTACTTAAGCACTCCTTTTCCATCCACTCCTTCTTTGACGCCGCTGTCACATCCCACCCCCCACCCCATACCCTCTTTCTCGCTTTGTCTTCCCTTTTCTCGTCTCCATTCTCACACAGGAACCAGGGACTCTAACCCGTAGAGTCGCAGAGAGACGGTTCCCCCACTCAGAGTCTCCATCCCACCAGGTTCCCTCCAGGATCCCTCCCGTCAACCTCAGGACCACTCTACTGAAGGTCCCGCCTCGTCCCTCTCACCTTTCCTCCCCTCATCCCTTCCTCCCTCCCTTCGTCCCTCACCCTAACATCCCTCCATCCCTCGACCCCTCTAACCCCCGCTCCCTAAACCCTCCCCGTAGCATATCACCCATGCTTCCCGAACGTCACTTGTAATAAACATGTTTACACTTCATCTGTACGGGCGTGGTCCTTGTTAGTGAAC
The DNA here is from genome assembly GCA_004119915.2 of Collichthys lucidus. Taxonomy (NCBI): domain Eukaryota; kingdom Metazoa; phylum Chordata; class Actinopteri; family Sciaenidae; genus Collichthys; species Collichthys lucidus. Next base: position 10,448,136 of record CM014100.1, read on the forward strand.
TATTATACGCAGATATTTTCTCTACAAATTTAGATATTTCTGATATAGCCACAATCACGTTAGATCGCAGACAAGACATAAACATAAAATGAAATTACATCCCGATGATAATTTCTCAAACAGCATCCATTCAAAGAGTCGCTTTCTCTGCTCGTCTGTGAAACTTCATTCACAGCATCTCGCCGCATCCCTTAAAGTCATGTTATTCATAATTCACTCATCATAGTTAAAAGCAGCCAAGAAAAGTGCTCGGGTCAGCCGTCTAGTTATTAATCTGAGTCTGAGACATGGTGATTTTCTGACTGCTGTCTCCCACTTGGGAAATGAAAGAGTCTGTTACATTTGACTGAAATGCCATATTAAATGAATTCAGTTGATTTAGTTCAAAATACTCATTTGTTGCATCTGGAAACATCTGGGAAACGTGCATGTATTTAGCATGTGGCTCCTTTCTTCCTGTTGGATCTGCTGCAAGCTGAAATCTGACGTGTGGAACAAAGATGTCTGCGTTTTGAAAAAACATGAATCTGTTCTGCTGCACTGTGATTTAACTCGACACATTTATTCAACAGCTAGCTACAGATGTAATTGAAACATAATGAAACAAAAAAAGCTGAAGTGCCTTCGAGTAATAAATTAAGAACCCAGGTAGCTTCGTGTGAGTGCAGATCAACCTCTGGCCTTCCCATAATGGGAGAAGAGCAGTCAAGTCGAAATTACACAATTGGAATCAAAATGACTGTCTGTCCTGTGTATGTGTGTGTGTGTGGTTATGTTTGTGTGTGTGTCTCCTCCGTGTGTGCTGACATTGATGAATGAGCCCTACATCAGAGCAATCTGCTACCACGGCTCTATAAAACAACCACAAATCACTTCAGGAAACGTGTTTTTGAAGAGGGCCTCCATTGTCAGATGTTGTCTTGTGTGAGTGTATCTGTGCATAAATCAGCAAAGATAGGCTCGTTTGTGTGTGTGTGTGTGCGTGCGTGCGTGCGTGCGTAGGACTGGCACAATGTTTTTATATTGCATCAGCTGGGTACAGTGTATCTGAAAGAAGTGACGGATTAGTTTCTGTACACAATGGTTTACAAGCACCGACAATTCTCTTTTCAGCTCTGCTCTTACTTCGGCTGCTCCCCTTGAGATATGCATTTAGATCATTCTTTTATTCAAGCTACAATACTTAGCTTATCACAGCATGCAACCACTGGGAGCAAGAATCAGACACTGAACCCAGACAATAATGTTTGTGACAGTAAAAGAAATGAGAATGTGAAGTTGCTCCCAAATAAATGTGTGTTTGGGGTTGTTAACTGACTGAAGTTCAGCCACTGTAGCCATGTTTTTGATGGGCTGGTTCATATTAAAATGTCTCAACAACTATTGGATGGATTCCTTTAAACTTCTTTACAGGCATTCGTGGTCCCCAGAAAATAAACCCACCCAATTTTGATGGTTTGTTTACTTTCTTGAGGTTGACAGTTTTAGTTTTTACAGAAATGTCTCAACAACTATTGGATGGATTCCTTTAAACTTCTTTATGGTCATTCCTGGTCCCCAGAAGATGAACCCACCCAATTTTGGTGGTTTGTTTACCTTCTTGATGTTGACAGTTTTAGTTTTTACAGAAATGTCTCAACAACTATTGGATGGATTCCTATAAACTTCTTTATGGTCATTCCTGGTCCCCAGAAGATGAACCCACCCAATTTTGGTGATTTGTTTACCTTCTTGATGTTGACAGTTTTAGTTTTTACAGAAATGTCTCAACAACTATTGGATGGATTCCTATAAACTTCTTCACGGGCATTCATGGTCCCCAGAAGATGAACCAACCCAATTTTGCTGATTTGTTTACCTTCTTGAGGTTGACAGTTTTAGTTTTTACAGAAATGTCTCAACAACTATTGGATGGATTCCTATGAACTTCTTTATAGGCATTCATGGTCCCCAGAAGATGAACCCACCCAATTTTGGTGGTTTGTTTACATTCTGGAAGTTGACAGTTTTAGTTTTTACAGAAATGTCTCAACAACTATTGGATGAATTCCTATAAACTTCTTCACGGGCATTCATGGTCCCCAGAAGATGAACCCACCCAATTTTGCTGATTTGTTTACCTTCTTGAGGTTGACAGTTTTAGTTTTTACAGAAATGTCTCAACAACTATTGGATGGATTCCTATGAACTTCTTTACGGGCATTCGTGGTCCCCAGAAGATGAACCCACCTAATTTTGGTGGTTTGTTTACCTTCTTGGTGTTGACAGTTTTAGTTTTTACAGAATCGCTTGACGACTATTGGATAAATCGTCATGAAATGTGTTACAAATATTCATGTCCCTCAGATGATGCATCATTATGAATTGGATGTTTCATTTAGCAGCTCAGTTTGTCAAGTTTTTACCTGCAGAGCTATATATTCAACATTACATCATGCAAAACTTTTTACGTATGAAAAGTTTTCTCTTATTACAACTACATTTTTTTTAAAACAATGATACAATGTGATCATTACGTTTAATTACAATCAAAGCCCATGGTTGTGTGTGTGTGTGTCTTTGGGTTAAATAAGGTCCAGTTTGACAGTTACCTTCACTGTGAGCTCAAGGGCAAAAGCCCAGCGTCGCTCGCCCTCCCCGAGGGAAATATTCCTGTTCTGAACCTGGAAACAGAGTGGAGATTGTTCCTTTCATCTCTCTTTTATATCGCTCCCTATTTTCTCCCCACCACTCGTTCCTTCCCTTCACAACTTCCAACTCTCTCTCATCTCTCTCTCGTAGCACCTGTAATTCTTGCTTTCTCCCTTAATCAGATCCTAATAGGGAAAAGCTTGCAGATGTCAGCACTGGTTAATTAATGCTCTCTTCCTCTTCCCTCTTGCTGTCTCTCCCAATCTCATACTCTTTCTCACACACACACACACACACTTATTATTTCATAGCCAGAGTGAGTAGTGAGAAGGCTCGGTACAGTCTCTTAAGCAGTCATACAGTGGTACCTGAAGGGCAGAGGTGATTACTAAGCCGGAAAACTCAGTATCAGTAATTTTTACATGAAATTCTGAATTTGCTGCATTTGTGACTGATGAATTAACTTTTTTTTTAGTTTGCAAGGCCCTTTAAGGTAAATTAAGCCGATCAACAAAATTAAATAATCATCCATTTTCTGCAGCCTAGTTATTCCAGACCTTCTTCTCCCCCGAACCAGATGAGCTATGAAATCTCTCCAGCGTGTTCCAGATCTGCTGGGGTCCCTGTTGGATGTTCTCAGAAAACCGCCAAAGGCAGGCACCCTGGAGGCATCCTCATCAGATGCTTGAAACACCTTTCAATGTAGAAAAAAAAGCAGTACTCTGAGCTCCCTCCAGATGTCTGAGTGCCTCAGCATATGGCTCAGTCCAGCCACTCTATGGAGGAAACTTATTTCAGCGACTTGCATCTGCAATCTCTCTCGGTCATATCTTGGTCACAAAGTTGGAAAATAAAAGCTTTTCGGCAGCTGACACTAGGGGTTGTACAGACCTTCGACTAGTCGACTTCACTACGCCACAATGACGTTTAGAGCTTGACGTCGACTAGTCGCTAATCGAGAGACGGCTGGTTCAATTCGAATTGAGCCAGCCCCGTGCTGCACTAGAACCAGGAGAGATTCCACAAGATTTGGCCAAGTTAGGCAAACGTTTCCTGGCTGTCCCAGCGACAAGCACGCCAAGCGAGAGGATTTTTTCACTCGCTGGTAATACCATCACGCGACAGCGGCAGCTGTATTCCAACTAACTTCCATTCATTTCTAATTTGTTGGATTTACGTGACATCAGAGTTTGAATGAGGGGATCAAACTCTGGTGCAAACAAATTAACGAATAAATGTGCCTGTCATGATGTTTATGATGAGTATCCCCCCTTTGTATTGAGAGAGCAGAGAGAGCGTTTCCTTCTCTGTTTCTGTCCGTGAGTCATTATTTATGACCAAATTATCAGTCTTGATTAGGCTGTTATTGATGCTTTGTGTGAAGATACATCATATCTTCATCTCCTCAGCAAAACAAATGTTATATTGTACCCAAAATGCAAATATGGAGTGATACAACTACAGTACACATTATAAAACAGTTTTAATTAATATATTTCCACATATTGTGCAATAATGTAATTATTAGCAAATCATTAATATTTGTGGAGTGCAGCGGTTCTGTTGTTAAATCACATTGAAGAAATATAAATAAAGGAGGGCTCTTGTAAATGTACATTTAAAGCTAGTTCATAATTCATCTTGAGATTTTGCATTAATGCATTATGCAACCAGCTGGTTTTGGGCTGTCATCCATCCAGAGAGCTTAATGCTTGGTGCAGTATAAAATGTTAATGAGCGAGCGTGATGTTATTCTCTCTGACCCCTTCCACAATCCTGCTTTATAATTGCCCACAGTGTAGCCCCCTGCCAGACGCATGTGCGCATGAAATACACACTAGACATACTACATGCTTTACATTTACATATACCACACATGTACTTACACTCTATTGCCTAAAGTAGCCATGTACACACACATTGATACACACATATATTGGGAACTATTGGTGCTTAATAAATTGACAACCAGCGCAGGCTCATGGCTAAAGCATGACCAAGCCTGTAAGAAAGTCCCACTGAAGGCTTTAAACAATATATGCTGCTTTGTAAAATTAATACGGATTCACATCTTCTCTTTGTGAACATTCATTTCACTTCCACAGCTGGAAGTGTTTGACTATGTCTTTTTAATGACGGCATCTGCCAAAAGCCGGTGTGACTTTCCGTCTTGCTGCCTCCACAGCTTTCCCTCACACATCTTCCCGTCCTCTCCTCCCACGCCTCTGTTTGATTTTCCCTCCGCGACTCTCCGCCCCCTCTACCCTCGACTTCTTCTCCTATCCTTCTTTTAGCGTTTGGCTCAGTCAAGCACATGAAAATCAAACAAGAATCAGCACATCGTTCTCGTAATTTAAACACGCTTTGGAGACACTCGTCACTGCTGGAAACATATTGCTGTAGTGAAAAGCGAAGCAGTACAAGAAGCGAGGAAGTGAGGAGTGAGGAGTATGGATAAAATAAAAAGACATTAGACTGCATAAGAATATTTTTTGATTCAGATTTTTTTTTTTAACAAATGAATATTTTATTTTGAAATGAACATCTTCATGTCAAGTGTTATGCATCGCCCCGATCTTAGAAATCATCAAAATCTCATTATCATCATAGCGCTGTCTTTCATAGATAGAGCATGAGGAAGATCATTGCTGTCTCCGTGATTAGCGTAAAAAGACTCGGGCCAATTAATGAATTCATTTTTCATTTACTGCAATGATTTATTCAACTTCTGCAAAGTTTGCAGCCGCGTGCAGAGAGTCTCTAAGCGGGCACATTTTTCAGTTTTGTGCAAACTCTTATCAACCGTTTTGTTCTCTGTTCTACTGTGGTTCGATGGTGCAACATCTAATGTGTCAGTATCTGTGTGTGTGTGTGTGTGTGTGTGTGTGTGCGCAGAGAGAGTCTAGTACCATCCATTGTGTAGTGGCAATACAGCCACTAATAACTGATATAGAGGAAGAAGAGCCATCAAGGTCTTCATGTAGACTGGAGCGTGGAATTGACATTCCCTCCTTATTACTCCACAAATCACCACCTGTGTGTGTGTGTGTGTGTGTGTGTGTGTGTGCGCATGTGTGTGTGCATGTGTGTGTGTGCACTGCTCACAATACATTAATTTCTGAAGTGTTACATAATGACAGGCTATAGAAAATTACCTGCAATTCATCACCCTTGTAGCCCCTGTGAACCATGGACGTGCACACGCGAAACGAACTACAGCCACCTCATAGAAAAGTTGTCCTCACATCCCTCAGCTCTTCACTGGCACACACTTCCTTTCTCTCTCTCTCCCCTGTCCCACACAAACCTCACCCTCTGTCACCCTCTGTTATCAGAAAATGAAAGAGTCGGGCTGTGCTTTGTTTTTCATTCCAAAAAATGAGGGCCTGTCTGCTTACAGACTGTCTTGTAATTCAGCTAAATACTACACTAACATGAACACATCCGAGCTGAGAAATGGGCAATGCAGTAACAGAATTTTGATTCATATTTGATCAGCAGTGGCTGGTTTGATTGATTGAGTTTCTTAAGCACAGTCTGTTGCGATGTATGGACTCAAGAAGAATGACTCGTCAATTACAAGGTGAAGTTCATTTCACCCAAACGAGGCAGTAAATCACAAAATGAACATCACGCTGTATGAAAAAAGACTAAACTAATGATTGAGACCATAAACCTCATGAGAAAACCATAAGACTCAATACAAATGGACCTCATTTTTGCAACAACTAGAGCTGCCCCTTGTGCTGGCCATTAGAAAGAATGCAGGTTTAAGACACTTGTGTGTCGGCTTCGCTTCATAGACTTAGAAGCTTTGTCCATTAATTATACTGTCAGTGACAATGCAGCAGTTTAACAGGACTGATGACAGCCAAAACCAAAAAGTAATTTTCAGGTCCTCTGCGGACATGATGCACGCTGTTTCCTCCACGCACTCCACACTGCATCTGTGAATGTACATGTACAGTATGGCTGTGTGTGTGTGTGTGTGTGTGTGTGTGTGTGTGTGTGTGTGTGTGTGTGTGTGAAATAGGGAGCAGAACGGCTTCTAAGTCTTAGTGACAACTGTGTCCAGAATGTCAAGCAAACTGTCGCAGGGACAAAACCTCAGGGTCACTCAGCCATCTGCTGTTGTTCCTCATGTATATGTATATGTGTGTGTGTGTGTGTGTGTTAGGTATATGCAGTACGCAATACATTTCTCGTGTACAGTATGTGCAGCAAATAGTTGATGTTAGCATGTGTGTGTGTGCGAGGATGTGACTGTTTTAAGCTGCATGTATGAGAATTCATAAGGTTACTGTCAGACTTCTATCTGTGTGTGTGTGTGTGTGTGTGTGTGTGTCTGTGTGTGTCTGTGTGTGTTTAAATGAATAATGCTGACAGTTTTATTTCTTTACTGTTACTGTGTAATCTGCTATTACAGCATAATGGCCAATCATTCTGAATAGGATCTCAGTGTGTGTGTGTGTGTGTGTGTGTGTGTGTGTGTGTGTGTGTGTGTGTGTGTGTGTGTGTGTGTGTGTGTGTGTGTGCTGTTTGATAAGGAGCTAAATGGGAATGAAGACTCCAAAATTGCCTCTGCAGTTCGAGCTCAGCTGTTTACGCAGGTTATGATTATTACACTGATGGCGTTTCTCATAAAATGATCTCCGGCATGACACAGTGAATCTGCCATGTTTATCTTTTTCTCTTAGATATGGCATACAGAGAGCAACTGCTTGTGTAAAAACAAAATGTTATCATATACGTATCACATAATGCGATACTGTGGCTGTGTGAATACAGTGCTTTGAATTAGCGCTGTTCCTCTGGCTGTGTTGTGTTACATAACACACCTATGGAGTCATTGACTACCCTCGTTAATGTGTTCATGAGCAAATATTTTAATTCCCGCAACATGAAAATGAATATGCCTGTCTGAATGGTTCACTGAGGTACATTTGTTATTGCTGTTTTGATGCCGACACTAGATGATCGGTTTGGATCCTGGTTCGACCGCTACCTGCGAGAAACAGACTAATTTAAGTGATTTAAATTACAGCCTCGTTGAACATTAAATGTGTCAAGCATAAAAGTATCGTTGGTGAGGTTGAAAATGTACAGAGAGTACATTTGATGCGTGTCACATTTAATTACCGGGGAGCAGTCATTGTTTTCACGTGTCAGTTCTGTTCAATTACACACTGGCAGCTTTTCATGGTGTGTCAAAACACCTGTCGGGGAAAATGTTTTGATTCTAGTGGCGGCTAGAAACAGACAGATGTGACCAACTGTTTAAACTAATGTTCTGATTACAGACAACAGAGATCACACAGTGAACGCCTACTGTATATGAAGGCACACATTTATCAAAAAACATTTTTAGTCTTTCTGTGACTCCACTTAGAACTCAGCAAGACAAGAATATTCTGAAGAGGAAACATCTAATGTGTACAGTTCTCATGAGACCAGTAAAGCTTTCTGTCCATCAAGGAGGGACAAAGCAGCTGAAGGGCTTCAGAGGGAAAACTACGAAACATTTTCTCTCAAAAATATGATCCAGTTTCACTGAAATTGTTGGTGGTGGGTTATTTAGTGCTGTAAAACTGGAGCTCAAAGTGGAAGAACAGGTGCAGAATAGCACCATTCAAGCAGTCACTCAGTGTGGCTGTCACGCCGCGGTGAGGTCAAGTTGGGTTTTGTCCTTGTCCACAGCCATAGCATTATAGCTCAATTATAGTTTTGTGTTTTTGTTTGTTTTTCCTCGTATGAGTGATTTTGTGTTGTAAATTAGTCTAGTCCTTTTGTTTCATAGTGTTTTTTCAGCCTCTTTGGAGTGCCTTCAGTTAATGTTTTGTGGCCTGTTGTTTTTCCTCCTTGTGAGTGATTTTGATTTTGATAATCTTTTATATAGTAGTTTAGAGTTTTCCTCCTTTGGAGTGTTTTTGCTTTCCCTAGTTTAGGCCGTTTTCATAGCCTCACTCTGTCGAGGGATTTTTTGTTATCAATAAATAAGCTCATTTGACACCTCTGCGATTGAGTCCTGTTTTGAGTCCGGCCTGACAGTGGCTTCAAAATGCTTTAAGGAAATAACATAATGTTGCTTTATTGTACACATTACAGTATCCAGTCAGTGAAATTTCCATTGAAGTGACCCCATGATCCCTCAGTCTCCACAAAATTGCATCGAAAGTTTAATGTGATTGTAAAATCAATTCCCCACTGAGATTTTCTCCAAATATGAAGTTTGAATTTTCCACAAAAAAAAGAACAATCACATTCCATGCCACAAAATAATTTGTCGATTTGTCAAGTTAATGAGGAGTTACGTCTACGGTAAAAAAAGACTTTCACCCCTTTACCGCCTTTGCTGTTTCTCTTATCCACAAACCACTTTGCTACTTGCTTCAGTGTCCTTGCCAGACCAAGTCCCTTCTCTTCCCTGTCCTCGTCTTTACTGCCACCCAAGTGTAAGTTAATGACCTTGCAGTGGAACGAGAGCAGAGAAAGCGAGAGTAAAACAGAGGGAGAGAGAGAGGAAGAAAGAGGGCGGAGGAGGAATACAGAGACCTGACTTCTCCTCATACAGATGTAGCTCCCTCCACACCTCTCTCTCTCTCTTTCATCCTCTGCTTTTGTCTTGATCTCCCAGTGTTCATAGATTCACTGATTTGCTTCTTCAAACAGCTTACTTAACTATAGACCATCATCCAGTTCAAAGCCCTGCATTTATATGCCTGTCACACCGGCTCCCTGAGTGTGTGTGTGTGTGTGTGTTGTGTACTGCACCTGTAGTACAGTACGCAATGCGCGCAGCCATGCAGAATCAAACGTCAAAATAGGTGTAAAGTGAATCCCCAACAAGTGTTTTATGAGAAAGAGGTGATGGACATAGGAGCAGGAGAGGAAGAGAAAAAAACACATATTTTTCCTTCCTCCTCCTCCTCTCCTGCTCCTCCTCCTCCTCCCCCGTCTCTTTGAGATGCTCCAGAAGATAACAGGGTCAGGGATGAAGGGATGCACAGTTGGAGGACGAGAGAAAAAGAAAGGAGGAATGATAGAGAAGGACGAGAAGAGACAAACAAAGGTTGACACAGCAGTGAGAGTGACGTTGCTTTTCACTGTGTGAGCACGCTCCGATGGTGTGTGTACATGTCTGCATGCATCTGTGTGTCCTCCCGTGTGTGTGTGTGTGTGCAAGCTTAACCTATGTATGTGTGCGTATACAACATGACATGTATGCGTGTGTGTACATGTGTCTGACGTTGTCTAGAGAAACTCTGTGGTCAGCAGTGTGGAATGAAGTGTGTGTGTTTTTCTGTTTGTGTTTGTATCAGAGTGTGAATGTGTGTTTTCTGTGTGTGTACGCGTTTGTAAGTGTACAGTAGGAACATGTGTGTGTGTGTGTGTTTTTTCCTCAGAGTTATTTTTAACCACGCGTCACAGCAGTAGCAGGAGTTTCACTCTCAAGTAGGTCACAAGTGATGATCTCAAATAAGGATAAATAAAAGACACTCACACGCCACGAGGGGATTGTTGGCGTGTGAGTGTTTAGGTACACTCGTGCTCATGTGTGTGTCACATGATGACACACACACGCATTGAATACCTGGACAATACACATATATTTGTCCATGTTTGACGACTGTAGCTCACGGGCTGTCCACTGATTGCCAGCTCGAGCTCGACACATGGCAAAATGTCCTTGGGTGAGACACTGAACCCCAAATAGCTCCCGGGGAGAACCACACGTGATGTGCGGGTCCATGTTTGATCGACACGCACTGACGTTTCAAACTAACCCGCCTGAACTCGGACCACAGCAAATAATTGTGAAATATTGTACCCAAGGAATTCCTGTACCCACTTCCTGACCCGCATTTTAAAAAGTAGTCTATACTCTTGATTAACTTAGTTAGTATATTCATTTAAATATAGCCTATTTAAAATGCGGTTTAACGGCATTGCTCAGTTCCACGTGTTGGGAAAATCTGTATTTTTGTCCCAAAACAGCATTCATTCAAAAGTTAATAGTGCTCAACATTCAAAATAAATAAGGATTTCCAACTACAAATTAGATTACAATAGTATATTTGTCACGTGGATGCCTAAAGTGCTCACAAACACAAAATGCAGGCATAGAATATGTTTCTCCTTATTTATTATTATTAATGTCTTTTTAAACGGACCAAAAACAGCTGGCCAAAGACTGAGGCTACAATTGTGCATAGCCTATAAATAAAAATATTCACAAATACCCAACATATATAGTCCACAGTAAGCCTGGCCTAGGCTCAAAGAGAATGCTAAAACCACTTGTTGGTAAAATACATTTAAAAATAAAAAATAGCCCAATACATTATAATTTGTCTACTGCAGAAATGACAAAACTTTACTCGGCATCTTTATTTCAAACGACCCGACCGACCACGACCCGAATATCATTAAAAATATTGTTTGTTTTAAACATATAATAAACTCTGTTTGTGTATGTCGTATATAATATTTTAAATCCTTTTTTTGATAATCCTTCCTGACTTTTAAAGATATCACTACTGGTGATATTTTACAGCCTTGTGTGATTTTCATTCATAATGGTGCTTGGTGTTGTTTAGAAGGACCTGCCCTTCTTTCCTGCCGTTCCTTTCATTGAAAGATCTAAAAGTTGGTGTAGAAGATCGAAGCGTTTGTAGTGTGTTTATGCTGGAAAGTGGCTCATGGGTTCAGAGCACTCACTCTTTTCCATCCTCAGCAGTAAGTCAAGCGTGGTTCTTGTAGGTGTCCTGTACTGTCACCAATTGTACTTGTGACTTTCAGGGTCAGAATCTGGAGGCCTAGCAGAGCAGAGGACACTTTAGTGACCTGCTTTTTTTGCTGATGGTGTAGCTCTGCCAGCTTCACTGGGCAATGACCTTCAGTTTGGTCTGCAGCTGTGTGCATGAGGCAGTTATGAGAGTCAGCACCTCCAGCTCTGAGGCCATAGCACTCTGGTGGAAAATGGTGTATTGCTACATCCTGTTAGGGAGCAAATTGCTGCCTCCTGTGAGGGTAAGATAGAGTGTGTGTCAAGGTGAAGAGAAGAGAAAGCCGAGAAGGCGATCTCATTTAGTTTGGGAGAAGAAGAGCTGAAATATTGAAGGAATGTTGGTCGGAGAACGTCTGAGCACACGGACCTAGACCGGATGGATGCATAAAAATTATATCACTATCACAGCAGGACTTGTTTACACTGTATCTTTCAGCAATAGTCTATTTGCTCATATAAACTTTGTTTCTCTGGAAATCTGTTTGGTGTGCACACATTCACATCTGATGGTTTAAACTATTACAGGAGAAGGTGTTCTGGGAATTTTATATTAAGTTTTACTCGTGATGATGACAAGAAGTCACTTATTTACAGGAGACAAAATATTTTCGGTTGTCTGGCCCTCATCAGTGTCACGATGCTCCCTGCTTACTGCCATCAGAAAAAACAACACTACAGCTACAGATACAGCTGATTGAGAACAGCTGACTGATGGATGCTAATTGGAGAATGTGACTACAGCTGATTAAGAACATCTGTTTGAACAGAACCTTTGTGGATTGTTTTGTCAAAACCCAGAGAGCCAGCATGCCCTGCAAACAGTTGGCATTAAATTATATCCGCATGTGCAAACCTCGACGTTTCACACGCAAAGCACGCACGCAACACTTATCCCTAAAATACACGGCATGCGGAACGGCAACGGAACGGCTCTGCCACGGCCGATACGTTAAATGTTAGTCAATGTGTCAGCTCACATAGTCTCCGTCCTCGCTGCGTCACGACTGCGGTGACCGGCAAAACAAATGCAGAGCTTCTATTTTTCACGGATGCCAGACCACGGCACATAAATTCAGCACAGAGCAGATTATGCGTGAAGGAAATCGGCTACAAAATACAAAATAAAACCCTGGTTGATTTTCAAAATAAAATACTCCGTGTTCACCGCGGATCGAATTTCATTACAAGAACACGTCATAATGGGTGGAGGCGATCTGAAGTCAACAGGTGAGGGGTTTTCAGGCGTCTTTTTTTACTTTCTTTTTTTACTTTCTTTTTTTACCACCATGGATGCGGAGAAGTTGATTCTGGAGGTCCAAAATCAACCTATCGTTTATGACACCTCACATCTTTTTTAAGGACACCAGAAAAAAGATGCGGCGTGGAATGCCATCGCAGGAGTCAAAGAGACCACTTCACGAGATCTCGTGCGTTCTCGCGACACTCGGTGGCCGGTGGAGACGCACCTGTGCGCATCACAAACAGATTATATGTGAGTTGGCGGACGGCGGAGTACGCCGTCGTTCCGGAGCGGAGCCGTTCTGCATGCGGTATATTTTAGGGGTTAGAGCTACTAATGCAGGTTCGGATGCAGCTGCAGATGAAAACAAATCACATTTCTGCTTCTGTTAACCGTAAACTCAACACGTGAAAAATGTGAAAGCCAATGAAGGAGTGCCTCTGCTCTGCCTGACAGCAGAGGGTCACCTTTATAGAGAGGCAGGGCCAGCGACTGTCATTCATAATGACAGATGACAATCAGTCCATTGTAAGGAACATTCATAGAAGTCACCTTAAAAATCCATCCTCGTTTTAGGTTTTTGTCTGTCTTTCCTCCTTTTTCTATTTCCATAATTTTGTTCTTCACTCTCCTGTAGCACATACTGTATATAACTGAAATTCTTCCACCCTTTGCTGGCTCCAACACAATAAATGGCCTTTCATGTCTTTGTGACAAATGTTTGCAAAGCTCACATGGAAGTTGATGATATTTAGCTTATGTATGTCGGCAGTGTGTTCATGTGCATTGCATCATATCATTTGGCCGCCATGTGTGACATACAACATGATTACAGCACAATCAATTGCTTCTGGACACTATTTGGCATGACTGACCAACTCTTACTGTTACTCCCACCCACTGGTTAGAGTGCTGGCAAAAGATGATAGACTTAACTCCCCCTCTGTCTCCCTCCCTCATTTGTCTCTCCCAGTTTGCCCTTGTATGTTTCCCCGTTGTTCCTCCTCCTCAGCCACTTGCCAACAGCTTGTACAGCACACTTCAATGAGTTTAGGAGCTGGCCAATCTATATTTCAAAGTGGAAACATATAGACAGTGAGGCGTGAGATTGGGACAGACAGAACATGTCCGAGTAACCCGAAGCTATGTTTTGCTGTCATCCGTACGAAGAAATCTTTACAGCATGTTCCTGAAAGTGAAGGAGTTTCAGGTTAGCCTGTTTATTCTTTTTTAGCCCGTGTTGGAGTGCAAAGCAGAATATTTTAGGCAGCGTCTCCTTGGCCCACTATTTATCAAACATCTCAGAATCACTTGCACTCCAAATTAAACTAGAAACCTAAAATACTCCTACCTCAGACTAAAGAGTTATTTATGAATCAGCCTACATCCATTCTCAGCAAGTTTTCTTCGTTTGAGAGCATCCTGACATTGTTCTCAACTCAACAGACTCGAGACTTCAACAGCAAAGACTGAACTAGCTGATCTTATTACAGTTTTATGCAGAGAAAAGAGGTAGGTAAGAAGCTGCTCTAAAATATCAATATGTCTGACCCACTTCTTAACATACATGTGGGGGAAAGCAGGCTCAGTGCCAGATTTGGCACATTAGAAAAAGATTCAGTATGGCCAGTATGTAAATGATATTGTGAGGAGGTTTTTTAAAATACTAATGAGACAAAATTACTCATAGATAGATGGAAGTGGTATTTATCAATAGCACAAACATACAATAAAGTAAAAACATGTCCTGGGTTTTAAAATCTGGACTCTGGAAATAAATAATGTTTAACAATAAATCTACACAAACTCACACATTTCCAGCCCCATTCATAGATTTGTATTAATGGGAATATAGTCAACAATATTCTTTACAATTCTTTTATTTGCTTTTATTATTATTTCCCACAACCTGAAACACCATTTATCACACTTACACTGCTGAGGGGTGGTAAAAAACCTGAATAAAACATGGATGTGTTTTGGCCTAAATTAATCTTGCATAGCCGAGTTTACAGAGGTCTGGAGAATTTAAGCTCAAAAGTTTGGAAACACGGCGAGCTGTCGTTACACTTTAAATCCATAAGATTACACTCGAGAGAACTCATTTGAACTCAAACAGGAAACGGACCAGAGGTGCTGTTTTCAGAGGTGTCCACTTCATCACTCACGGTTCATCAGATTTGAAAAAACTCCTGAAATAAAGGATGGTTTCTCTCTCTTTGGTGTCCTCTTTCTCCCTTCTCTCTGCTCCTCACCAGTATTATGCTATCCATAGCCAATAAGTCAGACGGTAATGGAGGCCACAGATGTGAATAAGAGATTGGTCGAGAAAACATCTGCATGAATGAAGATGCAGGACAACATACAGCACCTAATGCATTTTATATTAAATAGGGATAAAGCACATACCATCATCACAAATGTGTATTTATATGATGCTTTGAATACTCGTGCTTGTGTAATAGCAGGTAATGGAGGAAAGCAGCAAGAACAAAAGCCATCTCATAACAAGATCAACATCTATATTGTTTTGTCTTTTAGTGCACAAACATTGGCTGTGTGTCCTCAAACTGTGGTGGCTTTATGGATGCTGGTTACCTCTGCCCAGGGCTAGATGGCAGCTCATCAGGGTGAGCGACAAGCACATAGCCGTGAACTTGACCAACCGATGGGGAGGAAGGCGGGAGAAACAACAGACGTCAGTGTAAGTTGTTGATGTAATCCCAAAGTGCTGCAGTGGTGCTGCAGAGTGGTCAGCAGCAGAAAGACTTTAACAGCTACCAGTATGAGAGTGTGACTCTTAGACTGATACCGAGTTAAAGCACATCACCAGATAGATTGATCATGAACTTGCTGATATGTAGAAATAGTTAATGTGGGAAGAGAGAAAAGGTTAGGTTAGGGTTTGGGTTAGGGATTGTTTGTGCCTTTGTTTGATTACTAGCTTCAAAGCATGTTCATTCCTAATCATTGCAGTCCATTTATTGTTATTTCAAAAGTCACAGTGCAATTCATTCTTTATAGGCTTATTAAGCAATGCAAAAAGAGGCCTATAACAGAATAGATAACAGCAAGACTAGAGGCTAGACAACATTCCCCCAAATGACATTTACATGAAACTTTATTGGGACACATCCCTGTGCGAGTTGACAGCTTAAAGGGCAACACTGTGTGGCTCGGCCCTAAATGATTCAATTATTTAATTAGGCTCTAAAATTGCTGTAATTCCCCGTTCAAATGCCAACATTGAGAGGCTGTTTAGTCTTCATGCGAGCATGGCTGCTCTGCTGCCGGGTTTTATCCTGTTCACTGCTAACAGACATCCATGAAACAGCACGGATGGTTCATGTTGGTGATTCATTCATCAGTCTAAGACTTCGATGAGGGACGGATATGACCTAAAAGTCTGTAATGCTTCAAGCCCATTTTTCCATCTATCAAACAAGTATGAAAGCAGCCCTCATTGTTCCACGAGTCACACTAAGAAAAAGGTTAAGTTTCATAAGCTGTCTGTCAAGAATCAAAACCCACAAGGAATGTCCCAGCAGACCTGCCCACATGTGGGTACACACAACACTGCAGTACTGCACACAATTTTTCTTTCTGCGATGTCATCAGTGAGCAAGATGACCCTCGCAAATTCCCAATCTAGTTATTTCTTTGAGGCCCTCAGTCACATGGACATGGACAGTAGACCTTTATCAGAAACTCACTGAAACTGAAGATAGATGAATCTCTGGGTCTGTATTTGTCTGTGGGGCTCTGCATGTACTCACTCAGTGCTTCTAATATGACGTCATATACAGTCAAAACTCGGCTGACACTGATTCTGAACCCTATCTAATCAAGACAAGGTCTTTGGGGATGAAATTCTTTTTAGGTGTGTAGAAATTGTGCCTGTCTGTTGGCTCGAGTCATAAAATGGTGCAATTTTAAAAGATCGAAAAAGTGGCCACAGTAGGTGGCCAAAGCTGAGATTCTAGCAGTGCGAGTGTCAATGTTCATACGCTGTATGAGCCACAGATTTTTTTGAGCGGTACTTGCACCACAGCTTTCCCACCTGATCTGACTGAGGCCCTGTCAAAGCTAAAACCGACACACAGAGTCAGAGTCCAGCTGCAGTGGTCCCAGTGCTTCTAATATTTTGGTGCCAGAGGATACACACAGTTTCCTCTGTTGCAACAAACCCAACAGCTTTCTCCCTCAGACTGCCGTTATGCATGTACCTCACACATTACTCCTTCAAGAGGTCTTTGTGTTTGTCAGCTAAAATTGGACAGCACTGTGTACAAGCAATTCCACTTTGATTTTTCTTTGGAGAAAAGATGTTTCAGCTTCAAGGTCGTGTAGAATGTCAGATCTCATCATTTTTTGGAATTATTTGGAAGCTTGTTAAAGTGCTATTTTTTTTTTTTATCTCTGGGCCAAATTTCTTTTAATAAAGTCAGTGAATTGTTCCCATTTCTTCTTTGTAACTTGATGCATGATGTCATCTTTTCCTCGTGTCTGGCACCGGCACCATGATGGGCTTTATTCGCTTTGTATTTTATACAAAACTTACAAACTTGCCCCCCCCGTCTTTCAGTCCTGCTTTGTAAAATCTTTCCTCCTTGACATTCTGATTTCCGCTGATTCTGTCTCTGGTGCCGGTGCCAAAGGAGTTACACTTGTTGAGTCGGAGGGTGATGGAGAAGTTTTCTCCTCAACTGTTTTAGGCCTTTTGTCTGTGCAAAGGCTAAAAGGCAGCCTGAGGTTGGGGTTAGGGTTAGCTCTGCTAAGACTAATAAAGTTATCACTCCCTTCTTCTTCCCGGAGGTCCAACACACCTGAGGTACACTAACACTCCCCCCGGTGCTCTGAGCTCATAGTCCAGGCAGCCTGGCTAACAGACTCAGCTAACAGCAGCTACAGTTTGCAGCAGTTTACTTCCCTGTCCAGTCATTCAGTAGACTTAGTGCACTTTGCTGGAGCTCTGCTTGCACATGCATCAACTTCTAAAAGTTTGATCGGTAGACAGTGCAGGATGGTGGATGTTGTTGTTTTTTTTTTAATGAAAATAGATTTAGATTTAATTTTAAATGAACAATTAGTAAGTTTTAACAATGTCTGGGTCCATAGTTGGACCCTTTTCCCTGCCAACAACAAATGCTATAATGATTAATAAATGTTTCCATGCTGTACACACTCCATAATACTTCACAATAATAAAACTGTCACCTACTGCAGCAGGACAGATTCATTATTTTCTGCTTTCTGCTCCTCGTCTGTGTTAATCAGTAGCTCTCACCGCCAGCCGGAGTCTGCCATGTTTTCAAAGTGTGATTAGCAGAGGGAGGTCACTTCTAACTCTCAGTCTGTGGCACCTCTCAGTGAGCACCTACTGTATGTGTGCGATAAGTTCACTTGTGTGTGTGAAAGAGGAATAAATCCAGAGACAGAGAGAGAGACAGGGGAGGAGACAGAGACTGACAGGTGGTAATGTCGGCTATTTTATCACCTTCGTCTGTCTTTCTGTCGGGACGCTGACAGTGCAAGTTGACTGCTTAGCGTATTTATCTCTTGGGAGTTTGTGCGTGATAAAGATTGAAATTGTGTGTTCTTATCGAAGGGCGTGTACGCAATTTATTCTATTGATTGTTTATGTGAATTTCAGCTTTGACTTGTCTGGTAACTTGGGTCTTGATCAGGGGTTTTGCACATCCCTCTTTCGGTAGAAGGATATACATCCCCTCAGGGTTTGAATACAAAATGTGACTCTGATGTCAACACACACACATGAACGTGCACCACATTGACAGCGGGACTGACAGAAGAAGAAAACCAGGATGACAGAGAGGGAAAGAGGGACAGAGAGGGAAAACAAAGGGACAGAGAGGGAAAGAGAAAAACACAGATTGAGACACATTAAAGACAGAACAAAGAGAGTTATAGACGACACAAAGAGAACAAAGTCATACTATTAAAAAAAAAGAGATCATAACATCCATAAAAGTCCATATCGAAATATTTATCATAGTTTGGAGCGTGAGCTGTTTCCTTTTCATCTGGAACTAGGAAACGACGACTCCCCGACCTCATTCATAAACCGATATAGATGCAAATGTGGCAGCGAGCTGCAATCTGAGGAAAAGCAACAAAATGCTAAATTTCAATCAGAAAACGCCCTGAGAAGAAATCAAATGTGATGCATGCCAAAACATTATAGCTGACAATGATATTGTCACTGTAAAGACAATCTACAGCTATCGAAATAATCAAAATGAATTCAGAATAATAATCGAAACAATAGATGGAGAACCGTTATTTACAAGTACCACTTATACACTGGCAGCAGTCTTGTAATACTAAAAAGCCTCAACCATCAAAATATAAAATAAATTTTTCAGTGATGCTGCTGTGAGACTCTTATGGAGCCATGCATCATCAGAGATGTCATCCCGGGTCTCTGACAGTCAACATAATTAGGTGTTACTGAAAAAGAACTCAGATGTCAAGGAAAGTGATTAAAATGTATGCTTGGCTCCAATTATTATTTTTTTCTTTAATGCATGCAATTAGATGGGACTAAAAGTAACGTAGGAAATTCAAGGATAAGGCAAAAATGTTTTAGGCAAATTCATTATATCCGTCTGAACTGATGGAGCAATTTGTAAAGTGATTGTAAGACTGCACTTTCACGGCAGGTGTTACGCTTTGCAATTTAATGTCCGGGCTGTTACTGATGGCGATGTTTAAGTGCACTTCTCCTAACTTAATTCAGTCTGAATTGCCCTCCAATAAATCATATTTTAATCATATTCAGTTTTATTAGAAAAAAAAAAGCTTTCTGCATGACGCAGTCTTCTAACCTTACAGTTGAACAACTTCACAACTTTTCTTACACACAAAATAAAAAGTTTTTTAGATTAGAGAACAATTATAACCCCTCCGGCTTCCTTGTTGCAACTTGAAATCTTCGATCTTTATTAAATCGTCAATGAAAAGGAACTGGAATAATAAAGAGAAGAATATAAAATATATAGAGATGAGTAACGAGACAAAGCTCGGACAAACTGGGACACAACAGACAGACGGCAAACAAAGACAGAGAAAATCAAAGAATGAATAATGAACTGATGGGAGTCTCTTTTCTTGTTGTTTTTGCCCACACCACCTTCAACTCCCTTCTCCTCCTTCAGCCTTTGTTATTCTCAGGTTCTATCCATCCCCACACCTCATATCCCCCTTACTTTATCATGTCTGTTTGCTCTCTCCTCTCTCCTTTCCCTTTTTCTACCTCCAAGCGTTTTCTGCCTCATCCTTTCATCTCTGTTGTTCTCCCACCTCCTTCCCCATCTTCCCCTCCTTTCCTCCCTCCCTATGGCCAGCCGCTGCTTAAACAAAGTTTCTGTCGAAAGTTGAACAGTTGAGCTGGATGCTGCGTTCTGCTTCAGTTCCCCCCAAACAGAAATTGTAGCCGGGGGCAAGAAGCTTAGCTCGATGTTATTATAGTACGATGGAGAAGAAACAGAAGACATTTACAATTTTACTTTTTATCGTTTGTTCGTCCAGCGCCTTTACTCTAAGTAAACACAGTAGAATAGCCTGTGCATTCATCATCAACTAACAAATATTCTGCACTTATTTTCCTAAAGGAAAAGCATGTGAGTCTTTGGAGGGGATAACTTGAGCATGCAAGCAAAGGAAGTAGGAAGAAACGAGGGATGCGGAAAGCAGATGAGGAGGATGGACCGCACTCCACCCGGTGACGCCTCCATCATCTCCACCCCTCTGTTTTATTTTCCTCCCTTCCTCTCTCTCTCTCTCTCTTATTCCACCCCATGCCTGATGAGATGCTTTCTGACACCGCCACTGGCTGCCGCTTCCTCTAGCCATCTGCGAAACACACACACACACACGCACACATCCATAAACACACTCATGTTACTTAACAACACATCCTGAAACACATATTCCCAGACTCAACGCTCAAAGGAGGAAAAAACGACCAACAAAAAAACAACCTGAGCTTATCCAACTAAAACTACACTAGACCAGTGTTTCTTGGTTTCCAGTAACGATGAATGAGATCAAAATTTCCTGTATTATTAAAATTGGTTTAATTAGTTCCCCTTTGCCAAGATTGATGCTCTCTAGTACCCTTTCACACACAGGGCCAACTGATAAGATGAATTACAATAACACAAAATAATGTTGGGCTGCTTGGGAGCAGTGAGAAAGCTGTGAACACAACTACTGTATTATCACCTGAAGCTGATAGCATTAGAAAACAGTCCTTTATTTACACATCCAGCGGTTACGGATTCATTTGGAGTCGTGTTTCTGTCCACCTGACAAATGTAAGTCCAATATTCACTCTCTTCCAGCTCTGTATTTGCGCTCTATCAACCTCTGAAGGACATACTTGGGTCTTTCACCTGCTAGTCACTACGAGTGACCGCTTCCCTATGGTAATAATGGGATGCATTGTCCATATAGATGAACAATTTATGTTGGTATTTTTTAGTTCTAAATGATTATATTAATTTACGTTGGTGTTTGTTGTTCGCGATGGAGCGGGAGTCACAAGGAGGCAGTGAGAGCTTGCTGGCATCAAACTTTTCTATAAACTAGTGCTGCTACTCTACAGTATGTTGTACATGCTATATTCCTGAAGAGCTGTCTAATATCACAAATGATACGATACATTAGTCAAGGCAGCAATCAGCTCCAAGACATCCCAAACACAGCTGTGTCAGTCTTTCGTAAAGCTCAGGCTAAGTGGTTGTACAGAGAGTCAGAGGACGAATCCACTAATGCTTCAAGATTCATTTCATATTGGAGGGGCGACATTTTCACTATTAGAACCAATTGCCGTTCAACTTGCCTCTTCTACTTCAGCTTCCTGTTATTTCTGAGGGAGTCGTTTGAAACTCAAAGAGAATTACTGGATCATACTTGTAGCTTGGCAAAAATGAATAAATAAAAAGTGATCATAACAGGAAAAAAAATACAAAATGAGGAATGGCTTCAAAGAGTTGGCTGCTTGTGGGCGAATCATCTCATCACTCTGAAAGCAAAGACTCTAGATTGCTTCTATTGTTACTGCGGCCTTTTATCTGTGCAGGCAATAATATAATGTAATCTTCACAAGGTCCAAATATTGTTGTGTTTTTTGAAACATTCTATTTACAGGTTTTCCTATAGTGCACAAGTTGTCTGTGCTACTACCTGCCTCCACTCTCTGTTCTCTTTAGCTACAGCTTTTATTCGAATAAACACAACCATACACACATGCAAGTAGACACACACACACACACACACACACACACACATATATATATATATATATATATATGCGCACACACATATATATGTACATTTGGTCAGTGGGCTGAGTTGATTATGCATGACCTCTCCAAATACCAGCAAAATGCCAGCAAGGAACACACAGGGGTCTGATTTAGTATGAATGCAGTGGGTGCAATTAAGTGACACACACACACAGACACACACACACACACACACACACACACACACACACACACACACACACACACACACACACACACACACACACAGCCACATGTATTACTAAAACCTGCACGCGGTGCACATTTACACTATATGGGACAATATCTTCAATCATTTTCGTCATGAGTACAGCTTCCGATGCTTGGATACGTTGTTCCTGTGTACAAAAAAATACACGTGCCTGCGTACTCACGTACTAAACCGTCGTAGTTTAGGAGGTAGAGCAGGTTTTCTACTAAGCCGAGGCTTCCTGCATCATGTGACGTGCTGCAAAGCTTTTAGTGAGTCCATGAGTGCTCCATCCAAAATGCATGCCCACGCACCATACTGTACCAAAAGGGAATTTTTATGACATCTCTCAATAGAATCACATTCACTTGTTCAAATATGTTTTCTTTAGTTTTACCTCAGGGGCTCCTGGGTTGTTATGACTCAACTTTCCCTGTAATATATATATGTGTGTGTGTGTGTGTGTGTGTATGTGTATGTGTGTGTGTTTGGTATTGGGCTTACTGACTCACCCCTCTTGTGTCCAAAGAGTGATTCCGCTGACACCAGTGTTATGTCCTTAATCACTATGTGTGTGTGTGTGTGTGTGTGTGTGTGTGTGTGTGTGTGTGTCTGTACAGTGTATCCTGTCCTTACTGTAAGTGTACATGCTAGCCTGTGTGTGTGTGTGTGTGTGTGTGTGTGTGTGTGTGTGTGTGTGTGTGTGTGTGTGTGTGTGTTGTTGTTGTATGTGCGGCTGTGTTGATGTGTTGCCTAATGGGTTTTGTCAGTGTGACTGAACTGAACTGAGTTCAACAACAGTTGATTAAAGAAGCGAGCTCCGTCGCTCTGCCGACACATTTACCACCACATAGTCCTACCTCTCCATTCTAAGCCTCCACTTTAGCGGCACTCAGATTAAAAATTGACTGCTTGCAGTCACACACAGTAAATCCAGTGCCTCGAATTCTTAAAAGTTTGAACGTCTGCAGGCAAAATGAGCATCTGAACTGGAATTAGTGGATGGACATGGATGGGAGAAGAGCGAATTCTCAGACTGAGGGAGGAGGCTTTTCAATGTGGCTATACAACTCGCTTAAAACTGAGCAGCTCTCTGTTTTGAAATGGGATTATATTGAGGTTGCATTTATTACTTCCTTTAAAAGGACATGTTCGTTCTAAACACAAGCCATGTATGTTGAAGTTACTAAATTGTTTAGGGCATAAATGAAAAAATAATAGCAACTATTTTTGGAGCTAAAATGCCAAAATGCTTCTTTTCCCCTGATTATTATTAAACTAAATATATTTCCGTCCTGGAGTGTTGGTTGCACAAAACAAGCATCTCAACCTCGGTTCTGGGAAATTGTGATCAGTAGCTTATGGCTACACTTCCACCAGCCTTTCGTCGGTTTCAGCAGACCATCAAACCCAACAACTGCTTCAGCTTTGTGTTTGGAAATAAAAAAGAAGTCTGTTAATATACAATTTTCCACTTTTTCACTGTCTTTAGCTTCATATTTCCCCAAAATTCAGCTTGACATATTTCTTTTGAAACATTGTGGTCTCTCCTAAAATCTAAAGTCAAGTTCAGGAGTCTGTAATGATGGATGGATGGATGGATGGATGGATGGATGGAACCAAACAAATGTATCCAGATGGTATTTTACCAAAAAATGCAATCAGTTAAGATCATCATCAGGAGATAATCAGAAAGTGGCTTTAGTGATTAAAATCAGTGGTTATCATCATCAGCAATGTTAAAATAATCCATCAATCTTCCCTTTAGAGAAATAAATGCTGTCAGACTTGAACGTTGAATTGTTTAACTACCTTTAACCCTACAACTATCAATCATCGGGGGTTTCAGCTCTTTGTCTCCTGCCTGATCTTTCTACACTCATCAGTGTGAGCCGAGTCGGCACCTGACTGCTCACACAACACAACACACATTGGTCACTGAACCCTACGTCTAACTGTGACACACAAACACACGTTATATAACCCTGACTTTATGCCTCGGAGCACTTCCCAACAGCTTGCTCTTTTTTCCCTGTTTCATGTGTACGTCTGCTTTATTATCTCTGTGTGTTTCCACGTTTGTGTGTGTACTGTAATGTGTGAGCAGTGTTTTAGGCATTTCGCTGCTGTTATATCTTGTTTCCTTTGCATCGCTCTCTTGATATCATGTATAAAACATGGCTCATTGTTTATTTGTCTAGGAACTGTTGTTCATGGACAGTAACTATGAGCCAGAGGATGAAGCAATTGTATCAGTGAGGCCGCGAGCGCCTTGGAGCACCCCTGATACCGTTAGTCATGCCTCACTCAACACTGCATTAGATTTTCATGACTCTTTATTCGACGTAATGTGAAACATGTAAAATGACATCTTTATTATTCAAACACAAAGGTTGTCTTCACTGAGGTTAATGCAGAGATACAAGCTGTAAAATGTCAGCGTCAGTGACGGATAGTAAGCGGAGATGAGCATGACGAGGAGCCACTTAAGCTGTAAATGTCATCTGAGCCTCACGGAGTTTATTAAGTTAGTTACTGTCTCAAGCTGGATGCACAAACTTTACTAAACCGTGATCTGTTTAGATATCCACAATCAAAACAAATTCGTCTGAAATTTGGCCATTTTAGATTTGCAATTTTCATGAGCTCTGTGCATAATGAGAAGCTCATATGGTGAAGAGAAGCAAAAATAGCTCACAGATCCTGCAAAAAAAAAAGGTCACGTACAACTGCACATCGAGTCAGAACTAATCCAAAAAAAAGTATAAGTAGTAGTTAGAGAGTTTGACCAAATAAAAAAGTGCTTCTGAGTGAGAATTAAATATTCGATTTAATGAGGCCCAATAAGACGTTCACACAACTGTGGTAATTATTTCTCTTATTTTTTTTCCAAACTAAAATGCAGCCAGACCCTGTTCACGCCTCAGATCACCGCCTCTCCTTATGTCCCAGGATGCACTAGACCTTGTCGGCAACACTGGATATCACAGTGCTGACGTCACGCTGTAAACCAGAAGTTGTGGGTTTTTTTTTAAAGATTTCTGGCCATTTCTGAAACTTCAATGCTGAATAAACTTTAAAATGATCAAACTGCATCCCATGACTTATGACCATAGCACCATCCCAGGAGTGTTGTGGGTAAACCACCCAACTTTATTGGGCTGTCATGGGCTACACATCCTTGAACTCAGAGGAGTAGCGGCAAACTACTGTCAGTAAGGAACGTGGTCCAAGAAACACTGAAAGGATCGGCATGTCAGAAAGACACACAGTGTGTCCAACCAGAAAGACTGGACTGGCCCTTCACCAAAACCAAAACCTCACCTGTGTGTGTGAATCAAGTCCGGGATACAAAAGCAACCATAATAGTGTAGTGATCTTTGCTTTATTGCTTTTATTACTGGCTCTCAGTGCAGCTTCTGGCACCTTAAACAACTGTATATTAACTTTAATACTACCTAAAGTTAAATTTTCATTGCTTATATCAGGCTTTGTAATGAGTGGTTCTTATCCTTCCAACAGGTCAGCTTCCAGTCCGTGCTTGTCCTGCAGATGAGAAGATTGTAAACTAAACAACAGCGTCTCTTTAAGCTCTAAGTTTGTTTGTCATCTCAAAAGCACGAGGCTGTGTTCCTACCTCCATTCTCTCTCTCCCTAGTTTCTCCTCCTTGTCCTCCTTTCCACTCCTACCTCATGCGACCTCTTTCTCTCCCCCTGACTATCAGTGACTCATTCCACATGTTTGGATCTTGATCTGAATCGAGGGTCTAAGGTAGTAGTAGTAGTAGTAGTAGTAGTAGTAGTAGTAGTAGTGTAGCGTAGTATGTTGTGCAGATTGTAAAGCCCCTTGAGGCAAATCTGTGAATCGTGATATTGGGGGCCATGTAAATAAAATTGACTCAACTTGACTTGTCTACAGTTTTTCTTTTTTCATATTTCCTTTTCAGCTGTTTAATCTTTAAATGGACTTGCATGTTCTCCAATCTCCTAACATTTTTTTTCCCTTTTCATCAGAGAGACAGTGTGAAATTTTTACCTAATATTGGAAAGGCATGCCAACACCAGACCCACCAAAAAAGCAAAATAAAAATGTATTTCAATTGCGCACATTAGATTAGAATTCTCTGTCTCTGCATGGTTAACAAAAGGAAACATTGTCAAGAAAAAACTGCCAGGTTCTGGCAATCTTTAACTACAGCACAAATATTCCGTTATTTGTGGTCTAGAGATGAGTTGCATGCGCACGCAGACATTGTGTGACTGGCAGAGATGTAAAACGTGAAAGAAACAGAAATAAACTCATGGCAATCAGCAGTGAGCGGAGTGTTTGAGCTCGCTGCTCAGTCATGCCTGCTCGGAGAATTCATGTACATCGTGTATATTCTGAACACACACTCGCTCACAGCACATTACTTTCGCATAATGCATTCAAGCTCGCAGCCTCTAAACTGTGAATTTGTTTTTATTTGTTGTTTTCTCTCCCTATTTATTTTTTCTTTTTTTCCACCGATCCCTGAACTACACACACAAAACAATGGGCTGCAGTGGTCAAGCACGCGACAGAGGACATGAATCAGTGTTATTTGTTGGCGGGAGAATGAATACAAGAGCCAAGCTTTTTCATGCTGCTGTGCTTGTCAGCACAAGTGAGCAAATTCTAATTGTACATTAAGGGTTTCTGACAATGGAAGCTGTCAGATCGATCTCTATATTTAAGCTTTGAAAAGAGGATGATGATTCAGATGTTCAGACGAGAGGCGGTGCAAACATTTTGGACTTCATCCTGATGATGGATATCAACAGCGAACACATTTAATGAAAAATGTGAGAAAATTAGTTCAGGTTTCATGAAATCAAACACAATATTAATTAGCGTGCATGCATTCAATCACATTAGCACCCGCTGTGTTTAAATCGTGTCATTTCCTCTATATTGTAGCTTTTATAGTTTCCAATTCCTGTCGCATGCACGAGGGATTCTGAGGAAACGATGCGTTCATGCAAACCAGCGTTTCATTTCATCTCATCGATATCCATCCTCACTGTATTCACTGTGTCAGACGTGTATTAAGTTACTGCTAATGCAAATGGAATATCCTTCTGCCACTGCCTCACAGTAGAAGCATTCAACTTGAAATGCAATATATCAACTCACTTCTTTATTAAAGCGGATACATCGGCCGTTCTCCTTACAAAGCAACTGCTCAGCGTGTGTTTGCTGTAGCATTGATCCACTGTGCCTTTGCCACCAGTAGCCACAGGTGCCGTCATATGAACCAGGAATGACGTTTTCTTTGTTTATATTTAGGTTCAGATTTAGCTTTATCGTCATTCAGTACAAGTACTGAGACAACAAAACACACTTAGAAAAGTAGGATTCAAACTTACGTCTTCAGGAAACCCGAATGCAGCACCTCAGACTTCTCCGCCACTCTGACCTTCACCTTAATGAATCAACTTTAAAGGAGTTGTTGATGGAAAAGTTGAATTTAATAATTTTTCTCCCCTCCATCTAACTCCATCACTGCCATATGTAAGGCCTGTATGCTGTGGATGTGTTCCCTAAGGCATGCGCCAGATTGTTAACGTTATACAAAACAAATGATTTAGAAAAAAAAATAATCCATGCGTTAATTAAAACCTTAATTAAAAACTGTCCGAATATACGTCGTGAATGTACAGGATGTCCTGCAGTGTTAGGCCCTTTAGGCAAAACATGCAGGACAAGAACATATTGCAGAGCAAATTTTCTTCTTGTGGGTACAAATCAAAGAGACTATTAAAAGCAAAGTATGGCCTTCAGTGTTAATTGATCTAGGTTGCAAATTAGTGAAGGCCGTCGATATCAGCGCCAGGCCAACAGTGAAAAGATTGCAGCATTAGTTTGATGTTTGGAGAAAGAAACTCTCGCCTCGAAGGTTCAACCGGAGGTGAAATTCTTGAGCTGTGCAATGCCAGAGTGTCAATTTTCTCTTGCTGCTGATGCACTAAGGGACTGCCCAGACTACTGGCTTTGCTGCACTGGAACCCACAGGACAAAATTGTGACCAATCAGGGCCTCTCCCAGG
Organism: Collichthys lucidus; assembly: GCA_004119915.2. NCBI lineage: Eukaryota > Metazoa > Chordata > Actinopteri > Sciaenidae > Collichthys > Collichthys lucidus. Next base: position 10,476,385 of record CM014100.1, read on the forward strand.
TGGGACTGTGTGTACTATATGTAACCCTGGCTCCCTGTGCGAGTAGACCTCAGGCCATCGCTATAAATAATAAAGATTGTTCTCATTTTCTTGTTTTTCACATGCCTGCTGCAGTGCTGTTATGTTCTTCTCTCTGCCAACTTTATACCACGAGGAACTATCAGGACAATCTGTTTCTATTATCCACCTGATTTATGTCCGGATGAAGCAGCTTCTGCTTGTTGAACACCCGGGCCTTACTTGTGAGGTGAGGAACACCTGACCATAATATTGGGTGCACTGACACACGTGCACAACCATAGGTATGGACTGTACACAAGCTAACACATATTCATGTACAAACCAAGACACACACTCTCATGGTAACTTACAGTGGACCGTGTCCTTGATGCAAGGCCTGAGGAGCTATTTTGAGTGTCCCACTTAGGCAGTCAGGCAACTAAAATCCATACATCCTTCTGTGGCACGGAGACACAAACACATGTGCACAAACTTCACACATATCACACACACTTATTAAGGTCACATGCCTGCTTTTAGATATGCATTTTCTGCCCATTTCAGTCCTGTCGGTAAATCGATTTCTCTAATCAAATGATGGATTGATTGATAACGTCAAACCCTCAAAAGAACCCGCTTGACCTTGACTGGCCTCAACGATGCACTCTCGCCCATGCTGTGGTTTGTCGTGGCATCACCAAGAGGAGCTGTCGTTGAGGAGGTATCCCATTAAACAGATTTCCACCAAATGAAGACGACAAGGAGAATTAAAAAGAGCGAGAAGTTAGCTAATAGAAATGATCATAAAAAGTAAATGAATATCAATCAGACATGAATGCTCAGCTTGATTTAGACAGATGGAAAAGAAAGAGACGTTCTGAAGTTAAAATCATCTCTGTCAGCAGATAAACATTTTGGTTTTGACAGCTTTTTCAAATTTTCATTTGATCATCACAAACGTGGAGAATGCCACCACACATACACTTACTCCTGCAGGGCTTGAACTTAATTTGAACTTAACTCACAACAGTGACCTTTACATAAGAGGCAGAGGGGACAGACAGGCAGAGAGGCAGACAAACAAAACTGAAAAATAAGAGGAGGAGGAGAAACAGAGAGTTCACACAGAATTCTTACTTCATCCCTCGGATTGATACAGAAAGGCACACTGACTAGGACAGCCACTGGGCAGGAGGAGGAGGAGCAGGAGCAGGAGGACATGAGGGAGCGTGTGAATGAGGGTCGTCAAGAGGGTTGAGAGAGGGAGGGTGAAGAGGATAAATGTTGCTCCCGGATGAACACACAAAAAAAGATGACAAGAGATCGGAGGATGCGGCTCATGCGGGTAACCGACATGGAGGAGAAAGAGCGGGCGTGCAGGAGTGAATCGGTGCTGGAGGAGGTTAAGGAGGATCGCGATAAATGAGAAGATAAATGCAGAGAGGGAGAGAGAGAGAAAGGAAGGCGAAATGGAAGAAGAGAGAGTGATTGAGCAGGAGGGGTGAAAAAGCAATGATAGCGCTGGGAGACAGAGAATACAGTGTGTGATTGACAAAACACCTGCATCTCCTCATGTTGCATCTCTGTGCATGTATGCTTTTATGTGTGTGTGTGTGTGTGTGTGTGTGTGTGTGTGTGTGTGTGTGGGTGTGTGTGTGTGTGTGTGTGATGGCCTAGAACAGTAATGTATGCCTTCTCCTCAGCTGGGTTGATCTCATTGTGTCAAACTCAGGGCTTTGACTAATCACTCTCAAATAAGAGGACTCAGCACACACACACACACACACACACACACACACACACACACACACACACACACACACACACACACACACACACTAACATGACCACACAACAACGCAAAACCATCTCAGTGTTTTTTCCTTCCCATCTCTTCATCTATTGCCGTCTCTGTCATTCTTTTAATACATCTATCTTCTTTCTCTGCGCATCGCCGCCCCTCCCTCCCCACAACTGTCTGCCATCTGTCTCTCAGCACCAACGTCTTCTCTTCGCCTTCATTTTTTCTTCTATCTCTGACTTTTTGTTGTCTCTTTGGAAGATTTGGAACATATTTTAGATGGTAAACAGCGTTGAAGTCGGGCGGAAGACAGCACGAGCTGACAAAGGTCAAAGGGCTGCTTTTAAATCTGTATTTGATGTTGTTCTCTTCCTTTTTAATTGTATATAGAGGAATATTCCTAACCCAGATATAGTGTGAAGCATTATAATGCACTGTACAGCTTAGCTGTAGCTTCATATTTCATGGACACATATGATAGTGGTAACTTCATCCAACTCTTGGCAAGAAAACGAATGTGTGTATTTACTAACTAATCTTGACATCGTGACTGTATTTTCCTTGTGGTTTAGCATTTTAGAACAAACCTTTCAGAGGGTTGTGTTGGCATGTATGTGTGGTTTTAGAAAAATAAAAAAAAGGATCTTCATCATTTCAGCTCACAGACTCTCAGTTAAACTCTATTTCTATCTGATGCCTTCACTGAAGTGTTTTTCAAAGTCGACTCAGTGGGTGCTGAAAGGTTCTCCAGAGAGTTCAACATAATATAAGTCGTCTAATTTCGACACACTTTGAATTCACCAGACCGTAGTTGCGCTTTATATGGATGCATGACATCTAATCATGAGGTCATTTGATTGACAGGACAGGATTGATATTCATGTAGGACAGTATTTCATCAGGTCTCGGGGAGAGATGAGTGGTCTAATTCGTGTGTGTGTGTGTCTGTTCAGCTCTGCTGTAAATTTACTTGTTGTCCTGGAAGCCTAGATTTACTGTTACCCTCCTAATACATGCTGAGGAGCAGGTGCATGCCTGTATGACTGTGTCTGTGTGTGTGTGTGTGTGTGTGTGTGTGTCTTATGAGTGATTGCAGTTCGACCTTTACTTCTGGCAACCTCTCCTGGATTGCACTCAGATCAAGATGGCAAGTGCTCTGAATGTGTGTAGTGTGTTTTGTGTGTGTGTGTGTGCGCGTGGGTTCGTGCGGTTTGATGGATGCCATGGATCATGGCTGTTGGATTGCATTGTGGTGAGGCGAGCCCAACTAAGTCTTATGACATTAACGCACACGTGCGAGCACACACACACACACACACACACACGCGTAGACACCCTCACACGTGGTCTCTCGTGAATGGATGGGTGAATGAAGGCTGAGATGATGAAGAATGATTGGAATGTGGTCTGGTGAGCGTAATTTCATTCCTCTTTCACCTTGTGTGTGTGTGTAGGTGTGCGCGTGCAAGTGTATGTATTGTGTATGGACTGAAAACATGCACATGCATATACAATATCTTTTAAAATGAAAGGTTTATTTGCTATTACTCATTCACAGAAATATCTATCTATCTATCTATCTATCTATCTATCTATCTATCTATCTATCTATCTATCTATCTATCTATCTATCTAATACCTATGTTGTGGGGAGTTGTTTTGTGTTGTATGCATATCTATTGTCTAGCCTTACATTGCGTCATCTCCCAGCAGGGAAGTCACGAGTGCTGCTGCTGCTGCTGCTGCTGCAGCTGGCCGTGTCAGGTTGAGATGCACTACTCAAAGCAGCCTAATGGGGGCAGTGCGAGCCATACATTACATATTACATACTGCTGTTTAAAGTGGAGCAGCAGAGGCAGCAGTGTAACAGCTGTTTTTTTTTTTTTGCAGTGTTGCTGGTCTCTCTTTTCGGCAGGGCACGGTGCAGAAAGAATGGAGAGATAACTGAGAGAATTGTTTCCAATAAGTAAAGATTTCACCCACTTTTGAACTGCTCAGAATTCACACTGCAGTGTCAAACATACATGTGTCATCTGTTATTAAGATGTAATTGTTTATATGAGTCACTCTTGTAATAATTCTCCACAGCAATGAGGCCACTAACATCGTCACACAGACCCTTAGACGCCTTTTGTTCTAAGAATATCAGAGCACCATTCATGTGTATATTCGTTCAGGTGGCCCTGTTTTCAGTAGAGTACCTCACCTCGGTCATGGTAGCGAGACGCTACCTTTGAGCTACACGGGAACACTTGCCAACTCTTCTCCCCATCAAGCGTAACATATCTCCCCTGCTGTCAGCTACTGCCCGCGAGCACGTGGCTTAATGTCACAATCGATCAATACACGAATGATGACTGGGGACGAAAATCTCATTCGAGATGAACCTCGGGGCAAAATTTATCAGTGATCGTATATATTTAAAGAATCTTTATTTGATTCTACCAATCTACTGTCATTTCATTTCAACGCATCTGACATATACAGGGTGGCATGCCAAAGATCAGAGAAACTCACTTGTAGCTGTGTACGATGCAGATTAAAAATCTTGGGATTAATTAAGACCATATGAGCAAGAAAAGGAGATCAAGAGGTCGCTTTGGGGAGCAGTCGGTAGCGTAGTGGGTTAGGCGGCCGCCCCATGTGTGGAGGCTATAGTCCTCGCTGCAGCTGGCTCCGGTTCGAACCCCGCATCAGACGGCCATTTACTGCATGTCACTCTCCCTCTCTCTGCTTCCTGTCTATCTTCAGCTATCCTATCATAAAAGGCCAAAAAAGTAATCTTTAAAAAAAAAAAGAGGTCGCTTTGGAATAACGGAGCGTTTGATTTAGAAGTCGTCTCCACATTGTGCACCGGCTGTTCAATTCAAGACACTGCTGGCCATCCAACATCCAGGACATGGTCAAACACCGAAACGTATCCACTATGCTCAGACTGCCATTCAGCTCGCAGCACCTTCACCCGGCCACGCTCAACAAAATCAAGGCTGTCCCGGCTCCACAATGGTGGAACGAGCTCCCTATTGACATGACTCTACAAGACTCTACACATCTTACGTTGCAGCCTGAAAACTTACCTGGTCTGCATCATGGCCCATAATGATGCATAATTTTTGCAATTGTTGCATGCCTGAATATTCTTTAACCTCATGATTTACTTGCTCAAATAAAATTGCAGATAATGTATAGGCATGAATTGCAAGAAACAGAATAAAACAGAACAGAATATGCAGAATACTAAATTGGCTCTGACACTGACAATATAATTGGTTTGATGTATATATATAAAAAGTGTGACAGATCTTGGACGTGTGTTTGTATGAATATGGGTCAGCGTGTGTTGCCAAATGTGCGTCCTCTTTTATCTTCATTCGCAATATCCGCGTGCATGTGTCCGAGCGTGCGCTGCGTGGCACGTGTGCCATTTGAACGCAGGGCTTGGATTCACCATCAAAGGCTCATTCACAGTGAAGTGGCAGTGGCAGTCTCTCTGCCTGCCACCGGCTCTAATTAGTCATTCACACTGGTTATCGCCAATCAGCATCTTCTTTAAGCTCTCGAGAGCTAACACCGCAAGGAGAAGTCATGCACTCAAATATACACACACACAAACAAACACGCACGAACACTGCATCATCCCTGCAGAAGAAGCAAAGGTGTTTACGAGCATAGAGCGTATATCACAGCATAAACAGCCTATAGCAAATAGGATATGAGGGCTGTCCGAGTATGATACAGAACATGTATGTGCAAGTAAAATGGACAGAAGCAAAGGAAGCAGAGTGAGATGGTTGAAACACATAATGTATGTTTCTACAGAAAGCTGCTTCAATCATGCCATCACAGCAACAAATTAAATAAATTGGACTTTTCCTTCCAAATCAAGAAAATGCCAAAGCTCTCAACGATTCATATTTACTTAACAGAAAACAAGATAACATATCCACAGATTGATTTTTCTCGTTAAATGTTACCAGAAATGTCTGGAAGAAAGAGTTCAATGCACGTTTCTTTTTTTGCTTACTTCATCAGAAGCTACTTTACTTTGCCCTTCGATAACTCTTATCTGATGAATAATAAGATTTAAAGTTATTCTTTTTTCTTGATGGCATGGCTTTGTTTTTGTCTTTTGTGTGATTTCATTTATCTGATGGAGACCAAAGACGAAGACTCACTGATGCTGAAACTCAAGTTAAATGATTTTAATGACAATAACGCCACATTAAAACCTCCATTTGACTTTACTCTAGAATGAACGCCTGTTCAGTCTTCTACTGAAACGAGTTAAGAATTAGTAAAATAATTCAAATACAATTATTTTGATTGATAATAACCTGCCCATGACTCTGAAATATGTCTAGACTTTGTTAGATTTCATCTGGTGGCTGTCAGAGCAGAGGGATCCAACAAATCCCAACAACAGCCAAGGTTAAGACTTTACCTATCTCCATTTTGTTGTTTGAAGAAATCTAAACTGGAAATGACTGCAACCACTGGCATGCGAATAATCCCTATCCACAAACCACGATTCCTTTCTTTTATATTCAAGATAGTTCCTCACACTCACCAATCCTTGTTTTTCTCCCTTTTTTTTCCATGTCTTACCAGTTCTACCAGTTTTAATCAACCATCTGTGCAAGGCCAAGTTTTCGGAAGGTGTCGAGAGAGTTTATGTGCGGTGCAAAAGCGTATGAAACGGAGAAAAAACAAGTGAGGTGAAAAAAAAGGGGAACGAAATGAGAAAGAAAGAAACGTATGTCTTTATTCGACTGCCAAGTGTGCATCGAGGCAAGAAACTGGTCCATCACGGGGCTGGAGAGTCACATTTATACCTGATGGGAAAGTTAGAGTGCTGCATTAAAGGTGGACAAAAGAAAAAAAAAACAAGAAAGCAAACGAGAGACAGAAGAAGAGACAGAAAGAAAGGTACTTTAGCTTTTGGTCAGATCATCTCTTTCCAGGTCAGTGTATCCACTGGCAGCCACTGAATGGAAAATCAACAGTAGAAAATGTCCACTTGCCTCCATAAAGCGATCCATGTGTGGATCTAATCAACATGTGTACCACTCAAAAAAACTATTTGAGATTCCCTTCTTCAATGTTTTCTCCATTTCCTCTTTTCCTTTTGCCCTTGTCGCGCAAACACCCGCACTCCCTTCATCATCAAGCATCAAGAATAGTTTGTCACATCAGTTTAGCCACTCTGCGGAGAAGTGAGGGAGAGCTGACCTTCCTAAAGACAAAGGCTTTCTGCATTTTAAACATCAAGTGTTTTTTAAGTAAGTCGGAGCTTGCAGATGGTTGCTTCTGTTTATGCAGTGGGCTATTATCATGTTAGGACCCGCTATCACGGCTGTCACCTCTCATCATGCACACACACACACACACACACACACACACACACACACACACACACACACACACACACACACACACACACACACACACACACACACACACACACACACACACACACACACACACACACACACACACACACAGAACTGCTGAAATTCAAAGTGATAACAAGGAAAAACATTTCCACGTAGGCTTTACATTCAAATATACGTGATCACACATAAGGTAGAAATTTTACAGTCTGAAAGATAAAGGTCCTACAATCATTTTAAACACATAAAGAAAACTCACACTTAATTGCCCAGTGCCTATTCAAACCATCGGCAAGTTTCTACCACCAGCTGCTCATTGTCCTCCACACATTTCTATGTGTCCTTTTTTTTGTGTTTGGCCTCGTCCAGTCACCTCTCTGTGCCTGTGTGACTACGCTGTGAGTAATACCATCAGCGATGCAACATCTAGGACACTGAAGGTCAATCAGAGGCCAGTGGGTCTCATCTGGCTCCCCACAGCCCTCAAATACAGTCCTTCAATTAAATTCTCGGCAGTACGTGCGAGCGCTCTCGAACCAATTTTAGCTGCTTTTCTCAGCTTTCGGCATGAATTAAACTCAGTCATGTAAATGTCTGTCAGCAGTGTGGGCGTCATTCAGTAATCCAAATTGAATCTGAAGGTTTCCACATGTCCATTCATATTAATTTTATATAAGTACTTTTAATTTCCATTTTATGCTACTGTTTATATATTGATATACAGCCCTGTTCCAGAAACGGTGGCTGTGTATGTGATTTAAAAAATAAAAACAGCTGCTTCAACAGTTTGTGCTCTCTTTTGTAATATTTGGCTTTTCATAACGTGGAGAGCATTTTCAATTGGTGATAAGTCCAGGTCAGTTTAGCACCCAGACTACTTTAGTTCAACATTAATGGTGCCTTCACAAATCCCTTTTTTTGCATGTTCGAGTTTAAAATTATATTTGTAGATGCAGCAACAAATTGTGAAGACAGACGATGTTTTTTTTGGAAGTGTTCCTCGGTCCACGCAATGATGTTTTTGATGAAGTGCTGTCTGAAGGCCTGACCAGCACTGCCACACAATATCAGATTCTGGCCTTGTCCCTTGCCTACAGAGATTGCTTCTGTTTATCTTTCAACAATATTATGTATTGCAGACAACAGAATCCACAGATTATACAGAGAGTAGTGGAGGCATGCCAATCCTTGTTTCAGCCTCTCTTTGTATACACAACCTAACCTGTCCTGACTTTTTTGAACATGGCCCCAAATTCAAAACAAACTAGGTATATAATTTTCCATTCCACATTTGATAAATTGTCATTGTGCTCTTATTAAATATATAGAGTTTCAACATTTTGTTTTTACATTTTACGCAGCATGCCGCCATATTTGGAAATGGGATTGTACTTTAAATTTGCTAACTAAAAATTACGTTTACCAGCTGCAACATTGAAGAGGTGCTTTCAGACTAATACATCAATACCTTTAATCTAATGATATAATATAGATTCTTCTGACATGGGCCATTCTGCACAATTTGTATTTTTGTCATCCCTGTGTATTAGCTTTACCTTCCTACTGTAGCATGTAGCTGAAACTACAGTGGTTGCAAAATGGACAAAAACGAGGCCTCTACCTAGAGCCAGTGTTTAATGTATTCACTTTAGAAACATGGAGATTTAAAATGATTGGCTCCACTGAAGAGGGCCTGCGTCATCTATCAGTCAATAGTTCCACCTGTGCATTCCCAACATCCAACCTAAATGCATCCGATTGTCCATTTCTGTCATATTCTATATCTCAGACTCAGACCCTAATTCTTACATATTGGACTTTTAAGTAAGTTCTTCTTCCACCACTGTATATCAAAAAACATGTATTTCTTTTGGAGGTCCAAAAATTGTTGTTCTGGGCTGGAAGCTATTCAAGCCTTTAAACTACTTGTTACACAGATTAGTGCCAAATGTATGACAATAAATCTGCTGGCAGGAATAAACAAGCAACAAAGCTTTATAATCTGATAATGATTGACAGATGAGGACCCTGGTTGTTGTGTCATCAACTCTCCTTGTCCAACAAGTGTGTTTATAACTAACCACTATGACTGGTGGCTCTTTGGTCTGCCTTTTGGATGTCCAATTAGGTGACTGCAGGTTCAGATCCCCGACAGCTGCTTCACAATAAACAAACACAGAGACAAATAAAATGCCACCCAGCCCCACTTGGCATTCTGTTTTAAGGTTTGTGTGCACACACACAAGTGTTAGAGGGGTATGACAGCTCAGATTGAACCACAATCGGACAATGAATACCAATCTGTGCATTCCCGATTTGTTCTGCCTGTCTTTCTCCTCCTCTGTCCTTGTGTATCCAGATTTTTAGTAGCAGCTGCACAGCCACTGTGTCTGTCAGGGTTATCTATGGCACAGAGACTCTACATACCCTTTAGGGGTCCTTCAGGAGGATCCACAGGGTGACTGGTAACACGAAAACTTCAGTGGACAGTTTCCCATGCAGAATAAGAATGACTTGTCTTAGCATATAGGTGGTCTTGCCATTGAGTTTTTTAAATTTTATTTTAATGTACTGCTACTTTGATATAATGGAAATGTCCTTCCATGGTCTTACTTCTATCTGTCTATCTAAGGCGTGGGATGGGTAAATCTTTGACATTCATTTCTTTCTCAAAGATTAACATATATTTTTAGATTCTGTTTATGTCATGCTGACATTGTCTTTGAGCCGCACTGACATTTTCACTGTGAACAGGATGGGTCAAGAAAAACATGTTCTTCAGCATGTTCCACTGAGATTGCCTTTTGCTTTGATGACAGCTTTGCACACTCTTGGCATTCTCTGAATCAGCTTCATCAGGTAGTCACCTCATGTTTTAGTTTTTTTGTGTATCTCAAAAGTTAATTAGTGTAATTTCTTTCCTTTTTAATACATTTGAGACCCTCACTTGTGTTCAGAGGTAGGGTTGGCATACGGCCAACGTTGCCCTATTTGATTACTGCAGTATGACATATTATGGCATGAACCACTCAACTAAGTAAAGAGAAATGACAGCTAATTGTTACTTCGAGACATTAAGGTCACTCAATCAGGAACATTTCAAGAACAGAGGACTGCCCCAGGAAAGGAAGACTAAGACTTACCTCTGCTGCATAAGATAAGTTTATTACAGTTGCCAGCCCCAGAAATTGCAAATTAACGAAGGGAGACCAACAAGAACAAGAGAATTTCTTGGTCTAAAGGAAATGACATTAGGACAGTTGAAATCTGTACTTTGGTCTTGTGAGTTCAAATCTGAGTCTTTGTGAAACTGGGAGATGGTGAGTGCATGGTACTGCATCTACATGTGTGGTTCCCATCAAGGTGGCTACTATGAAGAATCTTAAAGATTATCTTGGCCTTTTATTCCTTTGATAGTACAGCTGAAGATAGACAGGAAGCAGAGAGAAGGGGAGTGACACACAGTAAATTAGCCGTCCGATGCGGGATTCGATCCGGGGCCAGCTGCAGTGAGGACTACAGCCTCCACACACGGGGCGGCCGCTTAACCTACTACACTACCGACTGCCCCCTATGAAGAATCTTAAATAAAACACTTTTTGTTTGAAATTAGAATAATTTTGACATTAAGATGTGATAATAATAATGTTTCTTCTTATCTGTGATTCCAACAATAGATGGCAGCCCAATTGTGTTTTTGTGCACACAGAAGTCTAAATATCCGCTTAATATCCTGGTCATGGTCATACTTTGGATAAGCTATTTCTATTTCTCTTCGTATCTTTCTCATGAATACATCTGAATATCAAAATAAATAGAGGGTATTGGAGGTTACTATGAAAATGCAACTCACGCAAAAAGAGAAATGTAACAGAATAGTAAACAGAGCGCCTCGCTTTCTCGAATGATGAACTCATAAAGTCCTGTACAATATGCCCCTTTGTCAGACTTGAACTAAGAGCATATAGTATAACAAGTTTGCTGCATGATGTTTGTATACAGCAAATCAACACCAGCAACCTCTGCCACTGTTCATGTGATTTCTCTTTAAACTTGCTGGAAATGGAAGAGGAAAGAAGCTTTACGAAGCTCTTTCTTTCTTTTTTTTCTCTCACCATAGTTTGTGTCTGTCTCCATCTCACAGTTTGAATCTTTAATGCCCCTTTTCTCTTTATATCTCCGTCTCTGTCCATACCGCCACATCGACAATGCACTCCCTCTTAGCATATCGGCTTTTGCTTTTTGAACACTTAGGTTTCCATCGCTGTCAGAACCGATCTCAAAATAAAACATGACAGAAATGCAAACATAAAGTGAAGAACGGGGAGAAGTGAGAGGGAGACAAAAGAAGTAGGAGGGTTAGGGGTGAAGCAGGGGACTTTACACTGCTTATTTCCATCCTTTGATTCGTCTTGTTTTAGTCCAAAGTCTTTATTATTTCAGTGCACAGAGTACTTTCACTGCAGTTTGGAGAGACAGAGTCATCGTTTTGCCCTGCAGGGGGGAAATGCAGATGGCAAGATGCTCCACTCCTCTCTCATCCCTCACTTCCCTACTCATTTTTCCCCCCTCTTCTCCTCCATTCCTAATGAATCAAGAAAATTAATTATAAAAATATAAAATTAGATGACTGAAAGAATGAGGGACGAGAAAGGGCGTGTAATTACTTATTTCAACATGTGGACAATCTGCCTGAATAATAAAACTATGCGGCTATGTTTGTCCGTGTGTGTTGGGTGAATACAGATGATTTGACAGATGTGTGTTTATATGAGTTGCTCTATTACATCAGCACTAATGAACACTAAATATCTATGCTGTGCTGGAAAATCCAAATGTGTATGTGTGACAACAAGGTGCGTCCACGCTCATATTTTAGCTGGATTTCAAGAGGATCACCACCCACGATGCGATGTCTAACCAATTGCAAAGTTTTCTTTGAGTTGTTTTGGTCAATGAGAAACAAAACTGTGCATCGCATCAAACATGTGGTTACTCTGCTGGTTCAAGGCCCCCCTCCAGCGCTCCACATTTTGTTTTGATGGAGCCAAAATTATGATTTATACATCCATAACTGTATGATCATTAGACATCCAGCACAATAAAAACTAAAATAAATGACGACACACTTCCATGTCCCCTTGTCCTTTCAGATAGGGATACATATTTTGTTTCTCATTGTGTTGCAGTCCATTGTTCACATGACAGAAATAGTCAAACCCTGCCTTCCCACATCCATGCACTTGGCCAATCGCTGCACTTAACTTGAACGTTGGATTGTCAGTTTTTGGAAAGTGGACACAGCCCTCTCTAAATTTTAACTTGTGTAGTGTGAGTTTGGGTTTCCGATGGCATTCAACCATCCAAAAAGCACTTCTGTTGGAGTAAATGTCACCTTTAAGAGGCGACAGAGAGTTATCTTCATAATTTGTTTTCTGTCGCACAGCCTTTGTCCGGGGTTATGTGCTAGTTTTCCAAAAGCTCTGTTTTCTTCCTCCAAACTAAAAAAAGGAACTTGAGGACATGCTCTGAGAGGAGAGGAGAGGAGGGGCGCAGCTGATAGTCAAAAAACACTCACTCACACGGAAACCTGCGGTGTATGTGATGTGAAGTGGAACCAGCGCAGTGGGGATGTTGCACATCAACACCAACGTGACTCAGTCTCACCTTTTCCCCTTAAGACTCTTTTTTCCTCCTTAACCGTTTCTCTCCTCTTTCTTTAAATCTCATATTATTACTATTATTCTTCTCCTCCGTTATTCAGTAGTTTTTACACCTCTTCTTTGCTACAACTGTCGGTTCTCCTCCGATCATTTATCCATCATCTCTCCTTCCCTTCCTGCCCTTTACAAGCATCACCCTGTCCTTTCGTGTTTTCACCTTTGCATCTGTTCTTTCTTCTCCCTTTCTGCTCTCGCCCTCTCTCTCTCACTCTGCTGCTGCTGCCAGTCTGCTGCTGTCTGTCTTGCTCCCTGAGGGGATACAGTACAAGTGTTTTTGATTTGGAGCCAGGGTAAAGATGCATCAAACAGCGGCAGCTGTGTGTCACGCCAACATGTGCACATACACACACACAAACGCACACTAACACATCTACATGTGCAATATTCAGACACACACACACAGGTCTGCACACACACCACATACAGTACACGTTTTCTCTGTGTTCACGGGAGGAGGAGAGGAGAGTCAACGTTGAGGTGGAGTGGGAGAAAACAGAAGAGAGGATGATTCCACAACAAAGGATGGAGAACTGCAGTTGATTACTTTCATGACACACGCTTCACCTAAAATACAGTGCACACATGACTAAAAGTGCAGCTCATGAGTGGCGAAGAAGTGTTCTCATGTCAAAGGTCCTTAGAGGTTAAATGTCTATTGATTTTTGCTGATTACGTTGTGATCGTCTGGGCAGCATGGCACTGGTTGGTCACTTTTATTGACCAGCAAGACATCACACTAGAGGAGAAGTCATTATACTGACACTACTGAAAGAAGATGGAGCTTTTACATTCTGTAATGAGGTCATTTAGGTGTTTCTCTCTCAGCGTTCTCCCTCTGATTTCTGTTGCGTTACACCTGTCTGGCAACATTTCACCCTATCAGTCACTGAGATGATTTCCTATCATCCAGCGCTTGCTTAATGCCAGGCTGCATTAGTTACGAAACATCATTTTCAGATGGCTTTTTCATGTCTCCTTGAAATCTTAATGTGGAAGTCTGCTGCAGCAGATTAAACCATCTTTGAAAGGTGAATCCACCGCACAAAAAGTGGATTTGAAAGCAGAGCTGTGAACAAATAAGAAAAATAACGCAAAGTCATGGCCTTGAGGTGGAGAAACAATAATATCTACTGCAGCAAACTCTATTCCTGAGAAGTCATTATGACTTACACGGGTTTACGTGTTGACATGCACACAGGCTGTTAGTATGCACCACTGGCCTTGATCCAGCCTCACTTCACAAACATAAAAAATGCATGCAAACATGCACATATCAATGTATAGTACAGCATAGGTGAGAATGTTCAGATGCTTTTTACTGTTCAAGCCTTACCCTGAGGTTAAACTGTTCAAAATCCCAAACTCTGTTGCAAATCTTTACTAATGTCAAAGTCTGTGTAAAGGCAATTCCAAGATTTCTTTCAAAATACATAAAATATGTTGGAAAATAGTTGCTGGAAACATGTGAAAAGACTTTGAAAGATATATTACTGAAATATGGAGTCAGAGGTTAAAACAGTTTTCAGTCCAGGATTTTGTGGGCGGTGCTAAAGGGTGGCTCGAAGACACGCTGAGGCCACCCTGAGCATACCCCTGGACCCACTACCTGATTTTGACACCTAATTTCATAAATTTGTTGATATTTTTAATCATTAAAATTTTGCTGAGTGGTCTGTGACACTTTCTACTTTGGTCTGACAAGCACAGAACACATATTTATTCTTACTTTACAGATGTAGCAACTTAAAAGTTCCTGTGTTTCTGTGACTGGGCCGTGACTGGTCCTTCACTGGTTTGTGACCGAAATGTAATCCCCCGCGATGACGTAGTCAGTGAGGGCCTGACTGGAAACGCCCCTAAGCAGTCTGTGTGAAAACCAGCTGCAATGCCTCATTTGTCCACATTTGTACATACACGTTAACATTTTAACCAGATCCAAAGTCCTTTGGAAGAAGGACAGGCAAAAAGTTTTAGGGATTATGGACTGTTTTAAACTGTGACGGTGGAAAACGTACTACTAAGATTTATGGACTAAGATACAGTAAATAAAACTGGATGAGTTCATCCTTGGATCTATTGCCTTCAGTGTTGGCAGTATCACCTAACAGGCAGCTAAATTCCCCACCGGAGTCTTTAGTGGGATGCACTAAACACCACATTATGAACAGGGATTTTGTCCAGAAGCTCAGTGACTTGACAGCGCTCCCCTCACAGAGTCTGGTATCTTTTGATGTCACGGCACTTTTTACCCCCACCGAGGAAACAGTAAAGACAATCAGACAGCGGCTCACACAGAATCTTAGAAAATAAAAATCCCCATCAGATCAGATCATCAAACAACCAGGGCCGTGCTTTGATGCGACTTATTACACGTTCAAAGGGAATTTTTATAAGCAAGAGAGAAGCCATGGGGTCACTCATCTCTTATCATTGTTGGTAACTTGTATATGGAACTTTTTGAGCAGTGACGCCCAGCCCACCAGAACAATACTGGCATGTGTCGACACAATGCGCTGCTGCAGCATCATTAACAATAATTAAGTTTACCCATGAACAGTAAGTTCCTAGACGTCTGTGTTCAGGTGAAGCAAGAAACATAAAGACCACAGTACAGACCACTACCTTTAACTCTAATCACCACTTACAATATAAGGTTACATTTAGGAATCCTTTCATACAGAGCAGAGCATCTGAGGAGGAGAGTGAGGGAGAATGTCTAACCAAAGTTTTAAAGTTTTTGAAGTCGGACAAAAAGATTTGGTTTCTGCTTGGACACCCCAATGGAAAGATCCATCCAGAGAGGAAAAGTGGGGTGGTGTATGAGATCTCTTCAAAGAGCTGCAGTGAGCACCACAAAGGTGAAACAGCAAAAGACTCTGGGCAAATAACTTAAAGAGCTTTAGAGACAGATAACTTCAGACCGAAACTGGTCACACTGCCAACTGGGAAACTGTCAAAGATCATTGTCCAGGAGTCAGTGGACAGAAGAAGGGATATCGAGGAGGCCAACACCGGAGCAGGTAATTAAGAAAGTGTCAGTCAAACATCAACCAATGATTGGCCATGTGAAAAATGGCTTATATGCTCCTCATTGCTCCACACAGATGGTAAGTTGGTGTTTGCTGGGTCTGTTGCCTTTTCCACCGCAGGCAAACATAAAATAATGATATCCTTTCTCTTCTTTAAAGTGTGAGGGTCTTGGCCCTTGTTACCATGGCGGCATTTCTTGGTTGTGTTACTCTAACAGGAACCAGATGAAGGGAAACTTATTAGACCTGCACCGTCAGAGCAGCCAAATCTCACCGACGTACATCTACACAGACACATACCTACTGACAGACAGATACATGTCTCCATCCCACCATTCAGACAGGCACGTATGTTCAGATATACACATACACCACACATCTGCCATATGCATCCGCTACAGATTAACAAATCTATACACATGTACCCACACGCACACACACAGGCTTATCATACCTTTGCCAGAGGCTTTTGGAAATGCCAGCAAAAAGGTCCTCGCAACAACAAGGTGTGCATTTGCTTTCCCACAAGTGCCACAAGTCACAGACGGCAAGATGAAGGCGGGAGCAGGGGAACGGGGTGAAACGAAAGGAAAGCGAGAGAGAACGTGAAGTAATAACATTAACGCAGATTAACATAGTTTGAATCAAAATTTAAGAGGGCCATTAGAAGCTAATTCCACTAAACACTTACATTTAAATTCAGAGCGGTGAGCCAATGAAAGAACGACGGAGATGGAGGGAAAGTGCGAGGGAGTTGTTATTGTTATAGTGTGCTCGACATGTTCATTTACAAAAGACACACATACTCTGTCTTTGAAGATTCGAAGTCCATTGTGACTTCTGCCTTCATAACTCTTTACCATGTTTTTGATCAATTCTTCGCTATCATTTCACTGATAGCCGGTGACTTATACAGCAGATGCCTTTCAGACGCGTTTTCGATCATCCATCCCACGCTTTCGTTTCAAAGATCAAAGCTGTTCGAGCTGCCGCATAATGGTTCGTGCTCATTTTCTACTTTTTTAGTCTTTTTTTTGTTGTCTTTCTTTCAGCATATTCACTCACTGCAAGGACACGGAGCCTTTATGTGTTAAGATGTGTACTGACGCAATAGCTGTAGCCACTGTGTCCAAATCAACCTTATTATACCGAGAAATGTAATATTGATCTGCTGTACACTGACCTATAGTCATAACCAACCATAGTATTGTTACATCTACGTTTGGGCAGCACCTTTCACAATGCTGCCAATGTGTCATTCTCACATATGATACAGATCTAGAAAATTTACTTACTGTATATATTGCCCTAGACAAAGATCTTACATGCACACACATCTTTAACGATTCTGAGAAACAGAAAGAGACAGACACGAACCCTCTCCAAATTGCCACAAAGAACATTATATGCTGCGTCTCTTTCCCAAATTGTCGCTTTATTAATACCTGACTGACTGACTGAGATAGGAGACTATTGCTCGTAAATGAATGAAAATAACCTTTTTACCACCAGAGGCTGTGATTTGTTGCCATCCTTTCCTCTACTTTATATATATGTATATAAGTATTTGATTATCCCAGTGTGTGACAATGCTGTGTCCACCTATAGTCTGAACCTGCTTACTGCAACGTCTGATTCTTCTTCCTGTGTCTCTCTTTATCCATCCACACACGGTCTTTAATATTTCAAGCTCTCTTTTTCCTCCATTTATCTCTGTCTACGGGAGTATATTTGTATTGTTAAGCTGAAATTTAAAGCACATTTGAGGGACAGACCGTGTAGGTGAGAGAGAGAGACAGCCAGAGAGAGAGAGAGTCCATTGCTGCTGATTTAGGACTTAGTAAAGAGAATGAATTGCTACTATTCATCCTTGCAGATGTAGCCTGACTGGGCACTATGCCAACACGTACCACCCATGTAAGTGCCAGTACACACACACACCTAGACACACACACACTATGGATGGATTTAGAGGGCAGTAAAATGTCCAGGGCTGCTCTGCAATTTGGTAAATGACCTGGTGATCAGACCAAAAGTCTTTAAAATGTTGCTGTCAGTGTTGAAGTAAGGCTGAACGGGTGCAAAATGTCTGTGCTTTTCTTCATCCAACCTAATACGCAGAGATACATTGAGCATGCCTGCGTCCCGCATGGTTTATTGTGCAGCAATGACCGGCTTGCTGTACATTATCCTACTTATTACACAGACACTCACTGAAGATATCAATAATTTGACACAAAATATTGAATTAAAGATACATTTATTTATTTATTTATTTATTTTTTTTATTGCATCCAATGTGGTCCGCCAGATAGATGATGACAACTGTGTGCATAGCAGCGGTCTATTATACAGAAATAACACACCGTAGAATGCTGCAACTGGCCGCGCCTGATCTTTGACAGACCGAAGCACCGCCAAATAGAAGACGTCATTTCCATGTTTTCTCATTTTATACATATTTTCATCCCACCAGAGTTTTAATGTCAGGCACTTTGTTCACCGTACCAACACAGCATGTCCTAGTGATGCAAAGGTCCTGTGAGACACCAACACTGTGTTAAGAAAGAGGGTAAAAGAGGTGCTAAAGTGACTCATCCTTCTTTAAAGTGTAGTGTGACTGATGCTTGAGCATGACTCTGGTGCTAAGTCAAAGTGAGAGCACTAGTGTTGAATACTCACCTTTAATATTTAAAGTTTCTTATTCACTCACCAGAGAACTGAGTCATCTTACATTAATGCTTGTGTGAGTGTGTGTGTGGGGAACTGGCAGAGTCATGATGTGCAACCTCATATGGTACTGTATGGAAGTGATGTGACAGATCTCAGTGCATGCACATACAGAAACACGGTACGCAGTGCAACGTGTCACAGGACTGTCATAACATCCTGTTTAGATGTGCATCTCCTGCCCTGATGTGCCTCGGAATAAAGTTCTATATTTAGATCCTGTTTCCACAAACTCCACACAATATGGAGAATATAACTCATGATCACGACAACATTTGCATGTTAGTGAACTTTGCATGACATCATGTATACAAGACACTGCTGCACAGGGGTACTTCCCTCTTCCTTGGGCTCAAAGACTCAAAGAAAACTTTGCAAGAAGTTCATCTCAGGGGTGTCCAAACTGTTCCACAAAGGGCCAGTGTGGCTGCAGGTTTTTCTTTCAAAACCAAACAGCAGCACACCAGACTTGACTTATTTAAATCAACTGATCTCAGTATTCAGAGAGCTGATTGGTCAAACTGTGTGCTCTTGGTTGGTTGGAACAAAAACCCGCAGCCACACACCGGCCCTATGTCGAACAGTTTGAACACCCCTGATCTAGATGGTGACTATGAGCGCTTTCACACCAGGATAGTCCAGGGGACTCGGTTTGATTGGGCTTCATTTGGTTTGGTTCACTTTCATACTGCAGACAACACCAACTTTTACCATGTCATGCAGTTACAGCTGCTCATTTGGGGGGCGGTGTTGCCCAAATTGAGCACCGACCGACGTTTTCAGGCGAACCAGAGTTCGCTTGTTTGTTCCGCACCAGGTTCGGATGAGCTTTCACACCTGGCTAAATGAAGGAAATGACCTCTGGTCCGTTTAAAGTGGAACAAACCACTCTGGTGTGAAAGCACCTATAAAAACAGCACTATTACTGAAATAAATATTTTGATATGGCATAATGAGTGGAGACAGGGGGGAAACAGCTAGCACGGATCTGTCAGGAACAAAACACACCAAACAGCACCTTTAAACTTCAGTAATTAACACTTCTTGCAATTTCTTTGGAGCCCTGCGATGAACTGGAGACTTATCCAGGGTGCACCACGCCTCTCGCCCAAGCCAGCTGGGATCAGCTCCACTGCCCCACGACCCCGATAAGGATAAGCTGTTACAGAAAACTCTTTCCAGGCGCAATGGAGGTATGGTTTTATTGCGAGTTATGTGCCAGCATGTTTTTTGTTTTTTTGGTTTGGTGCAATGACTTCCTGGAGTCTCTGTTTGTTGCTTGGCAAGGTTATGACAAAATCTTCATTATTTCTTCGTATTAATTTTGCTTTCATTATAACCACTCAAAATAAATGGGTCATTTAAGTCACACCATCGGAGCATCACTGTTTGCCCTCCTCCGCTGCTCTGTGTCAGTTATTAGCTCTTTGCGCCATCTGAACCAAACTGCTTACATGCATACAATTTGTAAAATCACATTATGATGGTCTTTTACGGTCTATGATTCTGAGTTATAATGATGTCTGTCGACTGCTACTCTGGGTGAAATTGCATTAGGCAACTGGGTTTTGCACCCATAATGGAGTGTTTCCTGCTGCTCCATGAAAGATGATGTAATTTCTCCTCTAATCTGAGACACGTTAGTGTCCACAGCCAGTAAAGTTGATTGCGGTTGTACGCAAGATTAACCCATTTCAACCTGCAGTATTAACTCTTTCAAGGGCCCAATTTAACACTTGGTGTAGTGTAGTTGGTTCAGAGCACTAGAGGTTTTATTTACGTATTTCAGTTTATTTTAGGGATACGGTGGAACCTTTTTTTTCCTCACAATTGTGAGGTCATTAAAAAATAAAAGGAAAACAAAGAAAAATCTGGATGTACTGTAATGCAGTAGTTAGTATTATTCCACATCCACTGTTTCAGCTAACAACAAAAAAAGACCTGTCTCATCTCTAAAACCAGCTGCATTTTAATCTTTTTCTTTTCTTTTTGGAGGGAGGGGGTTTGTGTTTCCCCACTGCCAACTCTGCATCATTACTCTAAGCCTTTCTCCCTTAATGCTTACTGTAACACTGGTGCCTGCTTGTCCGCCAGCGAGGCTCCAATCAGTCTGCTGTATGGTGTTAAAGTCTTTTTAATCTGTGCGAGTGAAGAAAAAAGATAATTGGAAACAATCGAGGAGAAAGTGAAAGGCGCTGAAGCGAGCGCGGTTAGGAGATGTCGGTGCGGGAAAATGTCGGCTTTTATCGCTGTGAGACAAAAGTGATATCAAACATAATGATGCGCACACATCGAAATCACACACACACACACATACCAATAGGGGTAATGATTATGCAGCTTATCAGTTTACTGTTTATCAAAGAAGGCAATAACAAAGCCCGAACAATAATTAAGCCATTAGAAATCAAACTGTCAAGTTCAAATGCGCTCGCTTTATCTCTTTCTTCACACACACGTGCACATGCACACTAAAACTCACACACATTTATCTAAAGGTTCTTTGTACTACAACATCTGTCACAAAAGGCGTTTTCTTATTCTATTTTGTAAAAGTGGCAACCAGAAATTATGACATCCGAACATAAAAGGTTCAAAATCAAGTTTCTGTGCTGTTTTCTGTGCTCAGTTTAAATGCTAATGTATGCAGTGCTTCATATTTCCGCAGCACCTTCACTTGTGTTGTGTTTTTTTTCCCCTGTGGTTTCCATAGTTTACTTGTCAATCAAGTAATCATCTGTGGGAAGCACCCAGTGACTGTAAACAGCAAACAAACACATTACCACCCCTGCAGAGCATGTAAATAGCAGAAGAATGCACATTATCTTGCTTTCAAGTCATTTATTGACAGTGACATTTTCTTGTATATATAATAAAGAAGAAGATTGCTTATTCAAGGGCCAAGGATTCATTCGTAACGGCTTAGGTCCACCACTCAGGGTCTGTCCATTTCTTTATACTGTCTATACACACACAGTTGTCTAATTACTTTATTGTCAGTAAAAATCCTATTAAAATATGCTGGTTTCATTTTTAAACGAAGGCTCAGTGATTTCCTAAACTGTATATATTTTAGTAGCTGCCTTTCAGACAGGATTAAATCCTGTATTTGTTGAGGACTATTTTCATCTTTGGTACGCTAAGTGAGGTCTACATAGGAGAACACTGTTTTTCATTAATGTGCTTTAATTGTTTTTTGTGTGTGGAGGGGTTGCAGGTGCAGAGTGAATAAGTGATATCAGGCTTTGGATAGGGAAAAACTAGAGTGATTAATTCCTTGTTGTTCTTGGTCTTTTCATGGGATTTGTCGACCAGCCATGAGGTTTGATTCGGGTGTGAAGTGAACATCGCAGACTAAGGCAAAGATTTCAGGCCTGCGCTGACCTATGCTCGGTTCTCGCTGTGTCTTTCCCTGACTTCCTTTGCTCTCTAACTCACTTCAACTTCACCCATCTCCACTCTAGCTGTCTCTTGTGTAGTCCAGTAATTGATTATTGCTGCTGTTTCAAGTAAAGGATCTATAGGAGTGTGGATTATTTTGTGAGGCCTCCTTTCTATTCAACTCAGCAGGCAAAAAAAAAGAAGAAAAAACTCAGAACCTTGCCGACTTTAGACCAGACCACCAGAAACACAGCCACATTAACTAACACACACAGACACACACCTTTGTCCAGTTTGCATTGGTACTTTTTGTATTCAACAATCCCTTGACCTGACTTTATCAGGATTTCTGAGCATGCATGCTAATCTTTGCCTGAGCTCTGACACTTGTTACAAATCACTTGACCCCTGAGCATCAAGTTTCTCTTCTTCCCACTGGCTTATACTGGAATAAAAGTGATGCAAGTGCTAAGGTGTTTTTGGTAAACCGAGCACTAGCAACATGGACATCTTTAGAAGAGTCACGTGAAGCAGGGAAGGGTCTATGCTAAACCATTGTTCTCAGTGAGTTGTCAGTAAGGGTCGACCGATATATCGGCCGGCCGATATATCGGGCCGATATTAGCGTTGTTTAGGTGTATCGGCATCGGCCGATACACATGGCCGATACGGCCGATACGCATCCAGCGTCATTTACAGACAGGCGTTCAAGGGCAGCTCTGTGAAGACCCGCTATGCACGCTGCTGCAGCCCCCGCAGCATAGTATGCACATGGCATTGCACTGCATACAGTAGCATGCGTGTGCCTGAAAGTCATTAAGTGAGTCGAAAAAAACGGGAATGCTGTTTAAGTGCGTCGCATTTAAACTGCCAACCTAAACTAGGGAGCTGTAACACTAAGAGTAGGCTATGATGCAATCACCCGCAGTTTAAAGTTCAAATGAAGTCGGTGTTGTTATCAGTCACTGTCAATTCGGCGTTTGCAGGAGTTAAACCGGCGAACACCGGTGAAGCAGCCCAGTGTGTGTGTGTGTGAGTGAGTGTGCACGCACGTGAGGGAGAGACAGATGGAGCGAGAAAAAGTGATCAGCGCGGAGCGGAACAGTTGCTGTAATCAGATAACTGCACAACGAACCCAACAGTCCAGGACCTAATGAAACGTTTTGGGGTTTCGAGAAGAGGCTTGCTAAGCCATAGACTACTTTAGCTTACGTACGGGAATATTGTTCAACACATGGGGTAGCGCCGTGTCAGTGCATGTCGACACCGCGGGAGCAATAATGGCATGCGAGTGATTATCACTGAATAAACTTCTAAATCCCTCCTAAACGTAACTCGCCACGCATATTGTGTGCAATATAAGGGTACACTTCGTTAGAGTTAGAGGTGGCGTGGGATTTGATATTAACTAAGACAATGTCGAAATGGATAAAGTTTGATGCGTCAAACCTAAAGGGAGATTGTTGTGATTTGTCCCGCCCCTCTCCCCTCTTCCTGAAACAAAGCAGGGGGCAAGCAGCGAGGTTTTGTTTCTCCACAACTAAAACAAATTATGGTGTGCCCATTTTTTATTTTTTTAAAAAGTGACAAATCTACAATTCATTCACTCACTTTGCAATGCGGATGATGATCAAGTCAGGCTATTTACTGTCACTGCCTGCTTCAAAGGCAATGGTATATCAAGTACAATATAGGCCTACAGTTGTAAAATAGGCCTAAACATTTACTCTAAATAATCTTTGTGTCATCCCCAACATTTCTCAAATGTGCAGTCAAGCTCTGTTGCCACTGTCAAGCCACAGTCCTTTGAATGTGTCAAGCCAAACTAATATATATTTTTTAAATAAATAAAAATGAATAAAAGCACCGAAGTATGTGGGCTATTCCTTTTTAAGTGGATATAATACTGTATAAGCATTAAGCAGACACTTAAAAAAAAAAAATGCTCAATGGGCTTCAGACATGATTGTCATTTTCCTGTTATTCATGTTATTATAAATAAATGGCTATTTATTTTTAACTTGAGACCTGGAATATTTGTCATTTTTTAAACTTTTTTTAACCCATATCGGTATCGGAAATCGGGTATCGGAAATCGGGTATCGGCCATGGGCCATGGGGAAAAAATCGGTATCGCATCGGCCATCAAAAAACCCGTATCGGTCGATCCCTAGTTGTCAGAGCATCTCAGAGATTAAAAACTTTAGGAAGGCGACGTTTTGTCTACAACAGGAGTAGGATGTTGAAACTTGGGGGTTTCTTGTGTCTGGTTCTGTCTAGTGTTTGAATTCGATTTGCTGGAGACCAGCTGACTCCTCAACAAAGCCTTAACAAACCTTTCTCAAAGTGTTCTGACTCTGATCTTAATAACAAAAAGAGATGCACAACCATTATTTACATTTAACCGTTATCAATTTTAATTCAAGTTTGGTATCTACACCTCTGCCTAAGTGCAGATGTGTAGTAAAGCTAAATTAGCCAAATTTTGAGTGTGGGAGGAAACCGGAGAACAGGAGTAGGATGTTGAAACTTGGGGGATCTAGTCACTCCTGACAGAGAAGACAAGAGAGTCACAACCCGACACTTCAGACATTGTCTGAGAGGAGGACTCTTTGTCCATGTGCTGTCCCCACCATACAATAAGTGGTTATTTTGTTTGTTGTCACAGAGGTGTCTGACAAAGCCGAGCTGAGGTTTACATGCCCCATGCTTCCATACTTGCCAAACCAAAAAACATCAACACTTAAATATTTATATGTAGGGGTATGGCTCTGGCCAAAAGACCAGCCCAAAAAGTAAAAAAAGATAATTAAATCATTAAATCAACAAAAATACAATACAAATAAAGGATATGAGATGTTCTTCTGTTCTATTTGTTTCTTCTGGTGCAGAAGTGTTGACCACTTAAAGCACGCTAGAGGCTGCCATGCAAAGTCCTCACAGCTGATCAGAAAGTGACTAACACATTCACACACGCACACTCACACATGTGCACTTACACACTGATGATTCAGCCTTCAGGAGCAATTTGGGGTTTCCAATTTTGCCCAAGGACACTTTGCACGCAGCCTGCAGGGAATCCAACCGACGATCTTCCTATTAGTGGATCACACACACACACACACACACACACACACACACACACACACACACACACACACACACACACACACACACACACACACACACACACACACACACACACACACACACACACACACACAGGTCATCTTTTTTTTGTTTTAAACATGTCTGACCTTTGAGTTGTTAAAATGACATGCCTGGGCTTTACATTGAATTTGTTTTAACAGGATAAAAAATGGATGATGTGCTTGGTACTGGTGGCAGCAGAGAGACAGTGTGTGTGTGTGTGTGGGTGTGTGTGTGCGTGTGCGTGCGTGTGTGTCCTTGCCAAGGCCTTGGTAGACATTGCATAGAAAGGAAGTTAAGAGAGCACTTGAAAGGGAACAAAAGAGACACCAAGCAAGTGAAAGAAGAACATGAGGATGCAATGAAAGAGGAATGTCAAAGTGAGTCAGTCCACTCTAACCAGTTAGAAAGATTGGCTTCTGGATGGAAAAGAGCAACCTACCAAACGTCATAAGTAAGAACAAATGAGAAACACGCTCCTCACATACTCTTTGCACCGTCTTACTGACTTCGACACCCAACATGGAGCTTGAGATGTCAAGTGTGAACGTATTATGTAGCTGACCAATAAAGAAATCCGCACTGCTTTAGGTTTCAGCATGAATAAAACATGAAAACGTGTCATATATATATATACGTATATGTGTGTGTGCGTGTGTGATCTAATTAAGTTAGCCGATAGGACGTGTCATTTTTTGAAACGCTTTCTTAGATCTGTCTGATGAATACGTGAGATGTGGTTCAATAAATAGAAAGTGTAATTGAGAGGAGGGAGAAAAAAGAAAGAATATGCTACCATTTCAATTTTCAGCTCTGTCCTCTCGCAAGATCGATTCTGTCTCTGAGGAACAGTGACAAGTAGATGAAATTCTTTATCTCTCTACCTCTTACACACACACACACACACACACACACACACACACACACACACACACACACACACACACACACACACACACACACACACACACACACACACACACACACACACACACACACACACACACACACACACACACACACAGCATTTCTATCCCAGACTCATGACAAACATTCAACAACGGAGCTAAAGGGATTTGTGTTTGTATACCTATGTGCCACTTCTTATAACAAATAGAGACAGAGAACTAGAGCCAGTAGTTAGAACACACAGACACAGGATAACATACTGTATAGACACATACCATATAATATGCATATACACTGCATGTGTGTATATCGGCTACATCTTTCACCTTAATTTTCAATTGAAACAGACAAATTCATTTAGAGAATACAGCAGAATTATAACTAACATTTCTCTTATATTAAAAACCGTGACGGTCATAAATCATTTTATATCATGGAATTTATTTCCTTCAGTTCTATACTTGGAAAAGTGTCCCCACAAGGACAGAAAGATGACGAAAATCTTCCAAAGTACAAACTTTTGTCTCACCTTTTTGAGGTGATAATACACATGAGTGTTGTTTTCTTGGCTTTGGCAACGCTTTAGGTGATGAGGTTATTGCTTTGCTGTCTTGCACTCACTACAGGTACTGACCTAAAACACTGTAATAAAACAAGACTAAGCTTTGTGAGGCTATAAGAAAAAACACATTGGAAAATGGATAAAAGTTGAGGACCGGAGCTTGTTTTTGTTGCGGTAAAATAAAGGGTGACAATGGTGGTCTCAGCACAGAGGTCAGGATTTCAAAGGGTTTATGCAGAAACGTTAATATGTTAAGCCATTCTTAAATTCTATAGTTTTGTGAGTGCTGTTTTAAAATGACCAAAAACAAAGTTCAGCTGAGGCTAATGGGATCATCATGGGTTTTGCACCAGTTCAGTGTATTTGGCCATAAATCAATCAAACTACTGGACAAGTTGAAATTGTGACCTGCTGGAAACATGAATAGAGCTGGTGCTCCAGATTTCAAGCTGTGGAGACATTTCACACTGAAGCAATACAAAAATATATTATATATTGGCTAGCCAAACCATAAATGTACCAAATTTCATGGCATATAGCTGAACATAGACAGTGTAGGCTACAACCTCTGTAATTTCTGTCTTGAATATATAACATATCATCACTTTACGTGTTTATCTCTATGGCAGATTGGAGATTGAGATGATAATGACAAACAAATCTGTTAACGTTGGACAAGATAACTAGTCTAAGTCTGTTCATTGCTTGACAGATTAATAGTTATACAAATATACTGTTGTTTGGTTCATCCAGGGTTAAGTTTAGACATGCAGAAAAAGTTATTGTTGCCATTAGTGGTCTGGGAATGATTATATTTCATCAGGTCATATTGAGGTTAGTAAGATATCCTGAAACATTCATACAACTAATGCACACTTCTTCATGAATGCAGGTTAATCTTGCGGTTAACACGATCTGCTTTTCTGTGGTACACGCTCATTTCTTTTTTCTCTTTGTCAAGAGTTATAAAACCTTTTATTGTCTGAAGGAAAGCTTTATAGTCAGAGTCTTTACACACATAGAAAGAGGACACTGACACATGTAGAGTACATGTAGGGCAGCAGAAGGACTTGTGTTTCTACGAGCTACACTTGTTTTTCATATCTTCCTTTGTGCATGTTGACACACATGCATAAATCATACACACTCCTCTTCCTCTGGTTCTCTGAAAGATCCCTTGTTTAATCTAATAAACCTTATCATGCCATCACAGCCTTTGATATGGTAAGCAGGTCATCACCGTGAAAGCCTGGCGTTGTCAGATGAAACGCATGCCGCCATTACAGTTAAAACACAAGAGAAAGCCGAGCAGCAAAGAGCAGGAAGAGGAAACGCAAAAAGTGGAAAGAGATGGAGTGAAAGGAGGAGAGGAGCAGGAGGCAGAGAAGCCTGGAGGGGTGGAGAAAGATGATGGAGAGGAGTGCAAAAACTAGCAAGGGAGAGGAGAAGGTGAAGGAAAAAATGAGTTTGGCCATGACATAAAAGCAGACCATACAAGGTTAGTTATCTCCCAAAGCACCTGGTTAGGAGCGAGGTGCATAGAGCAAGACAGCAGAGAAGAGAGAGCGATATAAGGGCGGAGGGAAAATACAGAAGTGTGCAGCTGAGAGCTTAAAAACAGAGCACTCTTTAATTCTCTTACATTTACAAAGACAGAAATTTACAAAGAGCGAAATCAAACGGTGAGGATAAGACAGGCCAGGGTAAAGAATTTCATTAATTGTCTTTGGGATTTTACAATAAATTACATTAGGATTATTTAAAAAAAGGAATATCTTGACTTTCTTTGAACAATACTGGAAAAGAAAACAGTTCTAAGTACTTTTTCTGTCCCTAAAAGATGGAAGACTTACTGCATGTATGGTGTGTGTAAGGTGCAGAAATTCAGTCACATCGTCATATGATAAAGTTGTGAGAAAAGGGATACGTAAAGTATGTGATAAACATATTTTCTATGTATTATATTCCTAATTAAAGTGTTGGATGAGAGGGCATCTCATGTTGCATTCTGCTGAGGTTGCTGGAAAGTGCTCTGCATAGGATTTTGTGACAGCTCGTACCTGAAACACTAACACCGACTAAAACCTGCAGCGAAATGATGAAACTCTGTGAGCGACTATCTTCAAATTTCACAAAGTGATGCTGCGAAATGCTGTATAGCAGTAATGCTGATTGAACCAGTCAGAAGGAACCTTGCGCTTGTTTTGTAAAAGTCAAGCACGCTATGACCATGCAAATTTCCCAGGGTGGAAAATATGGAAAGATAAAGAATAATGAAAAGAAGGGACGAGCAGCTGAAGCAGGAGGAAGTGGCTGTATC
The DNA here is from genome assembly GCA_004119915.2 of Collichthys lucidus. Taxonomy (NCBI): domain Eukaryota; kingdom Metazoa; phylum Chordata; class Actinopteri; family Sciaenidae; genus Collichthys; species Collichthys lucidus. The sequence continues at coordinate 10,505,380 of CM014100.1, forward strand.
TGTAGCCGAGGAGATTAACAGAAGTAACAGTGTACAGCAACGGAGAGAGCACTGGAGGAAACGGAACAGAGGAGGTTAGGTAGGTATGTGACCACGAGATACAACACAAGGTCCGGTTATCTCCTTACACACCCGGTAAAGAGGCATAAATAATGTAAAGCTGACAGCACAGAATATATATTAGACTTCTAATATGCAGAAGCTCAAAGGGGAAGAGGAAAGTGTAAGAGGTGTGAGTGCATGAGTACGCCTGCAGAATTTTTCCCCAAGCAGCATATCTTTTTTTTTTTAACTAAAAGGTTCAGAGCCAAAAAAATGAGAAATGAGTTTTTCTGCTAAATCATCACACAATCATTATTTTAAGTTTCACACAAGCAAGTTACACCTACTCCAAACTGACATGTGTGGCATCCACCACACTTACGTAGAGGTTAGTAGTATTGACACTGTGAACGTAAGAGTACAATGTGAGGTTCCTGTGTTACCAAGTTCACTGGAGCTGGGTAAAGAGATATATTGAAAAACTGTCATTCTGTTAAGACGAGCACACTCTCCACACCTGAAGCACACGGTATCTCATTGACATAAAGGAAGACAAGAAGATGCACAAGGAACTGAGGTATTATTGAGTTTCTGTACATCTAGAAATCCACCTTCCTTTTTTGTCAAATCTTTTTTTTATGACTGATAACCATGAAGACAGGCCCAATTTCTCAGATTCAGTAACTCCAGAGCTGCAGAGAACATTACACAACTGTTTTCACTGCCTGAGCACCGCTCCCCATGACGATGAAACTGACCTTTATGTGTAAAATCAGCAGGGAGTTTCCCTTGAACTCCCCGCTGCTCTAAATCTATCAGGTATCAACACACACGCCAAGAATGACTCAGTGGAATGGGCCAATATTTGTTTCCAAATGTTGCTCTGCGGGTGAATAATAGGTTCCCTCCTGAAAATGTGAATCAGAAATCTACCATGAGGTGAGAGTGAAATGTGGGAAGAGAAGGACGTGCCCCCGTGAAGAGAGGACGAGGAGAGGGAAAGAGGGAAGAAAGCACAGATGGAGAGGCAGGAAAAGAAAAAGGGAGATCTAAGGGGAGGGATATGTACTGAGAAAGAGAGAGAGGGATAGGTAAACAGAGGTGGTATTATGTTTGCTGTAAGGAACGAGCAGGGCTGCGGTGTAATTAATCACAGAGAGAAGAGTGATTTAGACAAGTGATCTGTTCCTCCTCTTGGCCACACACACACGCACTTTAATCCAGCCAACATATATATATATATATATATATACAGTCTCCAAAGACCTGAAATGACTATGTGCACGTAGACAAACCGGTGTGGCTGGTGAAACAATTATATAAAAATCTATACAGTAATGAAGATTTGTTAATTAACTCCCAACCTTTCCTCAGGTTCATCTCTCTCTCGCTCTCTGTGGATAGACTGAAAGAGGCTGGGGAGGTTGACTTGTTCCCAGGCAGACATGGCTAATTGAATACAGAATCAACACTCCTCCGCATTGCTTACACGCTACACATGCTAAGTACCTCCATTAGAGAGAAAGAGAGAGAGAGGAAGAGAGAGAGAGAGGTGAGGGAGGGATAGACACTGTAAAAAAAGAAGAGGAAAACTAAAATGCTTTCACAATATTTTGGCCTTTTTCTTTCCATCCTCGTGTTTCATTATGCACACATTTAATATGTGCATAAAGTGGATGGAAACTGCAGCAAAGAAGAGTGCGGCGGTGACAAGAATCAAAAAGTTTTTTGTTTTTTTTATCTTCTGCTTCAAGCTAATTAAAGTCATTACTTTTGGGTTCCTCACCAAATATATGAGCCTGCACACCACTTCAATCTTGACATGCTTCGACATACAGTAGATTGACATCACTGTCAATGTTAACTAGCATCAGTTTGTCAGAAAGGCAGCAGATTCACTCCATGGATGAGCATTTTCCGGCTATGGTACCTTCATTATTTCCGTCCGTATGGGACACGTAGTGTGTATATGGGCGTAAGTGACACATGTTGAATCACAGTGGTCCCTCGTTTATGGCGGGGGATGCGTTCTAAAAATAACCCGCAATAAACGGAAACCGCAAAGTACGTTATACAATTATTATACATGTTTTAAGGCAGTAAAACCCCTAACCACACACTTTTATACACCTTTTTACACGCATTTTGTACAGTACTCCCTTAAACAGGATGCAGAACACAATGCACATTTATACATTACATTACATTACACTTAGCTGACGCTCTTATCCAGAGCGACTTACAGAGATTTACAGGGTGTCAGTTACAGTCCCTGGAGCAGTGTGGGGTTAGATGCCTTCCTCAAGGGCATTTCAACCATGGCTAGGGCGGGATTTGAACCTGCAACCCTCCGATCCCAAGACCAACTCCCTAACCACTAGGCCACAGCTGCCACATACTGTACAGTACGCTGTAAAAAAAAAAAAAAGCATGCAAAATTACACTGAAAAAAATCCGCAAAACAGCGAGTCTGCAAAAAGTGAACAGCGATACAGCCAGGGACGACTGTACACGATTCTACTTGATGAAACGTTTCTTTGCACGTGTCTTTACTGGACACAACCCTAAGGTTGTTTATAATCAGACGCTGCAGGATGATGCGGCATTGTGTGGGCATATTTATTTGTGCTTTAGATGTCGCCACTGCAAACAACTTCTTGATGACACCATTTTACAGCATAGACTGTAAACCCTGAAACCCACCGGGTATGTCTGTCACGTTGCGGCTACGTTGGTCCATCCTCTACACGACTCCAAACCGCACCGGGAGCATTTTCAGAAGCGGAGCGTTTAGCCTGCCAGATTTTGTTTACTCGCTGAGATTTGGTCATTTTCCTTGGGGCATGTGCTCGGAAATATGATTCTAAATGTGTAAATATGCTGCGTAATTAATTTGTTTTGCTTTTGGCTGTTTTTACGACCGGCAGTTTCTAAGGGGTTTGAAACATTCATTAGAACGGCCGCATACAGCCCCGGTGGCCTTGGCGCACACGCAACATTGCGCATCCATGCCCGGTGGAATTTGGGGATAAGATGGAGTGTCTTGCAATAAGCTTCCAAAATATTCTGTTTTAACTTTGCTGCAGGTTAAGTTCAGCCTCCCCTGTGGCCCAATACGCTGTAGCCTAAATACCCTGACTGAAAATAAATGGGAGGATTGGCATTTTCACCGTTGCAACTGATTTGATCTGAATCGACCTAAAGACTTTGAGCCACTCTGCAGTTTTAAGTTTGTGGGAGTGTAGCTTACCATGAATTATACTGTGCTTAAACAGGCGGCCAGACCCTGTTCATCATCCACACCTCTTCATTTTCCACCTTCTCTATTTTCAGGTCCCCAGAGGACAATGAATTGAAATGAAGTAATGACACAGTGAATTTACTATGCCTTAGTGCAGCTGAAGGCTAATGATCCGTAGTAGTCAGATAATATCCACCGTTTTTAGATTATTCGGCCACTCAGTGTACCCTAGAAAGTAAATCCTTTCTGTGAGGCACCTTAAGGAGGACATGTTTTTTACCTTGAATTAGTGTGATGTAAGGGGTGATGATCTTACGGCAAGGACCGGCTTCCAACTCTGGTCCACAATAGTCTCTATGAGTCATCTAAAACCCCTGTTGCAGACCTGTGTCGTAGCTTGGGTGCGTTGTGGCCTAAAAATAAATGAGTGCTTCACTTATAACAAGCAGAATGAAAATAAAAGGCATGTGCAAATCCAGTACTCACGCTCCTGACAGTTAGTGGGGTGTAGTAGTGAGTAGAAATTGAAGTGTTTGTTAAACACCATACTTAAGTAAAAGTACTAAAGTATTCAAAATGTTTTGTACTTAAGTATTGCAAGTAAAAGTATGTAAAAAAAATTGCTACTCAAGTACTGAAAGTAAAGTACAAGTAATAGTACAAGTTCTGTTGTTTATATTATTTCAAATATTTATTAAGACACAACTTCTAATGTTACAGTGTTACAATGTTCATGGCAGAGTTCTATGATTTCCCATGGTCTGTGAATGCGTCTGAATGAATGCGAGAGCGAGGGGGCGTGGAGCAGGTGAGAGAGCGCGCGCATGGGTGAGTCAGGTGTATGACGTACGGCGCACGAGCAAGGTTGATGTGTGAGACCAGGACTATTCAGTTGGTTTTTTGGCGTGGTTACCGACAGACACCGAGTCATGTTACCAAACCGTTCAGCAATAAATGCAGGTTTGTTGAATATCGCCTCGTCATTCATCACGTGTCCGGCTGGACGCTACAATAGTAACGATTCAGCACATGGAAAATGTATCGGAGTAAAAGTATTAAACTCATCAAAATATTTAGTGCAGTAAAAGTAGAAGGAGGGGGGGGGGGGATAACACTCCAAAAAAGTACAGATACTGCATTTTAGTACTTAAGTACAGTACTTAAGTAGTTCCACTTCGTTACTATACATCTCTGTGAACAGGTCACCGACAGTTAGTGTGGTAAAGGGTAGTTAAATACACAAGCTAAATGCCACATGCTGCTTCAGGCCGATTTAGCCTTAGCTCGAATTAACCAAATGTGTATACAGAGCAGAGAAGCTAATCACAAACGGTGCTAGGTTGAAGCTAACGGCTAATCGCGGTTAGCATTAACGGTTCGTTTGATACTGTACAGCTTAATTACAGCTTTCAAAAACACTCATATGCTCATAATTACCTCTCTGTTGGTCACAAAGTTCTTTACATCAGGTACACTGGCCGTTCCCCATAAAAAATATGAAGTCTGGTCCACCAAATCACTCCAACACGGACTCGGTCAAGTTAACTCGTCTCCCTCCTCTCGTTGCTCTGCTCACCTCCAACATCCCGCTCTGTCCCACCCCCTCACCTACAGACTGCCCTGCGATTGGCCACAGGTACCAGAGCTCTGCACATTGATTGACAACCCACAAAACAGGTAATAATACAGTGAGCCTAAATAACACACAATGCCTCATATCTTACAAACACTATGAAATGAAAGAGCATAACTTGTATTTTAACAGATCATTTCTTTTGCATTTTTAAATTGTTCTGCATTTTAACCATATTTATGAACTTTTACCCACTTCAATACATAATGAACTTTTATGAATTGTGAATATTTGTTAGCAAAACAAATCAATTATTTCAGCAAGGGCTATCCTTCAGTCTTTGTTATGGAATTTTCTATTCTTAGGTAACACAAGGTCACGTGTGGGCCTTGAGGTCCTCTGCAGTATTAATTGTTTGTCTTAGACTACGTGCCACCATATCTGAACACTGTGGTGACCAGGGTCGAAAAGACCTGTTGCTGCCTTCTTAGACATAATAGATAGCTTGTTGTTGATGTTACAATCTGCGTAAACAGACTTCTGTGTCTCCAGACTAGAAATAACACCTGCATGGGTAAAGACATTCTCTTATCTTTGGGTTTAAAGTTTATCCACCAGCATTAGTTCTGCAGAACGTGAGACATCTGATGAACTTTGAGAGTGTTTCTAATTCTTCTTGGCCAAGTGTCAATAAATAATACAGCATAAGACATCAGAGGCTCCTGAACACACTTTCTTCTTTTCTGACCTTACCATTGACCTTTGACTTCAGAAATTCCTCCACAACAGTCTTGGTATTGAATTTCTACATCCAGAAGATACAGGGACAGACAGCTCGGATCACCTTTGTCACTAACAGTTAAATGGAAGTCCAGTAACTACTAATGTTCAGCCCTGCATAGTTTCATGCTGTCAACTCCTGAGGAAAAAAACAAAACAAAAAAATCTGGGCTGGCAAGATGTCTGACTTTCGTCACCAGCCACTTGTTCACTTTGGCGCTCTGCCTCTCAGAGCTGGGCAGGTAGCGCACAATGGACTTGTATAAGCTGGTGAGCTGGGACCTGCTGTTCGTAATTTGAAATGAGCTGGCATTGTTGTGGTTTGTGTGACAAAACAATGAGCTAAAAGCTGTGCCGGGCTTTGTTGATTCTCAGTGGGACTGTCAGCACCGGCAAGTCTTTGACATTACAGGTCATATTATAGTCACTGATCGAGTGCTAATGTCAAATTGTCACATAATGTTACATCATGGGCCTCCTGCAAACGTATTAATATTAATACCTTCTATTTCTTTGATGTCAGCTTTCAAAAGGTGACATTTACAATTGTAAGGCGGCCCCCCCAGAGACGCGGTCTGTACATGGTGTTCTTTGTAATCAAGTAAGTTTTGTTCTTTTACAGCCTTGAATGCAAATCTACAGTGTAATGACGTGAACCCGTAAAAAAATATCAAAAATCAATCTGAAATCTGTGTCCTCCAGTCAAGCTAAAACCCATAATTATTTACAATTGATTTCATCTCGAGCACATGTGTGGAGGTTAAAGTGCACACGCTGTTTATATGCAGATCTAAGTGCGGTAGTGTATGTCCGTTCACGTGTTCATGCACTAGGGCTTATATACGGAAGTGGTTTCTGTGTGTGGATCTATGCTCAGAGGTCAGATCCCAGACAGTATTGATTACCATATTGAGCTGATAATCAATAAACAGCTCATTATTGATCTCGCCCAGATAACTGAATAATCACAAACACCTTTCTCAGTCTTTCACGTTCAGTTTCTCATACTTCACTACTAATCTAAACCCTCCATTTTCTCACTGTGAATCGGTGCTACCAAAAGTTTTAAGCCACAGCTGCTTGTAATGGAGAGAAATATATATCAAATATACATGGTTGCAAGTCAAAATAATGTGATCTCTTTGCTTTAATCTCCACTGCCATTTTCTAATCTTAACCTTTGCTGTTTTCCATTTTGCCTTTATTCTATGTTTCTGCCATTTGTTATGATTTTTTTTTTTTTATATCTTTTTCATCTCACTGAATGAGCCAGCTTGGTAATGTGGGGCTATAATGCTTGAAGCGTGTTTATCTTAGATTATTCTTCAAGGTTCAATATTTTTTCATTACTGTCTTTTAAAATGTTCCAAAAAAAAACTCACTTCCCTCAAAACATTATGCAAATGGAATATAAGATATCTGTTCTTACATCTTTATCCGTAATTGTACTCTTTGGGGCATTGCTTCCATTATCCCAAGAACAAAAACAGATTTCATTCTTTTTTCCTTTTTCGAACCAAGAATAAGGTAAAAACATCATCAGTCCATTTACGTTCCATATGTTGTATTCATTTCCCTGTAACATAATCACTGAATCCTCTGACTAATAGAAAATTCAGCCGTCTCTCTTTACATTTAAAAACATTTAGGATCAATTTAATTATCATCAAAAGAGGAAAAGAAAGTGAATTCCAGGTGAGTAATCCTTCCTGCCGCCTCTATGTTTTTCACTGAACCATCTACAGACCGCTGTTGTAGGATTAGAGGATCGTAGGAGTAGGCAACATTAGTAAATGCTGTGTGTAATTCTGGCAGTCACGCCATTTCAACCTTCCCTCGTGTAGCTTGATTGACACTCGAAGAAATACGGGAATGCGCAGATGTATGCACACACATACACATATATATATGAACACTAATGCCAGTCATGTCTGTGTGTATCTGTCTCTGCTGCTCTTCCCCAGTAGATGACACACATGTAGGTGAGTTAGGGTCAAGGCCGGATTAACCATATGGGCCTGCGGCACAGTGCCCAGGGGCACCAACCATTCACGACCACTTGGGGGGGCACCACATGACACAAACTTTAAAAATAATTTTCGTTAATTTGTATGTTTGTGTTATTCACTTGAAAATGATAAATGGCCATATATAACTCACCATGAACACTAATTTCATAATAACAAAAACAATAATAATGATAATATTAAACAAATCGAGATTACATGACCATTCTTCCCCCCTTTCCCCAATCTGTCAGTTGGGTCAGTCCACAAGTACGGTACCCACTGATATTAATTATTTAAATGAGCTGACTGAAACCGATGCGTCGATACTTTAAAAAACGATTCTGACCCCGAGTCATAAAATAAATTCGCTTGTCATATGTTTTGGGTATTTCCTGGTTTTGCGCACTCTTTGTTTGCAGCCTAATCCGATTTAAGTTGTTTAAATTCACATTTGAGGGTTAAACTGCGGCTCCTGTTTCCCTCCGAGAGACATAAAGGCTGAGAGCCTCGCACACCATCCCGATGTGCGTCTCATAGAGCCGGGGTGAGCAGGGCAGGGCGCACCGAGCGGGACTGATAATCACGTTTCCAAACTAATTAGCGGAGATTAAGCAACAAGGTCGGACAAAAATAACGACCTCATGATCATGGTGTGTGCCAAGCTGCTTGTGGAGACGCAAATCCTCCATGAGGGGAGACTTAAAACTCATGTCAGAGACAAGGAAAAGTTAAATTACTGATGTTATTTTAATTAAAACATAATTTTTTTTGGATTAAAAAGTTACTTTTCTTCTATGTCAAACTTTCTCCCACGATAATGGGAATGTATTGTTTGTGTTTTTGACTTGTCTGCTGAGTTGATGTACACTAACACTTAATGATTTTGGCTATTTGAATTGATACACATTTGAAATTGAGGCATCTGAATATGCCTACATGTACTGTGTATAGTTGGATGCTGTTTGAATTGATACACGGGGGGGGGGGGGGGGGCACCTGTTAGGTGGGGCCCAGGGGCACCACATTGGCTTAATACGGCCCTGGTTAGGGTGGAGCATGTTCAGCTGAGGCAGCTGGAGGATGCTGATAAGAACCAGCCGCTGAGGGAGACAGAGGCTGAAGAGGCCATGCTTCCACCCAGGTGAGTTGACTTGATTCTGGGATTGCTCAGTGGGTGGACTGGCCTGTGTCTGGGTCTGTACCACTCATTAACACTGCGGGCGCAGAAAAGCTGCAGAAGAAAAAATATTTGAGGGTACAAATGTAGCTTAATATACCACATGATCATTGATGTTACATAATTTTAACTGAATGACACTGTTGTTTTGAAAGAGAAGGACAAATAAAGAGCTTCGTTCCTCTTGAATGCCTCAAATATATCTTGCATTGCAGTATTATTCAGATGAGGACTGACTTTATTTTCATTCTTTCAGTTTCAAGTCTAACTTGAATACAACTGTGCCTTTTGGCCACTGTGAGTGAGTTGCCAATGTATTTTGTGTGAGCAAATAGAGCTGTTTTCATTATGAAGCAGACTAAATATTCAGCCTGAAGGATCAGGAAATATTGGCATTGCACAGTTAGCAGTGTGAGAAAATGTCACAGACACATAAACTACTGCAAAATAATATTTCTTCTTATTCTCTGGTACTGAAAAAAAACTGACACTCTTCCCCAATAACACAACCCTGCATGGGAGGAAAGTAGTTAAATAATACTGTCAATTTGCTTAGGTTTTTGAAACGTATTCTTGGTGTGCCTTTACCGAAATAATAACTTTTCAGCTTGGAGCTTACATTAGTGACTGTGCAATGTGAACACAAAAAAAGGCTGTGAAGCAAAAGTGCTGCAACCGATTTTTTTTAAACAAGACGCCTCACGCCAGTTTGCTGCAAAGAAAAAGAGGTTCGAGAGTGAGAAGTGGGGCGAGACTAAAATTCAGCTGCAAGTCAGAGAAGGTTGAGGGTAGACAGGAGATTAAACAAGAGAAGACACGGAAGGAGAAGGTGAGACGTGGGCATCGGAGGGGAATCGGGATGAAAGGATGGAGAGCTTGAGGGAAAAAAGAGAAAAAGGTTGGAGGGTTAAGAGGAGGAAAGGATGAAGGTTAGAGAGCATAGGGGAGTGTATAGAGATAAGAGGTAAAGGGGATCACTAAACTCCTGCTTGCAACTTACAGGCACATGGGAGAGCTTAACAAGAGGAACACAGACACACAAATAAAGAAAAAAAACATCTGACATTCACACTCACTGAAGCTGAAGTCAGTCGCAACCGGTAGAACAAACTTAGATGCAGCAGGAGGATATGTGGATATGTGTTTTGCACAGACTTTAGTTTGACATTTTGGACTGTTCAAATAAAATACACTTAAACTGAAAATTGACTATTTGCAGTATTAACAAAAGAATTTCATCATGGGCAGTGTGGGATTTATATTTAAACCCTCCATCCAGAGAGCTTTGGCAATGTCACTTGCTGTTTGTTTGTTTGCTGTGCATAGTTTTGTCATTAAATTGAAGCAATGCCTTGAGTTACCCTGTGTGACTCACATGAAGTAAGCTGTTAGTATAAGCGTGGCACTGGGTGATTATTTCAGACCCCGTCCTTTGTGCTATCTGCGTGTTGCAACCCCCGTCTGCGTGAAAAGACAACACTGTCCAAGCTTGCAACCTACATGCTGAAAACATAACACATAATCAGGGTATGGTTCAATTGATGCGCTGTTATTTCTTTATTAAAAAGCTTTCTGACACAAACGGAAACAAAACTTGGACCCAGGGTGACAAAAAATAAGACTAGAACACACACCTCTGACAATCCCACACACACACATTAATGTATCTATCTCGACCCAGCACACAGCCGCTTTCGATTTGTATTTTATATCAATAATCGACTGAACGGTACCCATAATGCACTGAGAACTGACATTCCTTCACTCAGCTAAAAGGTCACCGCGATGTGGGTGAAACGTATTTACGTCACATGAATGTGCTGAACATAGTTCTTACACACACACACACACACACACACACACACACACACACACACACACACACACACACACACACACACACACACACACACACACACACACACATAAAAAAAACTCACATATCAATATTAGATTTGGTGAGTAAACTGGTCACGTGCTCAGACCTACACACGCATACACATCCATCCTTAGGCCTCACTCTGTAATGATTCTTAATGTCAATAAAAAGGGATTTGACTTGAAAGATTACTGAGTGTGTGTGTGTGTGCGTGTGTGTGTGTGTGTGTGTGTGTGAGAGAGAGAGTGTGAGCTGTCATTGCCCCCAGCAGTCAGTCATGAGGCGCACTAAGCTTGATAAATGATGTGTGTGTGTGTTGTGTCAATGATTATTTACATCACCGACAAAGTAGTGGGTCTGAGTCATGTTGTTTGTGTACTTGTGTGCATGCACACGCTTTAATGATTTGTTAATGACTTTCTATGACGGTTGTGTGAGCTTTCATATGTGCGTCCGTGGCAACTGTGCGCCTTTATTTTGTTTGTGCGCGTTCTTGACGTTGGAGCGGCTGCAAGTGTGTGTGTCAGTGTTTGTATTAAATGGGGAAGAAAGCAGGATTTAATTTGCTTTGTATGTATGTACAGTATGTTTCTGTGTGTGTGTGAATGTGAATAATGAAGCTTAGAAAAGCTGCTGACTGATATGGATCAAGGCTAAGACCTCATTAATTTCCACCTCCCACTCCGACATATGTCCTGAACTCCTGTCCCACGCACACACACACACACACAAATATGCACACGTACCATTAGAAGAATCTAAATCTCTAGACCTAAGACACAAATCTATATGCATATGCATACAGACACACACACGCTCAGAGTGTCTACCTGTCAATGCATTCATTACATAGGAGGAGGTGGGAAAGCTGCAGTGAGTCAATTTCTCTGTAAAGCACATCCATTTATATTCACTTGGTGTGTGTTTATATGTGTGTGTGTGTGATTGCGTGTACGGCCTCATACATCATGTCAGTCACAGAAAGTTATAAACCAGTCTCACACCCCGCATGGGCCTTAACACGCATCAATCTCAATCTCAAACCCTGACCCTTTACCATAAAACAAACAACCTTTACAGTGAGCCAATCAAAAGTGAGCAACGGCAGACTGAGTATCAGAGTGAAAGCATAAAATCAGGGTCAGCGGAAAGCAGTAGTGCATTACAGAGCATGGATCATGGGAAGAGTGTGTGTGTTTCTTTGCATGCTTGCGTGTTTGTGTGTCTGCTGCAGGCATGGTTTATCCAATCACTTGTCATCAGTATTTCTGTCAGTCTGCCAAAAAAAGCCCTCAACAGTGCCATTGTCTTTATAGCCGGCCAAAGACAGACACACATCCATGAACACACACACACACACACACACAACGCTATGTTCCTTTTTTTTTTCTTTCTCAGCTAGAAGCGAGAGGAGATGCACGATCACATACAAACATGTTAGCACACATTCACCTAAATATAGAGCTTTTATGATTCTTGGAACACGCTCCGAGCACGCATTTAAATTCAATTCACTTTCCTGATTTCCAGCATTTGGGAAAAGAGAGAAAAAAAAGTCCCTCTACGCACCAGAGAGGCTTTTTGCATGCTGGAAAACATTAGCCATGATTGCAACAAATAGGACTATTATAATTTTATAAATGGTTGGTTACCCTTTAATAGCCAGCTCTATGATACTCTCTTTAAATGAAGGTATATTAGCAGAATAGATTTTAAATGATGTCATTTTAGTCACCACTGGTAAGTTTTCAGTGTCCATAATGTCAGTTGAGCCTTATTCATGTGTGTGCAGCTCACAGTGGATCTGGCAGTTCATGCCACGGTGGGCTCGGTGCTCCCTCCTGGGCAATTACTGTCCGTGGAGAGAGAGAGAAAAAAAAATCCTCTTTTTTTTTTGTTCTTCATTTCTCCCTCCATTTCTCTCTACACTCTATAACACTCCCCTGGAGGCATGTTGTGTTGTATGTGTGTGGGAAGCATTTAGGAATGAAAGTGAGAAGTTGATTATGTGTCGCTGGGACTGAGGGGCAGCACTGCAGGCATGGTAAATGTGGGACATCACACACGCACGCACACACGGCACACACACACACACAGAAAGTAAGTAAACAGATGTGCTGATGTTGCTGTTGTTTGCCTACACAGCTCCAGGGTACATATATACCTTCCTGAAATAATCAGTCTACATATGCTGTCATACACTTTATTAATAAGTAAACACAAGTTCTGAATTGTAGTCCAGGTTCAAATGAATGCAGTATTTATTTAAAGTAGTCATAGCTCCAAAAAGTCTGGTCTAACATGAAGGGATTGGAAGTAATTTACTTTTGTTAGTGTCAAAATACTCTGACATTTTTTAAGTGTTATGTTGCAACAATAGAGCTCTATTTTTTATATTTGGAAGAAGAAACAACAGGTGTAGTATTGCACAGTAGCATTTGTTTAATGTTGCATTCAGGCAATACTTATAACCTCATGGAGACTCGGATAGTCCATCACTTACAGGTAAATATGTATCAGTCCTTTAGGACACTTACTGACACCCGTGGTGTAAGGACTGGCAGTGCAACAGGTGCCCAAAATGTGTCAGGGGTGCCATCCGTGCGAGAGGAATGACAGTAGAAGAACTATTGTGTGCTGATTTTCACAGCAGATGTAATATATTTTGGCCACCAGCAGGATTTTGGTTGCACTGCTTCCTCCTTTTGGATAAAAGAAAAGAGACCCTGTTTTAATTCAGGGCTGATGCTAGTGACTGTCCTGCAATAGCATGGAAATTTAAACCTTTCTATAATGTGTCAAATTCGGTGAGTAAGTTTGCAGGTCTGCCCAACTCTCGACTAAAAAGAGTCATGTGTTATAAGCCGGTGTAACTGAAACGTGTATGGATAGACTTGGCATGAACATCGGCTTTAACGAGAAGACACTGGCCACCAGACTGTGACATGTTAATATCCGCTTTCATATTTGTCAAGCCAGAAGTCATATACTAAAGTTTGTCTGCAATATGTTCATTTCCTTCTCTGTCTTTGAGGCAGTTGTTATGGCATGACAAGCTCCTTCACTCATCTTTAACAGCCCAGGAATAAAATTATACTGCCCATATTCCTAAAGGCCTAAAGATGCCATTCTCAAAGTGGCACAACATAAATCAACCGGGAAGAGACTTTGAGAGAGACACACACTCACAAAAGAAACAGATTGGAGCAGAGCAGTCCAATTGGGTTTGGGATATCTGCCTCCGCTCCAGATGAATGGAGGTAAATGGAATTTTGTTTGTGCTTCTCACAACAAAACTATTACACACAGTTTTTATTTGACTTTCTATGAAATGGAAATAATAACGAGGATCTATGTTGTTGTAATTTGAGTGAACCGGCCGTCTAAAGGCACCTCATTAATTAATTCCTCATTAACGGGGCTAAACTGTAAAGGTCAACCAGTTAAGCCTATTCACTGTAGTCCATAAATATCATGACAGTGACACGTTCTCATTGTTTTGACGCTGTACTCCAGAACATTGGATCTGAAAGGAAACAATGCCTTCGACAGGAAAGCACTTCAGGGATGTCTGAGGGCATTTACATTCATCCAGATGTGTGAACACGCTGTTGTCTGGAGTCACTGGAGCACACACTGGACGTTATTCACCGCTGATGCTTCTCTGCCGCGCTCCCTCTCCCTTATTTCCTCTGTTTAACATGATTTATCTGCTCTTTATTTTTCCTCTGTCTCCTCTCTCACTCTTTCCTTCCTTCATTAATTACACTGATTCTCTTCGCCTTCTATCTCCGAGACTAGATCATTATTTACTATCCCGTCCCCTCTACCCCCTCTCCCTGTCTTTATTTATCACCCAGCCGTTCACTTAAACACATGTTTCACTGTCCCTTACTCCTCTTGCCTTTTTTTCCCCCCTCATATTTTCACCTCAAATGTCCTTTTTCAATCTGTATTCTTTCTTCCTCACCACCCGTTTTCATTTTCTTCACCACGGACACGAACCCTTTACCCATAATTCCCCCTCTCTATCCAACCTGCCTCTCTCTCTTATCTGCGACGGTTTCTTTCACGGTGAGAGAAAGTGAGTTTTATCAGAAGAGATGGCAGATTGATGAATTTGTGGCAGGGACGATGATTTCGTGATGGCTGGTTTGTGTACAAACATTGCGGCGCATGCATAACAAGTGAAAATGGACGAGAAGTGGATGACAGAGGGGAGATTAAAAAAAAAAGAGGAGGAGTGAGGAAGAGGATGATTGACAGGTGAAAAGAATAAAGGTAGGCGGAAAGATGCAAAAGTGACGAGTAATAGAATAGCAACATGGGGGGACGGCAGTGGAGGAGCAAAGATTTGTACATTTTTCTTTTCCACTTGCTTTTATCAGCTACTTGTTCTCTCTGAAGTGTCGCTGACTATTGTGAGTGTACGTCGCCCTGGATGAGGCCATTAGCTAAAAGCCTGTGACTGTAAATTATGAGGCGAGAAATGGGAAGACAGGGCAGCATCTCATCAACAGGGAAGCGAGGCATTATTTGAATAAAAAGCCCCCAAAAATGACAATGGATGGATGGACAGAAGAAAAGGAGAGATGAGTGTTAATCTGCGTTAGAAAGACTTGGCGTGGCGAGACTCATTGGCTCAAAGTGAAAATGATTACCACTGTAATTCAAATCTCTAACTACACCTCTGTGCACATCTGTCTGCGATGATCCCCATCGTTTTGCGTGCTGAATAACATATTCATCAGAGAGGAAGCTGACTGCCACAGATATGAATCATATGGTTGAATACATTTGTGTTATGTCTAATTTGCCTCGTTTCCGCGCACACAATCTGGAGCTTTGTACTGTGGTTAGGTGGATTTTGGAAGATGTAGTTTATATTTAACGCTTCAAAGTTTAGATATTAACAGCAAGTGAAACTGACAAATGTTCCTACAGTTCCAAAAAAAAGTGTATTATTCGAAATAACACAATAATAAAATAACATGTGATATGATTTCTCATTCTGCAGTTTGTCCTCCATATCAGTGTCACTCAAGGTCGACGTTCGCTACAATTCTGTGCTGGCTCGGTGGAGTCAGTAGAGCAACAGTGAGGTGTTAGGACTGATAAGCAAATTTATATCATAGCCGGTTTATGTTTGCTCCGAATTTGCATACACGCACATACACACACGTCATTATAGAAGTATCAGTAATGTAGCTCTATGAAAAGTCATGATCTGTCCTCATTATCATCTGCACATGAATTCACTGGCTTTCACCGCACATCAACTCATAGATGAAACCATAAACACTGACTTCAGTGGACTTACTTCTGTCAGTTTTTTCATACAAAGAAATCAGATACGAGCAAAAATGACGTGAAATAGGAAAGTATAGGTTAAAAAACACACACACACGCACAAGGGGCCACCGTAATACTGGCATTAGATAAACAGAATTAAATGAGCTAATAATTAGCCTGATCCGCCACCATCAGTGATTATTAAAACACTAATAAAAGCCATAAATAACATTAGACAATCTCATCATACTTCTATACCATCCCAGTGGCAAGTCAAATCTAACTAAAGCTCCCTGCAGAACGTTTTAAACTAAACTCCCTTTTAAGTATGACAACTTGAGAATTATTCATGTGACTTTATGTAAAATGTAAAACACATAAGATGAACTGTCAGCCACTCAAGAACTCGCTACCAGCCTCTTGTGGTTAGCTGTTGCTGTTTTAATGAGAAGACCATATCAAGACTTCTCTATAGAATAGCCTGTGGTTGGTGGATCAGACACATGTTGAATTAAATACTGGCTCCAAACACTGTCATGTGGGTGTGACTACATTTTTTTCACTTCCTGTTTGGTGCTGAAGGGACCTTATCTTGGGCTTCCTACATCTGAATCACAGCATCCCCTCTCTTATTTCTTTAAGTATACATTTGTTGCTCACGTGTGCATATGACCGAGGTGATAAGTGTGTGTGTCTGTGTCTGAAAAGAGTAATTTAAGTAGCCTGTATAAATGGTTGTGATGATGAAGTGTGTGGATCTTCAGAGTCAGTGCTACTCTGAATAATGCCCGAGGATGCATTTAGACATCGTCTGTGCCCGGGCAATCTATCAACGTAATGGCCTGTTTAAATGCGTGTGAGTCTGCGTGTGTGTGTGTGTGTGTGTGTGTGGTGGAGAGGTTTGCGTCTTTGTATGTTACGTTTCACTGATAGGATTATTTTTACGAGCAAAGCATCGACCTTTCAAAGCAGGCACAAGCTCCACAGATGTTACATGCTACAGTGTGTGTTGCTGGAAATTACAAGACATAAAAGACATAAAATATACTGATCCAACACTTGTTAGGGGCATGATTTCAAATTTAATTGTGAAAGATGAGTCTTGGGTTTCTTCTAATACAGACATTATATCTATATATATAATATATGGGATATTTAAATTTAAAATAAAAACAACAACAACAGAGATTTCTGGAAACACTTTTCAGTCCAACCTGGAAACACTGTCTAGACTCTGGTGCTGTTTTCCCTGATAAACATGTATAAAGTTGAATCTTGTCAGATTTGTATCAGCAATTTTATTCTATTTCTGAATCAGGGGCCACAAAGGAACCACACTTTAGGACCCGGTATTACTCAGGAAAAATCGGAGTGTTAGACACTCCATATGCAACATTCTGGTCACGTTTTAGGCATGTGAATAAAAACATATTAACCTGGGGGCAGACCGTCTTTGCAAACGGCAAATGCAAAATTCACGTGCCAGACAATGTTATTTTATGAGGTCTGAATGCCTGAGCTGCATACTCGTCTCGCACTTTTTTCACTTTTGATGGCTTCATTTCACACAACATAAGGAAGTCAGAGTTATAACCGGTTACTTCCCTTTAATAAAATGCTCTGAAGTGAGAGCCAATGCCTCTGTTTGCCCCAGCCCTGGATCCTCTCATGTTTCCAATCATGATTATTCACTCTTACTACATTATACACTATGTAAATCAACTAGCCAAGTTGAAACTTGCTTAAATGATGTTATCCATCAGTGTTAATATGAGGTTTACCTACCTGTTACATTACATCACTGCAGGGTAATGCTGTGACTTTTTTTAAAATGAATCTTGCTCTTTATGGGACAGACGGAGGAAGATTTTACGAGAGATTCATTAGGCTGGAAGTATCCAGAATAACTATTTTGCCATTTGAACCCCATGGCCATGGCAAATGTTGTTTTAACTATTAATAGCAACTGTAACTTCGGTATTACAGTCTTCATCTTTATTCTCGCCACTATTAACATCCTCATTTTCCTTCTCATTAAAAGGAACCATCCCCTCTCCAGCCCCTTCCTCTCACTCTCTACTTCCCCTTTCGAGTACTTCTTACACTCTCCTCTCCCCTGGTTCTTCTCCTCTCACTCCTCTTTTTTTTCTCTCTTATTTAGCGCTTTGCCTTTCCTTCAGTTTCGTCCCATCCTCTCGCCCTCTCTCTCTCTCTCTCTCACTCCCTTTCTCTCGCCATACATGACCTAGTTTCCAGCAACAGCCAACACAGACATCTGGGCTTTGGCTCACGTGCCAGAGAAGGCATGACACCCCTGCTGGGAAGGGGGGAGAGAATGAGGGAGAGGAGGGAAGGGAAAGGAAGGGTAATGCAGAGAAGGAGAGAGGTGAATAAGAGGTAGAGGGAAGGGGGATGCTGAGATGGGGTGATTATGGGAAAAGGATTGGGAGCAACCGGAATAGAAAATCCGACTGGCGAGCGGGGATGAAAGCTTTGTGTGTGTTTGTGCAAAGTGCATTCGAGGAAGGAGTGAGAGAAAGGAAGGAGGAAAGTTGATGCACGGTTTGAAGCAGGCAGCTGGCGTGTAATGTTTATTAGCTATTAGAGTTAGCGTGGCTTAGCAGGGTCACAGTGGCCAAGCGGGCTAAGTCGCTGTGTAATCTCTATGTTAACCACAGATCATGTCAAGCATACGCAGATGAACACACAGACATCATCCCTTCATCTCCGCCTCCATCTGCTTCCCCTACACTCGCTCTGTCTTTTACCTATCGGAGAGATATGAACCTGACCTGAACTAAGTAGAAGTATTTCTCTCTGCATGAGTGTATGTAAAAGGTAAAAAAAATAATAAAGAAAGTCCTATTTGTCAACCTTATTGTGCCGCCTTATCTAACACGAGAGCGCGTAAGAGGCTGCGAATGCGAAACCTATACCGGCAGACAGTTTATTATTTGGTCGGAGACAGATTAGAGGTAGCAAAATAGAATCCCGCAATTCTGGCATAATTCAGATTACAAAAAGACGGATTATCACTCCTCTCGCCAAAACCTGGTTTAATGCTGAACATTTTCTCCCTTATAGTCTTCCCTTCCTCTCTGAGCTTCTTTCTTCTTCTCCCTCGCTTTCTTTTTTTTCAGTTATCCTCCCTCTTTCTCCCCCTCCCGTCTTGGGCTCACCTTAGTGCCCCCGTCACTCCTCTCATGTTTTATCCCTTGATCCACCAATATTTTCTTTTAATATCTCCCCTCCCCTCCCCTCTCACCTCTTCCTTTTATTCCTTCTAATCTCCTGTTATTTCTCCATCACACTAGCCATCCTTCACTTTTCTCACCCTCGTCTCACTCGCTTTCTCCCTTGGGATCCATCTCATCTTTGATTATTGCTGTCTTTTACAGTAAAATAGTCCAGCTTTGCTTGATTCCTACACACTATACTGGGACACAGGTAGTTATTGTCTCTGCATTTATAAAGTATTATTAGTTTAAAATCTTTTTTCCCCTTGTTATTCCAACAATAAAATCACTGCGAGTGTACAGTAAGTTAGAATTAAACCTGTAAGTGGGTTATGGGTAACTTTCCTCTCCTGTTTCTCCTTCTAGTAACCTCACTATATTTTTCTGCCTTACTTATGTCCGTCAACCTCCCTCATCCTGTTTTTCCCTTCACGTCTCATCACTCTTTGTCGCCATTTCTGTCAGCTTCTCCCTTCTGTCATTCCTCCTCTTTTCCCTTTCCCCTTTCAGCACCTAATTTAAGTCTGCACCTCACTCTGGGGTCAGAGTAGCTGCAGAAAACGGTAAGATTGAAGGTGAGGGGACTGTGGGATGCTGTGGATGAACTCTCGAAGGAAGAGTTTTAATGCATGTTTGTTTATATTTGTGTAGGTATGTGTGTGTGTGTGTGTGTCTGCCCGGGTGAGACAGAGCGTATAATGGGAAAAAAATAAATACAGAGGCAGGCAGATTGCCATCTGGTCCCGTTGAAATCAGTTAGACTAAATGCAGACGGTTGCTCTCTAAGCCAATATAGTCTGGTCATAGTAATGACTTGCTACTTACACCCAAAGAAGTCAGGAAGGGCAGCAGGAGATATCACGGAAAAGACAGACGCAGCATTTAGAATAAAAATGGGCCAACATTTCATATATGTGAAGCAAAGATGGAAGTTTATATATGGGAATATAGACCCAATAAACATTATAGATATATCTTATCATAACCAACCTTGAATGCATAATGTTTTAACTTGTAACTGTGATATTTCCAAATGGCCCTGAAAGCACCATGAAGTTGTCTTAGTCAATTTAAAGCCCCATGTGTAGAATTGTTATGTAATTGTAGCCTCTTTATTATTTTAATGACATAATGAAGCTCCCTGTAAAGTATAAGTGTCTTTTGTCAAGACTTAATCAACACACATCATCTGTTCAAATAAAGAATTATCAACTAAGCTATAATCATGCACTTGTCTCTTCTAATATTAGGAAATCCTCATGAAAGTTTCAGTCTGTGTATACACAGGTATACGGATTATAACTACTTATTCTTCAACTGGCATTGTGTATACCCGCTTCTGAATCTCCTCTGATGTGCCTCATTCAGTCGTGTGAGCTGTGAGCCGATGGCAAAGGCGTGACACAGTTGTCCACTTTTTGTAAGTGGTTGGTGAAAGGAATACTTCACTCAAATGCACTAATATGTCTCACTCATCTCTGGGCCAGTATTGCTAAAGTTGCACCTCTTCTGTTAATGTTAATGTAAAACTCTGCTAATGTTCATTTCATAGTGATCCTTACCCCCTGAAGTCAAGCAGAAGGCGTTAAGTGATGTTAAGGTGAAGTAGATGTGTAAGAGTAATTTTACATGTCACTGTTCATAACACAGGGTTTGGAGTTCATTCTTTGCTGGATTATTGCATCTTTTGGAGCATAAAATAAAATAAAAGTATACCCACTTTTTCAAGCACTGCTAAAAATACTCAGAGCCTTAACTTAAGAAAAAGTAGCAATATAAACATTGAATGTCCCTGACACTAATTTAAAATGTTACTTATGTAAGCTGAGTAACACTGTGGTGGAGCTAATTTAACTATTGCTACACTGTTGGGTAATTTAATCCACAGTAATGCATCATATCTAAATTGAGCGTTTGTTTTGTGTGAGGAATATTAAATAATTTACATTACAGCTGTTAAATAAATGAAGTAAAAAGTACTATATTATAATAATATAACTGTAGTGGAGGAGAAGTATAACATAGTGTGAAATGGAAACATTCAGGTCAAGTACAATCGTTTCAAATTTGTAGTTACTTACTGTATTTGAGTGAATTTACTTGATTACATTTGATCACTGTTCTAAGTACAGCATCTAGTGGGTAATATTTGACGAGCCAACCAGGTCACATATGAAATTCTATCATTTTTAGTGGTTTGAGCATCACAAACAAAATTCCATTTATATCCATTGCACTGGTGTGGTGCCAAACCAGGGCAACCCAAACTTTCTGCATGGCTTAACGCCTGAAGGGGCAAAGAAAAAGCCAGAAAAACTGTTTTGTGTGAATAATGGATCATTTATTCAGTCTTAATGTAGCCAAACGCACATATCTGGCATCCCACCCTGGCAAAAACACAGAAATAATAAATACTGTTTGGGTCTGGAGTACCGTGCAAGCCAAGTGGAGCCAAGCTGAGCTGACCTTAGATATCACAGACAATAACATCACTGTGGCTGGATTGCCGGCGTACTGCAGAAAACAGGACAGAACATTAAGTTCAAATAAAAGAGAAATGCAGTGATAGATGAAAAGAAATATACCGGGAAGGGAGAATGAAAGAGAGAGCAGCATGGAGACGTTAGGCGGGTCAAAAGGCTGCACCGGCTCAAATGATGCAAGGAGAAGTTAATATCTCTCACAAACACTGGCACGGAGAGAAAATAGTGCAGCGGTGCAAATTATCTTCACAGTTACAGTATATCTAACCGTTTGATTGACAGTTTGACTGACTCAGTATCATCTATTTTAGTGATACTGTGTATGTCTGTGCATGCATATTCCCATATTTTCCAGTAACACGAGGTGCCCTTGATAGAGTAATCATTTCGTACCATGGTTGTGTGTGTGTTTGCTTGTGTGTGTGTGTGTGTGTGTGTGTGTGTGTGTTTCCTGCCACCATCTGCTCTCTATAGGCTGATGATCATCTATCTCCCCATTAACTGTCAGTCACTCTGTTCCCTGTTGACATCGCTCCTCTCACTATCTGAGCTGCAAAAGCTACAAGCAGCGCACCGTTACAGAGGAAAGATGCATGACACAAGAAATAATATCTGGTTTCTTCAGCCATCCAATTATGTGCATACCGCGCCGCTGTGTTTGTACAGTTGTTTGGACAGTTTCAATCCTTTCAATCCCCAAGTGCTGGATTGCATTTGCAGCCTTCGTTTAAACACATCAGATGAAGATGTCAGCCACCCATTGACGTCAACGCCTGCTTTAAAGGAGCTCTGTGAAGTTCCCTAGTGATGTTTACATTCGGTGTTTCTCACCGAAACTGCATTTCCTTTCCTCGAAACATAAAACATTTGCAAAGCTGGATTTTTATTTTTATTTTGAACCCTGCATTATTTATATGCATGCTCACTCTCTCCTTTGTTGGCACTTTGCTGTGTCTTGGCGCATTACTGCCACCTGCGTGACTAACAAAATGGGGGTGCACAAAAAAACAAAAAACAAAACAAGAACACCTTTGAAAAAATAATTTTACAAATGCATTGAACATTAATTTATGTATGTGCATTTGGTATGGTGGTGGAGTAGATTATTAGTAAAAAAAAGCAATAAGCTGCCAGCGTGCGTACTGATATCTGAGGAGCAGATATTAGTATCACATTCTGATCATTTCAAATGACTGCAAAGGTTTACGCACACCAGAACAATGTAAGTCAGTCATAAAAGCCGGAACGAACTGTTCACTCATCTACTTTGTTGAAACATTTCTAAGAAATCAGCTTTACAGAAACTGCAAAGAACAGCCTGATTTTTCCCACATTCATTTTGGATCGTTGTCTTCTGCTATGGTGAAAAAAAAAATCATTTTGACTTGATTGTCATTCATTTATACTTTATACATATTGTAAGATAACATGAAAATATGTCATCCCCTCCTTTTACCCAACATACTCAACCTCAGTTAGCTTCATCCGCCTCCAATCCCATCATTCTTTTGCAACCCCCCGCTTTCTTTTCTCCCGAAAAATTATATTTGGTTCGACTGTAGTAAAATATTCATGTCTCAGTCATTGCACTGGAACCATGAATCATACATCTGAAAAAGACTGGGAGAGCCAGAGAGGGGAAAAAGGGAGGAGGAGACAAGGGAACGAGCAGGAATGAAATGGATACAAATGTAATCACGGGAGGAGCAGGAGGGAGAGAGATGGGAAGAGGTGTCAGACGGGGAGGGAAGAGAAGAGGACATGGGTAGAGTACTACATTGGGAGCCAGAGGTGTAAAAGGCAGAGAGAGAGAGAGAGAGAGAGAGAGACTGGCAGATGGATGAATGGGAAGGGAAAGCAAGGTTACAGGGAGAAGGACATGGAGGAGGATGTGACGCTGATAAACCAGAGGAGAGGAGGAGGAGGGGTTGGTGAAAAGGGGAGAGGAATAGGAAGTGTGAAAATACTGTTTCAAAAAGGTTTGACTTGACTTGCACTGCTGGTGACAGAGTATATACATTCTCACTGCCTAACTTGCCATCAGATCTGCAGCGTAATATCCTGTGCACAGTTAACACGACATAGAAAATGAATGTCTGATGGCAAGGAGTGAGAATATCCTCAGTATAGAATACTCTTAAACAGATAGGTGGGCCTATTTTTATGCTTTATTTGAATAAAAATTAAGTGAGTTATTACAGAGCTACCCTGCCTCAAACAATGAAAACTACTGCATAGAGATAATTACAGTGTAAATACATTAAAATGGCCATTGCTGACAAAATGCCAACCATAAATAGCATCAAAAACAAAAACTTGATCAAAAACAGAACTTATTGTTATAAAGATCTCAAAGATTATAATTTTAGGGGAAGAAAATATGCATTAGTTGCAGTTTTGAATGAACACTGACTGATACATGAACTCTGATTAGTTGTTGGAACGTATTGCAGACTCATGCGCAACATGTGTGAAAACAGTGTGAGCTCTCAAAGCCTCCAATGACCTTTTATTTTAGCATTTCTACTGAACCAGATCCCCATAATCCGCCAAGTTTGGTTCAGACGTCATTTGCCAAAGTGCCAAACTGATGTTTGTTATTAAAATGCAAGAATGAAATAACCCCAGTTGCAGTTTACATCATATTTGTCCTACAAAGACGTCAAGAATTAAAAGATTTAGAGAGAAGGGAACAGTGTGTCTCCCACAATGACACTATTCACCTAATTAAATGTGAAAGCATGTCATGTGGCAAAACGGCCTCGAGTCACTCCCACTCGTATCGGCTGCACATGTGTGCTCTAGCTCTGAAAATGGATAGAGGATGAGACAGGAGGAGGAAGAGTTAGGAATAGCCAAAAATGCAGTCGTACACGTGCGCTATACAGACACATGTGAGCACGGATTTCTTCATGCTGATGTTGTGAGTGAATACCCAGTGTGCTCACGCATTAGCGAAAAAAAAAAGTGTGAGCCAGCATTTTTCGGTTTTCCTGATTTTGCTGATAAAAAATTCAGCGCCGGAGCAAAGTGTTGGCTAAGTGACAGCGAAACTGAGATCCAGTAGGAGCAAGTATCCCTCAAGTGTTACAAAAGACCTGCGTAAGCTCTTCTGAGACAGAGTGAGACCGGGGGAGGAAGCTGGAGAGAGAGGAGGCCAGGTGAAACGGGGTCAGCGCTCATCTTCCACTGAACCTTACGAGGGTTGATTATCTCCAGCGCTCTCACACTGACACACACACACACACACACAGGGCCCTGCAGAGTGTGTGTCTGCATATGTATGTTTCCCTCTCTCTCTCATCCTCCGTGGTGTTATTAATGCTGACATACTGTAGCTACCGGCTATGTGCTTACCCTGTCCTCTTTCCAACTCTTGAGTTAAGGCGGATCACAGACACCGCTAACAAACACGCGCATGCATAACCAACATTAAACATATCCGTCCCGAGGGCGAGGTTGAAGGCAAAATGTCATCTGATAGAAGATTGTCTCACATCCTAACGGTGTTTACTGTAAATATGTATAGCAGCCCGTCTGATTTAGTTTAGCCGTTGGCTTCACAAGTGCGTACGTGCAGACGGCCTTCTCTATAGAATTAACAGCACGGTCTCTTTGCATTAGGCTATTTTGAGCTGAAGTCAAAAAGGATGTAATAGAGGAAAATATCTTTGAGCTCCTCTGTTCGCCCTTTGGCAAATTAAAGACATGCACACTTTCAAACTTCTGTCAGATTTGTTCTCACTTCGATATGAATAAAGTGTCATTAGCGTTTAGATTTCCCATGAAATCATGAAATAGATTGATGTCACGTCGCCGTGTCATCAATAATGCACGTCATCCCTGCTCTGACTTTTTTGTCGTATCTCACATAAGAAGCCATTTTCCTGCAGCCAATTCAATGTCCTGAGTAATGTAATGAAAAAAGGAGTGTATCAATTCAATACCTCACAAAAAATGTAGCCAAGGAACAATATGCAACTTTATTGCTTTGCAGTAAATGATGTCCTCTTATTTTCCTGTCCATATCTCTGGTGTGACTACCTGTCTGGCAGGTTTTGTGCAGGATTTTGTGAGGTTATATACTGTAGGTAGGGGCTTTGCTCGGGTTTGTTCTCCGTCTCTGTCAGTTATTATTTTTCATTGGAGTCTGCAATTCTGCCAGAGACTCTTTATTAATCATAATAAAACCCAAAAGACAATACTGATATGAAAAAATGGTGCAAAATTTTCCCTGAATTGAATCTCTCCATTGTTTAAGATGCATTTACACAAAGTGCTGTAGCGAGATGACCCACGATGAAAAAATCACACTATTGATACCTAGACCTGGCATATTGAACGAACAAACAAATGGAATCAGCTTTTAGAGAGCGCGTGCCAACTCGAACCCACGAGTTGTTAGCGGCAGAGTTTCTTGCCCTTCCAGCTCTGGTCCTCGGATCAGCACCATGAACATTGGTCGTGACACGGTTTAGTGCAGAGTGTTTCAAAAGATAGAGTTGAGCAGGAAAGCAGGAGGATTTGCATTATGCATGTACTGCAATCCTGCACTCCAAGTCAACACTACATATTTAATCCAAACAAACAATCCTGCATCAAAGCATATGTGCTGCCTGTAAATAAGTCACCATGGCGGAAGATACAAAAAAAAAATCGCTGTTTTTTTTTAGCTGGTTCCTCATCTGTGTGCAGTATAACAGGCTGAAATGTATAGAAACAGTAACAGAGAGTATCGTGGTCTCATAAAACGTTGAAAGAAATATGATACTGATGGTCGCTATGCTGCTTACACAGCTCAAAACTTTTGCTACTCGCTTGCAATGACTAAAAGGAGAAGGCTTTGGCAGGACTGTCCCAGCTGAGAGAGCCAATCCACTTCTAATTACGCTGTTCCCTTCCTTCAACCGATTGCTCCCCGCCTGAAAGTCTTCACCGGAGAGATCACTTATGGCAAGAGGGGAAACGGGACGAAAGGTGTGCTAAAGTGGAACACAATCCAGCTGAAATAGCTGAGACTTCGTGAAAGGTGGTCCCATGTGGTTCCATTCAGTTCATTCAGTCAGTGGAAAAATCTCCCAGCAGGCCCTGGAAATCTGAGACAAGCTGCACCAAACCGAAAGGCTTTCATCCAATCTAACATGTTTTTTTTGACAAGTACTATTTTAGGGTGTTTATATGTGATTTTTCTTTCCCACCCAAACATGCATCTTATGATAGGATACACTAGGAAAGTGTTTTCTTTAAAAAGTTTGTGATGATGTATATTCCAGTTAATCAAAGGGGGTTTTAAGTGATTTATTTTCCCTTAAGGTCCAGTGTGTAAGATTTAGGAGACTGTATCTACAGAGTAGGGCAGAAATGGAATAAAGTATGCACATTACATTTTCTTCATTAGTTTATAATCAGCTGAAAATAAGAATTGTTATGTTTTTGTTAGCGTAGAATGAGCTTTTTATATCTACAGCATGAACCACCACAGTAGACAAACACTGGCTCTAGATATGACTTTCTAGTTATTATAGTTCTAGTTTCGTGACAGGAAGGACAGTGAGGCAAGGGGGTTGCAATTAGCAACTACACCTCTAGATGGCAGTACACACTGCTCTTCAAGTCCTCCTGGTCCACCATAAAGGAATACTTAATAACATAACATAAAAATGTGGACAGGACAGGACAGGTGTAAAAAATTCTAAACATGAATCCACAAGTACACCAGATCTGAATTTGATTACACTTCTTAATAAGGACTAACTAAGCACTCTCTACTGCACACTGGTTCACGACAGGATTTAAAAAAAGGATACAGCAGCACATTTGAGAGGACACCGCTCTTAAAGTTAGCCCTAAGCGTGAACAATGGCTCAGTGTTTTATAATGATTTATGTCATAGCGCAGCACTTCCTGGCACCTCACCTCTGTGAATTTTCTGGTCTAATTTCTCTCTGGTGCTTCCAATCTATACGAGCAGCTGAAGTATGGACATTTGACCTCGGCCTGATCACGGCTCTCCAGGTCTAAATGAATTATAGATGCTGAAATTTCTCATTGATTTAGTAACTGGCAGATGGGACAGTGGTCCTGGGTCATAAAGCTGTAATGAGGGAGATGTTTTAGACCTTTCTCGCACACTAGTTTCTGCTCGCAGGCTTGAAGTATAGGAGTGTAAAACAGTCTGAAATATAGCGCCGCAGATCGTCGCCTCGCTGTGACAAAACTCCTTTACATGAGCGTGGAAATGAAATGAAACAAGCAAGCCGGAAGAGAGCACCGATACATATAAGAGTGGTCAAGAGATGGGGCAACTTAGGGGAAATATCTAATGATATTGCTTCATTCATTTTTGTGTCCTGTGCCTTACTAACTACAAAATAACTCATCTGTCAATGTCTTCCAAAAATGACCCATGTGACTTTTGGGGAGAGATGGGATGCCATCATCCGTGGTAACATCGTCCCAATGAGATTTTGTGCTGTTATTCTGCCTCTTCATCTTAGATTTGAACAGAAAAAAATATATATTTTTGATTTCCGTCAGTCTAGTTTCTTAGGTTCATTTTAAAATCCTGGATTATTCCATTCAAATTAAGAATGTTTTCCAATAAGACGGCTCCTAGCAACCTTGAGATGACCTGTATCTGTTGTAACGGTTGCGTTATTCACCCGTTGTGGTATTGAAGACTGAGCATGAGAGGAATTTCTCTATCCACGTCATTCCACCTCTGTCTCTGTCCTACTTTATTCCTCATGTCATGTTTCTCTTCATCTTGACTCTTGTCACATTATAAATATTTGAACTTTTCAATATCCCCGTACTCCTTTTCACAAGAGTCTCACACACACACGCCACTGTCCTTGGCTTTCTCCCTTTTATCTTCGTTTTTTCCAATATCACCAACATGTCCGTAGGGTTCGGTATGAGAGAGGAGTGAAGTGAAGCACCTCAATATTAGTGAGGAGGGTTGGAAAGGTAGGGGAGGACACTGGGGGTCTATGAACTGAAATAGCAATGTTCGTCACAAAACTGAAATGAAACCCTGGTCTCTGTCTTTTCTCTTTCAGCACTTCGACTTTTATTACGAGAGCTCATCCACCAGAAGGACGGCTTACCCTGCTCTCCACTTCAGCTGCGTGACCGTCGCTTTTCGAAGCAAGAACTTGTTTTCCACAACTTAATTTCAAGGTTTAAAAGGATAATAACACAAGCTATTTTTTTGCATTTGCACAACTGTGCTTTAGGCTGTTCCTCCTAATGGACAATCAGAAGTACACGGTAGAATGATAAAAAGTAATAGTAGCTGTAGATTAAAGGATTCATTTTCTTCGCCCAGAAGAAGCAATTTACTCTCGTTCATTCATGCACAGTATGAAAAACAACTTCCACGGGGCGGAAAGATTGGTACAGTTTCATTTTGTTTCCATTGAGCTTTAGTTAAGTGGTTTCAAATCAGCTTAATGTTAAAGTGAACTTTTTTTTCTTAATCACCTGTCATTCACAGGAAGACATTTACGTATGTCTAAGCTAAGGAACAATTCTTTAGAAGCAAACGGTCCGCTTAATGTATTCCTGTGGAAGTAAGAGATCCAATTTCACATCCATCCATTCACAGAAAAGAGGGAACCATAGTGCAACACGATCAAGGTTCTCATAGGTCCATCTGAACCTTACACGGGACTCACACAGGAGGCGGAACAGCAGCGGAACGGTAGTGCCGCGGTCCTTAGCCCGGCGACAACTGACACCGGGCGCTTTTCAGCCGCGGAACAGCAGTGGAGCGAGCACACCATTTTCACGCGAGATCACGTGAGAATCCAAGCGAGACCCTGCGACAAACAGTGTATAAAGAAAACAACAACAACAAACAGCTGACTTTGCTTCTTCGACGTGGAGGAGATTATAAAAAGCATCTGTTGTGTCATAAATGATTGTGTGTTGTTCCACTTCAACAATCAGTCTCTCGTCGTCCATGTTGAGACCCTTTGATCGATCTTTGATCACCTGGTGCCACCGGTCATGACGTAACGTTGATGTGAAGTTGTAAAAAGCTACATGAACTGCGTATTGGGTTTTATTTTGAAAGGGGGCGGAAGTTTATTATGTATTATGGATTTCCTGTCTGGTGCGCAGTGCTCTGTTGAAATTTACGAGGTCCAGCCGCGGCTCGCAGTAAAAATAGAAATGAAACGGAAAGCTTGCGCCGTGGCGCGGCGAGCCGTTTCTGGGACGCTTCTGAGCCACGCCCGGTGTGAGTGCTCTCATTGACTAGACTGGCTTCTATTTGCTACGGTGACCGCGGCGGTACCGTAATGCTTCCGTTCCGCGTCCGGTGTGAGGATATGGGACTAATACAGGTTTGGATCCAAATCTTATATGGTCATTTAGATCTATTACCAGGTCTGTTTAACATAAAGTGTAAAAACCAAAGTCACTGGGTGTGTAATGAAGCTAGTACTCAATGACCTGCACGAGCACGTGTTCTGCCCAGGAGGGTCAGAGACCAGAGGTCAGATTAATCTCAGAGGACAGTAAATCAGTAGATAACATTAGCAGTGGAAGCAAATGAGCTGAATAGTTAAAAAGGGCAAACAGTCAAAGTTGGTGTTGAAACAAGACATGGTCAAGTTAGCACTGATCAATACGTAACATCCAGTTATACTTGAAAAAAGATTCTGAGTAGCATTTCTGCTGATGGTGTCGGTCTTCTAAAGTTTATGAAAAGGTCAAGAAATCCTATTATGGACAAAATCCCTACAGATTCAGAACCATGGACAGGGTTGGCACTCACTGAACAACAACTGCAATGAGACATTTTCTCAGACTATTGGGGTTTCAGATAATGGGCGATCGGAAAACAATGGTGTGACACCAGAGATGGTGTGGAGGTGGAAAGTGAAAAATTGGGTGAAGGAGGTAGTGTTTGTGACCTGATGGAGAGTGATAGCTCGGTAACACACCAGTCCATAGAGACACATGGGGAGAAAATGGCTGTAATGATGATGTTATTATCAGTCACTCACACACTGACACATGCAGCTTTTCGTGAGTACACACACACAAAAAGAAAACACTCACACACAAACAAACAGGTCCAGAACAACAGAAATTGAGAGTGACACTTTACCCATACACATGACAGACTAGGTCATGTTATGTATCTTTCCTGAAGTCCTGTCCTGTTTTTTTTTGTTTTGAATTTGAATTTGCCACGGACGGGGTGAGTGCGGGACACTCGGGGTTTGGATGCGTCATCCATGCTAAAAAATGCCGGAGGAAATCTGTAATACAACTCATCTCAAATGCTCAAATTTTTCTACTTATGTGACACTGATCTCATCTCTTCATTGCTATCCAAACAGTTAAATTCAGATTCCGTTCCCCGTGAAGATGATGAGGCGACAAATTAGAGTTTTTTAACAGGTAGTGAAGATCCATCCCTGCCCGCATTGGTAGTCATTACAGACAGTCCCCATTTATTCTGAATTAGCTCTTTACACACTTCGTAACAGCTGCTGATGTCCTTCCATAACTCTTATGGCACTCTATCAAGCATTTTGCAAAATACACTGAAAAGCTGAAAAGAAGACGATAGGAAACTTTTGCTCTCCCCTTCTGTCTCCCTTTTTCTGTGTGCGTGTGTGTGTGTGTGTGTGTGTGTGTGTGTGTGTGTGTGTGTGTGTGTGTGTGTCAGATGAGATTCGTGCACCTGATCCGTTTGTGAGACATATCCTGCTGGCGGGGACCCTGTTTAAAAAAAAGGCCTGCACACATGCACCTTGCAAGCGCGCATAGTTTATGCTCATTATTAAATATTATATAACTGCTTTAATGCCCTCATTCTAAATTATCTAATCCATGTATTTATTTTTTTAGTTTTTAATTGAATAGTAGAAAACATCTTGTTTTGATCTGATGCACTGGCTTTGGCATGCAGTTTGGGAATTATGGCAACATGATATTTCCTTCTTGTTGATGCCCAGAGGTCAGCATCAGTTACAGAACCTCAACCACCTCTGGATGTGATTCAGTTTTTGATCAAAGCCATTTCACTAGGGTGGATGCTTTTTTTCTAGGGCAGAGTTTCTTAATAAATATTATATTTCTTTATATGCTTGGGATTTGAATATATAGCCCGACTCCTGTTTAATATTCACAGCTAAAGCATATACGCACAACACATGACATATATAGCGTCATATTGCAAAGAATAATGCCAAACACTGCTCGAATCACTCAGAAAATGGTTGTGACTCACTCGCAGAAAACATGGAAAGAAAAGTCACGCAATAGTGATATCATAGTGTGGATACACACACACACACACACACACAGACACACACACACACCCAGAGGCATGCTTATACATACACAGACAAACAGAAATCCACATCCAGGGTTGCTATCACTGTGAGGCAATGCCATAGTTAGGGCAGTGTGATGTTGTTATATAACGGGACTGGCCGAGCAGGGCTAAGCATTTTTATCTGGGCTAACGACAACTCTAAATGGGGTACACTGAAGTGTGTGTGTGTGTGTGTGTGTGTGTGTGCATAGAAAGAGAGAAAGGAGGGATGTTATGAAGTCAGGGAAAAAAGAAACGTAAGTAACATAAGAAGAGTGATGAAGGGAATGAGACAGGCAGAATAAAAACAGACTGACGGCAACACAGACTTAAAAGGCTCCTGAAGATTTGGTGCAAGCAAACTGCTTTTTCATCTCAGATATGTTCCAGTCAGTTCCGGGTCAGTCTTCAGTCAAGTCATTTGTAAATTGAAACATGAGGCTGTTTTAAATGACACACTCGACTAGCAGATATTACTTACCAGATCTCCACTAGGGGAAAAATCATGCGTTTTATCATAAAGTTTGGATTAATTCAAACTTAAGATCACCAATAATTGTTTCTGTCTGAATGGGGTCGATTTATAAATTGCTTGGTAATGCTCTTGTCCTTGGAGGTGCTGATGATGCAGGCTCGTCCGCATTTAAACACCTGTGTCTATCCTGATTTGTTAATGGTGCCAAAAGATGTCAACAAAAAGAAAAGAAAAGAAAAGCGAAATGAACTTTTTTTCAGTGTTTTACAAAATAGAATAATCACCTCATTAAATTAAAAGAACTGGCACATAAATAAGGCATCTCTGCCAAAATTAGCACAGCTCCAATGAGACCGGGCAGCTGAATATTTGAATGGAAGCGTACCGATAGATGTTTTAGTGTGTTATCATCATGAGGGATAGCAGTTGTAATAAAACATTTTGAAACTCCTTGGATATTGCATTTAAGGACACAGCGTTGCCAATGTGACAGGAGGTTGCCTAAAGTATTACAATGTATTTGTGTCTGGTGTTGGCTGAAAATCAGATTTTTTTTGCCCATCATCTCTGAAAACTCATACTGTAGCATTTTCACTTTGTTTACTGATATGAAGCAAGTCGTTTTTTGGGCTTATTTAAATTGCAAATTGCTTCTTTCTTGGAGGACACCGAATGAAAATGGACAAACGTTGTCGGAAACATATATTAGAGAATTTTTAAACTAGCAAATTTCTTCTGTAAGATGCTGAATTAGATAAATAAGGAATCAGGGTGTACCGCAGGGATCCGCTGTTGGACCTCTCCCATTCAGGTTAAATGTAAAATGATTTACCATTGGTCTTCACGGGCTGTGAAGCCCAGATGTATGCAGACAATATTGTAATTAATGTCCATGACAAGATTAGAAGATGAGGAAATTAACGAAGTTAATCATAGAGTAGGAAAGGAAAAGGTTAAATGGGGTTAAGGAGACAATATTCCTACTTCATTATGAGTTCAACTGAAGTTCACAAGACAATACTGAAGAACAGGCCATTATCTTTTCTCTGCAAGATAAAAAAGAAATCCCCATAGGAACTCTTATGAAGTACGGCAAACTACAAGATAGTTAAAAGTGAAATAGTCTAACAAATAAATCTGTCATCACATCTTGTTAATTTTATTATTCTCCATGGTTACCTTCAGTTTTTCATCATTCTGGTTTTGCGTCGTGCCGTTTGAGAGTTAACGAAAATGTTTGCTCTCCAAGTCTCTTATATGAAGCAGTGTGCTGGCAGTAACATATGAGAATACCTTTGAAAACATCCAACTAGAAAGACGAAAAGAAAAAAGCTTTGAAACGAGATAGCATCTGCCCACCAGCCCCGCGCTTACAGATTCCCTCCAAAGCACACATTTCTGGAACAGATTTGCGTTTCTGTTAGCTTGTCAGAATATTAGTCATGTCAAGTTTTTTATGTATTTGGCTGTCTCTGCCGTCAAGAGGCTGTAAAATGATGAGAATAAATGAATGTTTAATTCTAACAGGCAGAAGGAGAGGTTGGTAGTATCGCTGGAGAGTTAGCTGCACCCAGATGGCCCATGCTTATCTGTAACATCGCAGAGGTAAGAGAGTACAGCAGATAAGGAACCATGGAAGAAAAGTTGAGCTATGTTGTGGTGTGAGTTTGGTGTGTGTGTGTGTGTGTTAGCCAGCAGCCAAGAGATCTGAATGGCTGTCCCAGATACCCAAATAAGTCTGCTCACATAATGCTACATCACATTTGCTTAAGTCAGCAGGGATGAGACGTACAAGCACACACACAAACACACTCATGATCACCTCAGCTTCATCATCCGCCTACAGTCGTTCATCTGCGTCTGTATCACTGGCTTTAAAGTGGTTAGGTGAGACCGAGTGCTACTGTCACACACACACACACACAGACACACAGACACACATAGACAGATAGATCGTACAAATCTGTCTCACCCCATCTACACATTACGAAGTTGAAGATATCAATATACCATATGGTTCCTGGAACACTTACTGTATGATGTACATTGTCTGCTGTTGCACCACATTTGTGCTGTGTGTGTGTGTGTGTGTGTGTGTGCGTGTGTGTGTGTGTGTGTGTGTGTGTGTGGCAGACTGATCCACAGCAGGCATTCTTTGATTGTGTTATTTAAGCGCTGTGAATCTCCATGAGCAAACACTTTACACACACACACACACACACACACACACACACACACACACACACACACACACACACACACACACACATGCACACAGCCAATTAACACCTCAGTCTCCCCGTGGTATGCTGCAATCAAGCTAGATATTTTTAATCAAACATGAGTGCTCGGTGCACACCTGCACCCATTCATATCTACCATCACACACACACACACACGTGCATTCATAAGCACACAGTTTCAGTGATCTGGAATCATAAGAGCTACAAGTTTAGCAACAAATAATTAGGGTGTGTTAGCGATTAGTCCGATGCACAATTAGCCTCTAGTCCTCACACGCTCGTTTATCACCGTTTGCAAAGGCCGATGTGATGTGATGGGACGGGAACACTAAGGTAAACACAGTTATGGGGCAATTCACACGATGCCACCTGCTTTTTGTTGTAGCTTCCCGCTGAGTCAGTCACGTACAACACTGTGTGGTAATGCTTGGCTATCAGATGCACAGTAGCACCATGTGCATTTTAAAACCAGAGCGCCATGCTGGGCTAGCCTCTGTTACTCAATGTAATCTCTCATTCAGCATTTTTTTCATTGGTCTTTGTGGGAAGAAAATAACCGTGTTCCTGGGGTTCACTGTCCATATTCTAAGACTGATTAACACACTACAGCAGTCGCTATTAGAAACTGAAACCACTGTGATTTAACTATATGAGTACAATGTGTAAACCTGCTATGGCCCCATGTATTTGCCTGTTGTGGCAACCCATGACATTTATCAGCAATGGCTAAAACTGATGGGAAATGCTGTTCATTAAAGGACAACTATATTAGATTGTGTTCTACAGAGTGAATCACATACCATAATGTTGAATTTCTGTTCTGAGGCTCGATTTTTAGGTATTTTTACAGATTACAAAAGTCAAAGGGATTTTTTAAATCCGACTGGAACAGAGCCCAAATGTTCTTGTTTCACTTTGACTGTCTATTAGACTTTTGTTTAAGAGTTTAATGCTGGAAAAAAGTAGTATTTGAATGAAATCTTGAAATAATATTAGCTTATAATCAAAAACTACTTCTGAGGAGACTCCATCTGTCTCAGATTGTGGCGATCCTCCATTTTTAACAACTGCATCACAGGCTGGTATGGAAACCGCTCTGTCTGCAGTGAAAGTGTTGGCCTCTCACCCAGGTCATAGACTGTTTACCCTCCTTCCCTATGGGAGGCACTACAGATCTCTCTGTTTCAGCTTTTTCCCATCAGTTGACACCCTGCTAAACTCTGCATCGAGATGATCTCCACACTGACTGAACTTCTAGACCATAACTGAACTGCATTTCACTGTCTTAGCACTTTTGTCCAATGACAAAATTGAATCTAATCTAATCTAATCTAATCTAAAACATGCTGGAGATGCCAGAAAAACTCAACCCACACGCCCGTCTGTTCTGCTCATGGCACCTAACCTGCAGCAGCTGCAGCATTTAGTTTCCCTAAATCAAGTCACTAAGTGGGGAATCCTGGGAAAATGTTCAGGACGTAGTGAACTGCCAGACGGTCTGGGTGACAGCAATCGTTTACCCTGCTGAAATGTCACTGAGCAAGGCAGTGCCTCCCTTCCTGCTCAGGAAACAAATGTTTGTTTTTTTTGGGTAATAGTTGGCTCACTAAATGCTAAAAGAAAATTGTGTCTCTACAATAAGAAGAAGGAAATTTACAATATGAAATGGAACAATAATAAATGGTAAAATGGACAAAAATTCGGAGGATGGAAAGAAATGGCGGCATGGAGAGGCAGAACAAAGAGCCGGTGTATTTTATTCCTGTCTCATCCCTGTGCACTCAGCTCAGCTTGGCTCAAAGACCACAGCAATTAATTACCTGCAGGCACATTACGGACACCTGCGATGATTTATGGGGCCCTTTATGGAGATGCACAACAATGATAGGTCAAGTTCGGGATACAAAAGAAGAACTGAGCTAAGTCATGACCCGACACGAAACACTGACGAGTAAAAAAAATAACCCACCCCCAAAAATAAAAAAAACACAGAAAACTTTCATTATATTTAACGTGCATTAGGCACGATAATGTGCATTTTGCCTCACTCAAAATCTGTCACAGTGGACACACACATGCACAGATGCTCGCCTACATCCGGCTGTTTGTTGCATGTGTTGTTGCTTTTGCCCACTAGGCTCTTTTCTCCCTCTGTTCACTTCATCCCCAACAGAGAGAGAGAGAATAAAACAAACACATCTTCATTATTTTCATGTTGAGCAGAACTTCACTGTATCCATTACGCCGGCGTGAGAGATTGCGTCTGCCAGATGTGATTACAAATGCACGTACTCACTTTGGCTTTTTACAAGTTTTAGTGACTGAGCCGAGGGCTCTCGCCCACAGGAACTGGAACAGGTAGCACTGTCTGTTGCTCAAGGACACATAAAGGCTGTTGGTGGAAACGGTGGTTGCTATGGGGAACAAGCGTGTTCCTGTCAGCCAGGACATGCTTCCCCGGGCTATCACCCCACCAGGAGGATGATAGAGGGGAAAAAAGATGTGTATTGGTCCATACTGTATCATAGTTCATTCCAGGGAATATCTTTTGAGCAAGTTAGATATCACTTTGTTAAACAAACAGTTAATAATCCTGTTATAGGCTTATGTAAGAGATACACTTATATACAGACAATCTTGAATCCAATGTTTTGTGTCACTGGATTCCATTTTAAACCTAATAAGAAGGAATACTCTGATAATGAAGGAAAGAAACTAAAGCAGAACACCCAAGTGAGTAAACTGACACAGAGATTTCGAAGCTCAGCGTCCAAAGGGGAAAAGAAACTTTTTACACTTCAACAAGACTAAACTGTTAATGAATAAGTAATATTTTAGGGAGAAAGCAAAAAAAAAAAAAAAAAAGCACGATTCTCGTTTCGTGCCACAGATTGGGCTTTCGCGGTGCTAATGAAATCCCAGCTGACAAACGAAAAGGTCTGCGAGTGCGCTGGAGGTGATGGTGAGAAGGTTAAAGTCAATCTGTAGAGCTTGAAAGCTTTTAGTGATATTACACCCAAAGGGTTGTAATCACACAGCCGGAGCAGATCAATACAATCACATCGCATCCACAAAGTGCATGAGACAGCATGTAATTACGCCTTTTTTCACACACGGAGCTAGTTTATATGTTAAAAGTCTTTTTTTTTCAGTATTTCAATCAAAGAGGTCCATTCTTGACAAATAATACTTGATTATTAAAATGCTGCCGAATACAAACTCAGCCTTTACTTTGAATCGAAATGTGAACACTGGTGCTCATCTTTAGAGAGGACACATAAACTTTTGCATGTGAATAACACAGAGAGGTTTTTGATCTAATGCTGCACATTATAGCAAACGCCAGTTATATGTTTTATGGATTATAATGACTATATAGGTAGTAAAATATCTAACTTTATTTTATTTAACATTGCAATTAAATATATGAATCACCATACGATAAATAATATATATTACTATAGTATTACTAGTGCTCTTATCATGGTATTCTCTGATTTCAAATACATAAACTTCATAGCACTGCATTATTACTGTCGAGTGTTTTTTATACTGCTATATATAACATTATATACAGTACTTTATTGCATAATTATTGGTATTGTAGTCATAATTAATTCCTAGGTACAGAAAAAGACTGAGTATCTGTATACTTGCTGTATATTATGTAGTTCACACATGAGTTAATGTATATATTAGTTCTTATTTTCTTATTTTTGTGTATTTCATTCATATAGTTATCACATAATATGAGCTCTAACACATAAAAGTCTTTTCTTTCTTTTGCAAACTGCTGTGAAATCTTTCCAGGTCAGGAACAGGTTCATTCACACAGGTGCAGCGTTTCTCAAACTGCTGACTCACAGCAGGAGAAACGCTGGCTCATGGCATACTTCAAACAACAGAGGCGCTTCAAGTTTACAGAATGATATAATTTATTAATTACTGAACAAACAACAAGACCCCTTCCTTTTTAAATGACAGTATGAGGATATCAAAAGCCCAATAACAATATCTTCGCCTGACATTTATCATGAGTACAGTTCTACAGACGCAGCCTGTGTCACCATCATATCGTAAAACATAATCCAATTATTCACTTTATGCTGCGTATCATTTTAATAAATCCAATGTTTTCTGCATTCAGCTGTTATTTAACTGTTACTCTGTAGTGTCTTTAACGTGGTTATCACTGACCGTCAGCTGCTTCCATGATCAGAGATACAGTGAGTGTGTAACATACAGTCTGTGTTTATGGTGTGTGTGAAACAATGACTTCCTTACACACAAATCACACTTAGCCGTTCCAACCTGTTGGACTTGAAGTATGACTTTAAACTGAGACACACACACACACACACTCTTCCTCATAAAGACACAAATCACAAGCTAAGCTTTTTGTTTCTTTCTCGATCAAGATTTCCCCAGTAGTGAATTAAAGTCTCAGCATTATTTGACGCCAGACCATCCAGCCAAAACTCACACACACAAAACATTTTGAGCTGTGGGGACCAAAGACCCAATTAACTTTATGACTGAAATTACAGCTGGAAACAGTGGGAAGACAGATTACATACCGAACACACAGAAAATGGCAAACTGCCTCAGCATGACTTCTATCATCCTTGATATTAGATCCAAATACATGTGTCCCAAACAAAAAACATGCCCTCTAAGCTCTTAATTGTGCTGATTTTTTATTTATAGATGTTTTGTTTCTTTTTCATAATTTACGTTGGTCCTTTTAATCCTCCACTCCTCTCCCATCTGTCTTTCCATGCTGCTCTTTCCTTTCTCCTGTGTCACATCGCTCCTCCTCCATCCGTTACACGGTGAGTTTCTCAGTGACAGTATGAGTGGCCCGTTAAGTCCTTTTCCGTTTGCCCTCCCTCCCATATTGCTCCCCGTTCCTCCTTTCCTTCTCCGTTCCTTCCATTAGCAGACATCAACAAGCTGTCATCAATCGTCAGCGAGCGGCATCACAAATCCATTAATCTAAACAATGCAAAAATATTTTATCCCCCACATCCAGTCTATCATCACCCGTCATCATCACTCTTTACTGAGTCATACATCAGTTTTCATTACTGGTCCAAACAATGGGGAGTGACTGTATGCCACAGGAGGGCCAGGCAATGTAATCCAGAGTTACTCTATGGTGGGTTTCAGTAATCATTAAATTAAAGGGATTTTTAGCTATAATGTACATTTTTTCTAAAGGTATAAAAATTATAGCTTAAAAAATAAATAAGTAATAATAAATTCCCTAAGACAGTTGAGCTGGAATGAACTCTGGTGTTAACACAAACTGCTATCACTGTGCAATAAAAAGCTGCAGTAGAGCGGCTGTGATCCTGGGTCAATGTTAACAAGGGCTGGGGGCAGAGACCTCTACAGCCTCATTAAATCCCTGTGAAATTGAAATGACCAGTCAGGAAATGCCTGTGATACTGTAGACGAGAGCTTTTTTTAATCCCCCTTTTTTTCGATTACATTCATCAAGCGCGTGTCTGTGTTCCCTGTGGGCCGCCATATGTTGTGAAACCTAACAAGTGTGTGTAGCTTTAAGCTCAAATACCAAAATACGCACAACCGGTTAACGCTTAAAGCGACAATGTCTTTTTCTATAGATTTCAGATAAGATTCCTGCAGGAAAAAGTGTGAACGTGGTATATGGAATATCATATAAACACTTTAAAATCAACAAATGAAGCATACAGTATGCAGAGCCAATGCAATTTTATGTTTTACACTTAAATACTTTATTAGTATTGCCACAGAAGAAAAAGTAAATACCGTACAGAGAGCACAATGCAGCTGAGGATTTAAAGAGTTCTTTAGGAACTGCAGAGGCTTAGTCCACTCATTACAACAGTAGTTATATTTACTGCTATACTGGTTTGGGATTATTTTTCTCCAGATTTCTCATTAAAGCCACGGTCAATAGTTTCTGCTAGCTGGGAAAACAGGACTACAATGACTTCACAGTGCCTGATTTAATTACCTCGATTTCCTTCTTAGTTTGGGGCTTTGGGAAATAATGTAGTGCAACATGAGCTCATTGGGATTGCTCAGCACAGTTTTATTTTCACTTTCTCTGAAATTCTGTCATGTAAGAATTGCAGGGACAGAATCCACAGTGTGTGAGTTAGTCAAATAAAGTAGATATGTTTGGAAGCTGTGTGCAAAAATGGTTTCTCTCCTGTTGCTCAGCTCAGTGATTCTTCGCTGAGCTGCAGCAGGGCCAAAAAAATAAAATAAAATAAAGAGTGAATGTACTAAAAAGTCACTTCAGAAGATTCACGCTTACTTGATTTCAATTCCTGAAGCCTCACGTAGCTTTAGTTCAGTTTAGTCCACATCGCATCTACACGGCCGGTATGGACAGTAAAAACTGTATTGAGGCAGATTTGATAATTCACTCCTGCGAAGAAAGAAGCACTCATCTTTCATAGCACCCTCTATTTTTTATTTAGAGTCTATCTTTAAAAAAAACGGAGTGGTGGTGAGCTAACCAGTAAGATGCCTTTTGAAAGTACTGTGACAGCATCACCCTTCAAAGGCTCCTTTTAAGCCAGGAGTCTTTTGTGCGAACAGACCATTGATAGGAACGTATAGCGAGCTAAACTGCAACTACTTTGATCTGATTTTACCTCCTAATAATCGGACCCATTTCTTCCTCCATGGGCTCTTTTTTAAAGGAGTTGAGAATAATCACAAGTTTGGTTGGCAGGGGTGTGTCTGTGTGTTTGAAGATTCCCAAAGGATGTGTGGATATATGCTGTGCAGAACAGCTTTTGATAGAAAAATCCAGACAGACGTACACAAACACAAACACACACGACAGGGAAGGGCCGGAGGGGTGGAGGGGGGAGCTGACCGTGCCAATTGTTTGTCTCCCAGGATCAAATGGGAGGTGATTTTCTGAGGACCAAAGGGTAGGATGGAAAATAACAAAATAAACGAGTGCTCTTTTCTCTCTCTTCACTTCTCTTCTTTCTTTCTTCCGCCTCTCCCTGCAGAAGAAGAATGATCTGCCACAGCCCTTTTTTGTCGAGCTGGCTGACACAAGCACTCACACAAACATCCTCCCTCTCTCTCACACACACACAGACACAGAGAACGAATCCTCTGCACCACTCTGTTGTTGACTCTATGTGATCTGATGAATGACATCCCCCATTTCAATTACTGCGCCTCCTCTGTGCCTCTGGCTATCTCACACACAGACACACCTTCCAAACCACCCTTAAAACGTGAAAAAAGCCGGCAAGGCGTCCACACTCGTCACCGGGTGTCTTCGTATTTGAACAGGAGCATCAGTAAAAAACGATGACGAGTCAGTCGGTCTCACAGGGCTATTAAAGCCAAAATGAAGGCCAAAGGGCCGAGGGGAAAGACCGAGTTAGATAGGAGGATGTCCAACCTTGACGATTTCTGAAATCAGATAATGTAACACGACCTGTCACTCATTCTGAAGCCCATCCACGAGCAGAGAGAACAGCTTTTGTGTGTGTGTGTGTGTGTCCTGGTGAATTATGAATGGAGAAGTTTTCTGTGTCTCTTCATGTGCTTTTGTTATTTGTCATCCAAAGTGAAGAGCTAAAGGAGGATATATTCCACAAGAGCCCTGTGTGTCGTGTTGTTCAGTCGTTTTCTGGGAGCTCTTCTGCTTCTGAGCTGACTTGAGCACAATTGTGACACCTGAACCAAAGAAACAACCCTTAATGTTCACGAAAATCAATATATGTTATGAAACAGTAACACTGAAGAAACAAAAGCAATTTACTTTATGCCTGATTTTTTATTTATTTTTTGATCCTCTTGCACCTTTTTGGTAAAATCACTTCACAGCTACATGAATGTATCTGCTGAAGAATCTCAAGAGACATCAAGCAAGTCCACAGTGATTTATCTAATATCATTTTCAGCTTTTAACCATGTTTTTTTAAGTTTGAATAAAGCTCTAACCAAAACTTTACTGGGTGTGTTGCTGACTTCACGGTTCTTGATCTGGTACAGAACATCAAATCATTGGAGAGAACTTTAACATCAATAAGAAAGCGAGTTATTTATTTAGGCCTCCTTCCTGCTTCCCGAGCCAAGTTACGGACGATATATTTAAAATATTCGCTGGTCCGTTTGATACTGGTATCAGCAGAATAGTTTAGTTTTGGTATACAACCTAAAACATCTTATTGATTCCATACTTTTTCTCGCTAAGGTAACACTGCTGTCCTAAAATTACTTTCAGCAACAAACTGGTACACAGAGAGAACAGTGAGCACACCATTGTTGTTGTTTTTTCTTATTTATTTA
Source organism: Collichthys lucidus (assembly GCA_004119915.2). NCBI lineage: Eukaryota > Metazoa > Chordata > Actinopteri > Sciaenidae > Collichthys > Collichthys lucidus. Next base: position 10,548,468 of record CM014100.1, read on the forward strand.
AGAGGAAGCTGAAGGAGAGATAAATGAAGAAAAGGGCTGTTGTGACAGGGAAACCCTATAATAAAGAGCTGCAATGATCATGGAGGGAAGTGTTTGCAGGATGGAATATAACGGATGTAAAGAGGGAGATACAGTAGAGGTGTAAAGCGTTAGGAAAGGAGAGAAGGAACGTGGCAGATGGTCAATGTAGCTGTAGCCCAAATGGCCTCTCGATGCTCCGTTAGACAGACACACACACACAGACTCACACACACATGCACAAGTGTGCGAGGTCAGTAAGCGGTCACAACACAAAGGCCTCTCTGGCATCACACGTGCAGCGGCGTACGAAATACGAACAACGCAGAAGAATGAAACTTTTTTAGTATGTTCGAAAGAAACATTGAAATACACTAGAAGTCAAAGTTTACACCATCGAAATGTGTTCTCGCTGTGGTATGAGAGAAAATAATGAACATCGTGTAGGTTTATGAGCAGACATCGAAGTGTAAAGCTCAGCTATGGTTGATAAAGCCGAGTAAAAGAGACTGATGAGGTAAAATGAACAGAAGTGACTGAATGAACACTTAAGCTGTGGCAGGTGGATCTTCCAAAATGTCGGTAAAACAGCCCGTTATTACCTGGAAATCACATCCAGTGAAAATTAGCTTTTTTTCTGCAGCACACCATTTACATCCAATGCCATTTTTCAGTGCCAATGCAGGAAGTAGTATGCCCTGTGGAGGTCCAGGTGGTGGATGAGCGTGTAGCAGTGTCCAACTTTCATGCAGGAGCTCCTGTCACAGACATGGCTTTTCATAAAAGAAAAACATAACCCTAATGTTTTCCTAACCTGAAAAATACCACTGCTAAAGCATAGTTGATGTGGAAATTCAAATGTGGATGAAATTCAGTAACTGACTGACTTTGTGTCTGGTAATAGAGTTGGAGTAAATATTGTATTTGAATGTATTCTTAATCTGTGGTCTTAATAAAAACAGTAAATATCTTAAATGATCGCTGCTTCTCGGGCGTTGTGAAAATTGCAGCCTTCCCTGATAAGGTAGACCTGGAGCAATCCACTCAACAAAAATAATTTCATTATCAAAATGCATTCGATAATAGTCAGAATATACACTTTGTGGGTTCAGAGACACAGGTGCAGTTAGATCTGTGTATAGAGGTAGGATTAGGCCACCTTAAGAACCTATTGTATGATAAAAAATATCATATTTCCTACTGATTGTGCACCGATTTAGTTTCTTAAACAGGGAAATATCTTCGGCTGCGAAACTAAATGGAGGCAATGGAGGATAAAGCTGGCACTTTTTTCTCATTCCCTGTAAAATGATCCGTCGGTATCGACTGACAAAAGCAGTTACTTCCATATAAAGTTGAGGCAGACACGGAGCCTGGTGTGTATATTGTGAATTTTGACAGGACAGCAAACCTTGTGAATGGTGAAGTTTTATTCTAGTCGCTCTACGGAGAGAGGAAGAGAGAGAGAGAGAGATAAAAAGAGAGAGAGAAGAGAGAGATAAAGAGAAAGAGAGAGAGAGAAACAGTGCCACTGTACAGAAGAGCTCCTGTGAAATTCACACAAAAAATATTGTTTTTACTCTTTATCATTTATAATTCTCCATGATGATGTATTCCAGTATGAATTTACAAGCGATGTATACAGGTGTCGTTTCTAAATATATTCAAAATAGTTCCTTAAAAGTCTTTGAGGAAGTATTAGTTTTTAAAAAAAAAGCTCTATTCTTACAGCAAACCATAAAGAAAGAGGTCTCATATCTTTGGAGGGATAGCAGACTCAAAGTAGAGGGTTGCCTTTTTTTTTCTTTTTTATCTTCTTTACAGTTGAAGTCCTGACTACACATGAAGGAGAGGGAAGAGAGAAGCAGAGCTGGTGATACAGTAATTCTCACCTGCCATTGGAGGAAGAGCAAGGATGTCCCCCGACCATACCGAACCAAGCCCTGACCCCCGACCCGCGACCCCATTGGACAAAAACGAGGCCTGATAATGACCCGTCAGCCAATGAGGAAGTTGCACTAGGGTCAGGTCCTCGCCTTCTCCCCCAAAACAGCAGCAGCATCTTCATCGTGTTAAACATAGGTCATTTTTTTTTTTTCTTCTCTCAAATATGTATATACTCACACCTGGTTACAACGCATTAGTGATCATAACATCATAACAAAAATAATTAACAAAAAAAAGAAACATAAAACATTAAAATTGTTACATCTGGGGTTGCATGCCATCACCTCATTATTTATCATTAAATGTAATTAAAATACATTTTTGTCATTAAAAAGAGCAGGGTTGTCATCACAAGGGTGTGTCTGAGCGTGTGTGTGTGTGTGTGTGCGTGTTTGAACATAAAATAGCATCAGTTTACATGACAGTTCTGTAAAAAGTAGAACAAAGAGAACAAATCATCATGAGTTCATAAAATGCGAGGGTGCCATTTGATATATATATCTTCTTTCTTTTTTTTTTTTTACATGTGCATATTGTTCACTTGTCAGCTCACGCAAGCAGCATGTGGAGATAAATATGATAATAACAGTAATCATAATAATAAATACGCAGATAAGCTGCAAAAAAATAAAAAATAAAAAAGAAAGAAAAGAAAATGCTCGTCAGTCAACATTGGGTAAGCTGATCGGGAAAGCGAGGAGAGGTTCACTGCAGTATTCCAAGAGTACAAAAGGGCGATATGACTGTAAAGATGGAGCTTCAAATTGAAACACAGTGGCTAATGCAGTCGACTGCCATTAAAAACCGTGGAGAGGAAAGAGAGAGATTCCTGTTCTCTATCGTTTCATACTGAGCAGAACGATCTAAGCTCCCTGCCGCTCATCCCTCCTTCTCTTCCTCTTCTCTCTTTTTTACTTGGGTTGCATGAGCTCGGGCAAAGAGCCAAACTGGAAGACCTCGGACTGGTAAACATCAAAAAGGGAGAAAAGTTTGATTCTGCATTTGCGGGGCCGCTATAAATCCTTGTTGTTTTTCCCTTTCTTTTTTTTTTTTTTTTAATTTTTATCTTTTTCTTTTTTTCTACAAAAGAATCTGTGCGGCGTCGTGTTCTGTTGCTACGTTTGAAGCTCGCCCCCCGCCCCTCAAAACGCACAGAATCATCCTGAGGTATTTTTATTTGATACAATTTGGCTTTGTAAATCCAATCAATCAAGTAAATCAATCAGTCAGTAAAGATGGATACATGTTTTGTTTTTTGTGTGTGTGTTTTTTTTTTAGACTGTACAATTTGTACAGGATAATGCTACAAAATAAAAAGTGTTTTCGTGGGCACGCGTGAACATGGAAGTATGTGCATGTGCAACTCTTTACTGCGAAGTGTTATAAAAATAAAATAAAAAACAATAAATAAACAGATGCATAAACAATCAGATCAGGAACCGAATGTTCTGGTTAAGACTTCAAGCTTACCCAAGTTCTGCCATGCACACACACAACTTACTTCACACTAACATGGATACATGATCGATGAGTACATAACAGTGTTACCATCTCCATCTGGACCCGCCCCACCCCATCCCACATCCCGCCCCAAACAGCTCTATGAAGGTAAACAAGGGGATCCATCTCAAGCAGTCTTCAGATCCTCAAGAGCCCTGGTTGATAATGGATCGACAGTAATCGATGACGAACAATTGCTAACCCAATTCCCAGTCGCAGTGGTTAGACACTGCTACCGCTCTACCGACCGACCAATGTTCAATTTTACAAAAAACAAAAAGAAATCGAGTGAAGTATAGTTATCCAACACTCTAGTGATGTGTCATGTTGATCGAGGAAGGGAAGAAGGAAGGAGGAAAGAAGGAAGGAATCTTCAGTGTTTTGTTTTTTTATATATATATATAGCTAATACCCTGTTTCTCAGTGGCAAGGAGGTCAAAAGACAAAAAACACATCGGTGCCCAGCTCCTCCCCTGAATCAGACAAGATCGGCGTTGGACACAGTTGTCATTTCATCCTTTTTCTCCCTTGTTTATCTCCTCTTTTTCTCTCTTCCCTTCCACCTTTCTCTTGCTCTTTTGCAGCGGTTGGGGTGGGGTGGAGGAGGGGGGGGGGGCACAGCATGACACTGATTTACTAAGCACAAAAAGGTCAAGGATAAAGGTTTCGATTGTACAAGTATCCATCCACCGCATCTGGCAAGACATAGTCCCTTTTTTTCCCCGAACGAACGTGTTAAAATGTGTGTCTGAGAGTGTATCTGTGTGTATTTTGTCTTCTCCGACACTGAAAGAAATCAACACATGCAAAATAATCTACTACTCTTGATGGTATTTTTCAGAAAGCTAAGCTTTTTTCAAAAGCAAATGTGGGAGAGAGAGGTTTTTAAAACTAATGGCTATTGTGCTACCAAATAAGCAAACACTAAAATCCTACATAGGGGGATCCGGATGCCAGAATCCCTAATAAATCTTATAGTTTAATAGAATAAAAAAGCAATACTTTGCAATTATTTTTCTATGTGCAGCGTCACAAATGGAATGCCCATCATTTGCCTAAGGTTTTCCCTGCTTCTCTGCCCTTTTCCATCCGTCATTTTGTCAGTTATTTTTTTTAAATCTGTCAGTCTGTAAACATTATTCATTGATAGCACCTACATTACTCTCAGCTTTTCATCATTATTATGTCCCTACCAAATCTCGACCGAGCACACCGTTACGTAACTGCCAGAAAACTCCTGGAGGCTCCGCTCTGTGCTACTTAGTCACTCGTCTCCCTTCTCCCTCTCTCTCTCTCCTCTCGCACTGCCAGGTGTCTCGGTGGCCATATTTGTCAGAGTAACAAGCAGCAGACCGTTGGACTAGCTTACTGTGACGCCTCTGCCCTCCTGGGATGCCTCCATGTCTGGCCGCGACATCAAACGTGCCCATCTGGTCTCCCTGTCGGGCCTGTTCTCCTCAACTAGCGAGCCCCAAGCTTGACAGTGGAGGTAGAAAGGAAAAAGAGGAGAAGGAGGAGGGGTTGAAAGGGAGGTTTATCTCCTGTCTCTCCCCCTCTGATTCCTTTCTCATACAATGTCTTTCATTTTCCTCACCGCTTCCTCACACATTTCAATCACGAATCAACTTTCTCGACGAATGCCGGAGTCCCGCTTTACTTAACTTAGGCCTACTCTGTCCCACTAATTATGGGATTACGCCATTTCCTACCCCTTAACCTAGGGGAGGTCATGATTCCCCTCCCCTTTACACCAGGTACCTTGTGGCAACTTACCAACCATGCAGCCAACTCATTGGTACATGGCAGAGAATGGACAAAAATGATGATATCATCTGCAAAGAGAGTAGTAGTAGTAGTACCGTCATACCCGAGCGGGCACGAGTTCTTTTGGATTACAATGTCGAAGAGAAGAAGAAAAGCGTAGTGTGGCTATGGCATCCCTTGGTGGATAACATAGTTGATAAATTATAATACAAACCCAGAGAGGAGTAAAGAGGAGAGAACACATTATTTCTTATATCAACTAAACATCTGACTCCAGACTGGGGATTTTTTTATACACCCGTCTATTGCTGAACTGGGCTGAGTTTAGGACGCCACGTGGGGCCGGGTATGCACTAGTCTTATTGGCTGAGTAAGGCATCACATGCTCTTTATTGTACATGTCATTCGCTATCCGCCCGTCCCGTGAGCAGTATGAAGTGGTGGATTTAACAGATGAGCGGAGATTGTTCGCATCGTTACGTGTTTTGATGGGGGGCGCTCCGAGGACCGCCGCAGGTGAGGCTACCGCAAGCTGTTTGTAAATATCAGAGGAGCTACGCCCATGGACCAGTCTGCTGCTGGTGTCATCCCTCAGCGAGTGGCTGAGGAAAGGGTTTTCCGAGCCATGGGCCGGGTACAGGGACTTGCTCCTCTTACTCTCCTCCAGGTTGTGGTTAAACAGCATTGATTTGGAGCCAGTACCAAACAGTCTGCCGGAGTAGGGACGCATGCCGAAGAGGTTCGCGTAGTGCGAATCAGATGTGGAGTCCAGGAAGCGATCCTTCTCCTTGAGGCTGACGCTGCGCGCCGGTCGGCCCAGGTCTACGTCCTTGGGCTTTTCTAGCATGATGTTGTCAAAGGAGTGCTGACGGCTCAGCCTCAAGCGGTTTCTCTTTTGGACATGCGGCCCATCCGTCTGCGGCCAATACAGACCAAACATTTCGTCTGGTTGCTGCTGCTGTTGGTGATGCAAGGTGGGACTGACCAACGGGTCTGTGAGGAGCTGGTCCTCAGTAATGTCATACAGGTTGGCTGTATGGAGGCATGCTTCACACCGATTATAGGGTGAGCGCGTTGCAGAAGCTGCGGCAGCTACAGCAGGGGTGTACGGCCCCCCTGGCGGGTAGCTAGCGGTCACTTTGGACAAGCAGGAACGACAGTGTGTCTGTTTGTAGCGGTCAAGGGTTTCATGTGGGGACAGGGAAAGGTTTTTCTCTTTCAGACTGTAGTGTTTAGAGTAAGCTGGGTCTGGGAGAAGATCTGAGTCGGTGTGATGCAAAGGCGAGGAGTTCAGATGAATGATGGGCTGCTCACACTTCCTATAGTTGTCGCTGTGGTCGGAATAGATTTCGGGATAATCCAAATCAGTCGGCAGCAAGGCCGCGGCTTTCACGGTAGTGATTGGGGTCTGAGTGTAGGCTCATTTCTCGGTCTGAGTCGATGGTGTAGATTTTCTCTCCTCCTCCTCCTCCTCTCCCGGTTTGGTTGGTTCCGCCGCTGACCTGCTTAGTTTTTAAGTAGGACAGCTCCACCTCAGCTGCAATCCCTAGGGTATTTTGACGTCACCGATCTTTTTTTTAAGTTGTCCTTGGGCTTCAGGTGCTTGTTGTTTTCTGGGTCCTTGTAAGAGGCCGCCCTGCTGGAACAGTCGGAGATGTCAGAGTGGGCTGCGTCCTCGGGGAGGTAGCGCTGTGTCTTCATCGACATTCGTGGGTCTGGCATCAGCATGTCAGGCATTGGAGGGGGCCCGGGTGGCGCAGAACGAAGTGTGTCCACGGACTTCTTCCACAGGGTACGGGGTGGCTTAGCATTGGTCGTGACGGCGTCAGCATTCACAGCCACCTCTACTGTGTTGGGATTAGCATCATTCAGGGTCAGGGGATGCTGGCCTCCTTGGAAGATGTAGTTGTTAAGGTGGTCTTTGTGGCGGTTAGCGAGATAAGACTGCAGGTCACCGGTGTCCCCGTAGATCATATCTTTGGGGGCATAGCTTCGGTTGTCAGCATAGATGAAGTTACCCTTCTCTGCCATCATGTCCATGATCATGGGCCCAGCTGAGTGCATGAACTCTCGTTTAGGTGAGTTCATGCCGGGAGCCACTCAGGTTAGACATGTTGGTCATCTGTTTGGCTGACTTAATAAGCTTAAGCATTTTGTCTTGGGGGCTAAAGTCCAGATCTGTCTTTTTCTTCATGTCAATATGAACTCCGTGGATGCAACTCCAGATACCCTGCATGGAGACATATGGATGAACACATGGAATGGAGAAGAGGCGAAGAGGGAAAGTCAAATAAAACAGGAGGAAGGGTAAAAACGGGAGGGGAGAGAGATAAAATGGAATGCGAGGGTGAGAAACAAACATGAAGAGGGATTGAGAGAAATGGAGAGAGACAGAATAATGATTACTTATCTACTCTGGCTTAACATATTTGTTCTCTGCATGTTTTATTGAAATGTATTAAATTGGTAGTGACTCAGAAAATCAAAGTACACAGTCTTTTATCACCATTAACACAAACTTGAAATAATAACAAATTAGTTTTACTCTGAAACACACTTATTCAGTTTATTAAAGACAATCAAACCGCAGCCATCAGTAGAAGATGGAAGATGAAATCTTTCAGAAATGAATCAACTTAACAACCACGTTTAGTTTGATTGATTTAAGAGGGCGGTGCAGTAAAAACAACACGATAATAAGTCGAAAGGGTTCAGAATAATCATGAACACACAGAGACAAAACCAAACACAAAGAACATCGCTAAAAAAATTATTCAACTGGGCTAAACTGGTCTCCAGCCGCTGGTCTGTTATAACCCAATGAAACACCAGTGTAGTTTCTAAATGGGGCACAAAATACAAATGTCATGCAATGTTTGCAGAAATGTACTAATGTATTACACTTAATGAAATGAATCCAGATAAAATAACCTAAATCAACGATGACCTGAAAACAATATCTCTCATAACTGCATGGCCCAAGACACATCCTTTAAAAAGGAACATCCGTAAACAGGTGAAGTGACGCTATACCTGTGTTGATGAAAACAGCCAATATAAAAACTAAAACTGTCATAGATTTTATGCTCCAAAGAACGAAAGCAAATTCTTTCCTAACTTAGACAATCACCCAGCTCATCAATACATCCTTAAAAAATATCCATCACGTTAACAAATTGAAAGTGCTTCTGGGTTCAGCACACATTTTGTGGAGCTTATCAACACGAGATAGGCTATTAAGGATGTGTTTTGCCCTGAATCACTCTTGAGGATGGCTCCGAAATAACATCTTTTTCCAAGAGGCTCGCTTTATCTTCTCCAAAAAGTTTCTCTCTCCTCACCAACCCCCACCCCCCCCACTGTTAACTTTGAAAAGAGAGTCACACTCGGCCTCGAAAAAAAAAAAAATAGTGCAGAGAGACACTGCAGTGCTTTTAGGGATGCACGTCCATGTCTTCTGTTCTCACACGCGCAACGAGGGAGAGCGCTGACCTTTTAACAGAATGAGAGAGAATAGATTGATTTAGCGTGGGCTCCCGCGATTTCGCCCAAAAAACATGCTGCAAATTAGGATCTATTTTCGTCGATATCCAGGGCTACCTCGTGATCCCCCCTCCTCCCGTCTTCATCCTCATGCCCCCCTCTCATCCTCCTTCCCTCCCTCCTTCCCCCTTGCTTCACTCACTTTCTTAGTTTTCTGTGTGTGTGTGCATGCTCTGCTCTCTTATTCCCGCTGATAGAAAGCAGAACTAAGACAGGTCTGTCTGACCCCAATAATGCAGCATTAACCCTCGGTATAGTTGCAGTGCTTCGCTGCGCCTTGAAAATGACTAGTCTTAACCCAGTCGGACCACCCTAGTCCTAGATAATCACACAGCCTCACATGTGCCGACACTCATTTGGCATGTTTCTGTGGGCCAGATTCAAGACTTTGATTCTGTTTCAAGCTTGAGTTGTCCAAAACATGCTGGCAAACATACAGACACACAACATACTATATGCAAACTGGTCCTTACCCGACTGATGGAGAAAAGAAGACCCGGTTTTCCGGTGCAGACTCCGGTGAAGCAGTATCGAAGCCTCCAGTAGAAGAGATGCTCGGACACAAAGGTGATAAGGGAGAGTCCCATAGCAGTGGCCAGCATGTAGAAGACCCCGGCCATGTTGTCCACATCCAGCTGACTGGACATCACTTCGTTCTTCTCATTGTGGCAAATTCCTGTCAGCCACTGGGCTTCCAGTTCCTCCATTTCACCTGAAAAGAACAGAAATCCTTCACTGAAAGGCTCGCTGGGGTTTAAACAAATGGAATAAAGGAAAGTTACCATAATGAAGAAAACATTAGGAGAAAAAGTTCGTTCAGGCAGTTTTAAAGTCCAAGTCTAATATAAATTGAGTATCCATTATCTCGGGAAATATACTGAGAAAGACAGAATTGCCTAGTGAAAATGAGGCTTATAGGGAAACAATCTAAACACGGTGTCATTATTCTAAAGTCATTACACCCAAATAACTTGGTAATGCTGATTTAAAGGAAAAAAGTCTCCACTTTAAACTGTTTGTTAAACTTTTCCAGCGTCGGATGAATAAAGTCTGTCTTATTGTATCTTTAAATCACGATGTAAATGGTAAAGAGTCCTGAATTGTAGTTCACAAAAAAAAAAGAAAAATATCTGCTGCATTGGGATTATTTTCGTGATGTTATGTTCCTGTAATGGTTAAACACTTATGCATGGATCACATTCTTTGGGTTTTCCTTGTGCTGTTGTTTAAAATGAATTTCTTTGGGCATCTCCTTCCACTGGAGGCCCTCCATGACACCTGATAGGGCCAAGAGATTGTTTCCTTAGTGTTAATGAAAGAAAGGCAGAAAACAACAAAGACCTTATCTTTTCTCATTCCTCGGCCTGTGTTCCCCTTCCCCTTTTACTTTCCCCTCCCTCCCCTGACTTCCTCTGTGACATTTGGCGTGTGGCTAATCCAATCTGTGTCATTCAGGCCTGGGTAACTAAGGTTGCTAGTGAGGAAAGACAAATATCACGGTGGTGTTCAGCTGGATGTCTTGAGGGTGCAGACTCACTAAGGCATCGTTAACCCTTTAGGACAATTGAGAAGAATTTGTCCCCCGCGAGATTCAGGAACAATAGATGTAACGGTTTATCATTTTAATACGATGAGCTTGGAATTTGCAGAAAAAGAAAATGAAGATAAAGATATCTTTATGTATCAATAGATCACTTTGACCTTCTCCTTTCTGTTAGATCTAACTGCAGCTGCCTGCGCTGTTGCTCCAGGGGGAAGTATTGCTAAAATTTAAAGATGGCTCAAGCGATAATCTGGTGACCACTCAAGTATCTACAAGTTTCATCTACACTTCCAAAAAAAAAAAATGGTTTAGCTCCAGCTCCGTCCCGAACACAACATCAATTTCTGTTCAGGACATACACTTAATGTAAGTTTCTCCAGAATGCTTATCTGCACTTTGAAATAACACTAGCTCATAAGTGGTCGATGGATGATGTTCAGGTCCACTTCACTTTAAAAATGGATGAATTTGGACTATTGCCACCGCTCCGACATCGATACACTGAGCAGGATCGTGCCGTCTGAAGCTGGAATTAAACAGGAAGAAGGAAAGAGCAGGATGCATTTCTACAGTATACCACATATTTATATTTTGTCTAAATTCACGTGTTTCATGTCTTTGACAGACCACATGTTTTCTGACAGGCTGTTTTGTCTCTGCGTGTCTGTTTGTTTTCCTGAACACATCTTCTTTCTGTCCGTGAGAAGCCATATGCTCTCTGCCCACACTGTGTCTATCTGATCAAATAGCATCTGCCAAGACACAAAGTCACTGTCATCTATCAAGGACCTGCCCTCCTCTTACTCCTAATCTCTCTCTCTCTCTCTCTCTCTCTCTCTCTCTCTCTCTCTCTCTCTCTCTCTCTCTCTCTCTCTCTCTCTCTCTCTCTCTCTCTCTCTCTCACTACCTTACACACACTCTTTTCTTGTCGTCCTCTCACCCCTGTCCTCTCTGGCCATCAGGCACACTTGTGCCGTCTCTGTTTTTTTCTGTCCCTCTCATCACTTTCTCCCTCTATCTGCTTCCTCTCTCTCTCTCTCTCTCTCTCTCTCTCTTTCTCCGTTACACAATCTCCTCCTTTCATCTCCTCAGACCTCAGCATCTCTCATGCTGCCTTTTCCTTCTTCCATTTCTCTTCCCCTTTAGGACTTTTAGTGAAGAATAACACTGAGGTTATTAGCGCGGTGCAAGAAAATCCAGACTCTAAACCTCTTTAGTGTATATTTGTATTGAGCGACGGTAAAAAAAAAAAAAAAAGCTGCACGGAGAAAAGTGACTCAGCGGGATTAATAACAGGGAGAAGAAAACAAAGCAAAACAAAAACAGTGTCTCATTTTTGTCAAAAGTGATCGAGCCATGAAATGTGATGGAGTGCATGCTCTGCAGCCCTGATAAGATTCAGTTAGGGAGGATTATTATGACACCAATGCTCATTTAATCAACTTCAGTGCACTTAATGTGAGTGGCTGTGAACACTCCGGCATCAGCAAAATGCTTTCGATGTAAAATGTAAATGAATCTGTCACTAAAAGCTCGAGCTGTCTCGCTTTCTCTCTGTTTTGCGGGAGGAAATTGTTTATGCAAGGACTTCTGAGGCTACTGTAATAAAGGAATGTGGTGATTCAGATGGAGTAATGCACACACGCACACACACACACACACACAGATCTGCTGCTGCAGAGAGGAATATATTAGAATAACTTACACACTGCCCTCTGTTTAGAGCAGCCTTTTGTGTCCAGAATAACATCAAAGGACTATTTATACTTCACTGCTTTTCCTTTGTGCTGTCAGCAGACACGGCAGTACAGATGTGTGTATGTACGTGTGCATGAATTACAATGCCGCCAATGAGCAATGTAACCTTTTTTGCCTTGGCGGATAGTGTCATGCACTTTGGATCTGTGTGTATGAGAACGCTGTGCGGACGCGTTTCTCACCGTCTCCGATGATGGCCAGGATGGCCAGGTCCACTTGCCGTTTCCAGTAGGATCCTTTCTGTAGAGCGATGCCGTAACCGGTGGTCGCGAAGATGTACCTGAGCACAAGCACATCCAAACAAACACAGACACACAGAACAAAACACAGATTTTAACCTTTAAACAAACAGACGCTGTCACTAAAAATGTTTTTTTTTTTTTTAACGAGATACCTCATGCGTAATGATATAAATGTCATAGTGGAAGTTTAGGACACAGATTTGCAAACAGTTTTGGATGGGCCCCAAGATGAGCAAGTCCTAGTGTAGTGTAGACTTAAAGGGTAGGTTTGCATTTTATATGTGTTTTAAAAACAAAGCTGACATGTCTAATATTTTAACTGAAACATGGTCATTTTTATCATTCCTCTGCTCCACACTGGCCACAAATCAAATGTATATGAAGCAAAGTTAGTTCCTTTTAGTACAAAATGTCGCCTTATTGAAGATAACTTCGAAAGATGCCTGCTTGATATGTAAAATTCAAACCATTAAAGCCTCGTGTTATCTTTAGCTGAACTTTAGAAGTCATTTATCCCCGATCACTGACATGGAAACAGTATGGAGAGAAGAACAACCGACAATGACCAATAATATTTTTAATTTATGGAAGGGCTGTGTTGTTTCAAGACAGAGCTGAATGTTTCTTCTTCCCTCACACAATTCTAACTATTATAATCAATATTGACTTCATATTTACTCACAGGTCATTCATATGGTGGCACCATAAAAAACTGCATTCTGACACCTGAAACTATTGGTACCTTAGACCAGTATCTTCCTGGAGTCTTCGCTGGTCTCCGGGGCAACAGGTCCAGACCAAGAAATAGTTTGGTTTAAAATGCATTTTTGTTGTTTTCACTCATCGTTTTTTTTTTTTTTTGTAGAAATTAAACAGACGAGATGCAGCGTTTTCATTTGTGTGCTTAAGAGCTTTAAACAGCACCTGGTTACCTGTGTCCCCATGTTAAGCATCTTTTCATTTAACTCTCGGAAACGAATAAGCGCATTTCTCAAAATGTCGAACTTTGTCTTTAGGAAATCTTCCAACTCAATATTAGGCAATTTTAAAACAAATCCTGCTAATATTTACCCGTATATGTACTTTACAAACATAAACAAACATTAAAAGAACATTTACAGAATAGTTTGGACCAGAGAATGCCGGGATCAAACCGTGAAGTGAGGCGAATCCACAAAAAAAAAGTGTCTTTTTTTTGGAGGACTTAAAGCTTTAGTTACCCGCTGCCAATGGTCACCAGCTTACATCCCTCATCCCTGCCAGCCATGTAGTTCAACACTGCGGCGTCATAGATGAAGGCGTCCAGTTTGCTGCAAAGCAGGAGAAAAAAAGAAACAGAGGACAGAGACAGGAGAAAACAGATAGAGGGAAGGTATGAAGATAAAGCATGAGGGGTTTCAGTTCTGTCAAAGAGGGTGAGGGAGGAGTACTGGAGGAGACAGAAAGCAGAGAAGGAAGGAGGAGGAGGGGGGTGGCTTATTTTTCAGAATGTGTTGTCTGCGGATCAATTCTAAAGTGTTAAATCATCTCCAATAGGACTGCAATCCAAGCGTAACCAAACACACAGAGGACACAGTGGTGGAGTGGCTGCGGTTCAATACGGCACGCTTCACTGGTGATAGGACCTTGGAGGCACATGGACGACCTAAACAAACTTTAGACAGACACAAACATTTACACTGTCTCTCTCTCTGTGCCTCAGTCTGCACACACAAAGAGACACACACACACACACACATAAATAAGCATGCTGCGAAGTAGAACGCACAAACGAAAATATCCCAGACTGAGACTGACATTTTCAATGTAACTGATGCCATCACTTACTGCTGCTCTCTCACTCTGTCAGTGCACACACACACACACACACACACACACACACACACACACACACACACACACACACACACACACACACACACACACACACACACACACACACACACACAGAGGGCCCTGCTAATAGTGCAGTGACTGGCTGGCATTTACTGAATGTCAGATCCAGCCCTCTAACGGAGGCTCACAGCCGATAGTTCAGCTGTGTAATTAGCTTAACCCAGCACTGGCTCCGTCCACACGCAGGCAAGTGTGTCCAAACAGTGTGTGTGTGTGTGTGTGTGTGTGTGTGTGTGTGTGTGTGTGTGTGTGTGTGGCCATGTACTGGTGCATGTCTGTGAGCATAGATTTGTGCATGCATGTTTGTGAACGCTAACAGGACATGCTGCGGCTCTAATGGCTTGTAGAGGGATTCAGCCATCAACAATCCGTCACACCTTCACTGAGGCGAATAAAAAGTAAGAGCGCAGACTTTCTTGCCCCTTACTACACTTTTAAATGTGATATTTAACACGGCAAATGACCATTTAGTGTGACTCTCAATCTTATTTTACACCACTACAGGGAACCTCTTCAGTACACACACACACAGTTGAACTACTCTATCTACTAATCTCAAAATAGCATCAGGACACCAAATTAAAGATTTCAGCAGAACTACATTATCGATGCTGATCTGAAATGAAATTTTCTCCACATAAACACTTTTTGTAAGTTTCACTGTGACATTGAATGTGTGAAAACGCCTCGAAAAAGAAATGTTAAAACATTCAAAGCTGCGTCATAAAAACTCTGCGCTGTCGTGGCTACGGGTGAAATACAAACAGTTAAAGTTGAAGGAAGATTCCAAGACTCTTCCTGTTCAATCCCTGGAAACCCTGGAAAGTTAACACACCAGTAATGATGCCTATGCACCTCTGTATCTATAACTGCAGACGACTTGTGTGCGTGTGTGTGTGTGCTTGTTGCTGGTTAATGCTGAGGCAAATGTTCTGACATGATTGATTTTTTTTCTCAGACTAACATGTATTTTGCTTTTTCTGTCGGGATCCCTGCTCTGCCAGCACAGCGTTCTCACTGAGAATAAATGAAAACGCTGTGTTTGTCTTGCAGTTCTTGGGCGCTACAGGACGTTGGCAATGTGCAACATTTTCTGGAACAGATACGAATGCAACATTTTAACGTTCTGAAAATGATTAATGACTATTTATTACTATCATTCATTTACTTACTTCAATATTTTTTTTTTTGCTTTGGTTACTGAGACTGAAAATTCAGGCCCTGAAATGTAATGAAATCAATTCAACTCCCCCGTGAATAGTTTGGGTTCTTGTGGCTGTAACAGATTTCGCGTGTAAAGCCATTCAGCATTATGTGTGATCAGAGCTAATCCAGCCATCGAGCCTCAAACAGCTGAACGCTGCAGTGTTGCTCATCTGCTAATGCCACGAAATAGAATTATCAATGAGGGTATTACTGACTGCACACACACACACACCTGCAGCCAGCTGTGTGTGTGTGTGTGTGTGTGTGTGTGTGTGTGTGTGTGTGTGCAGATATGCATGAGCCGGTGTGTTTTTAAGCGTTTTAGCGCTCGTGTGCATGCAGTATCAGTTTACAGAGGTGTGTAAATTCATATATACCACTGCGCTCCATGTTAATACAACAACACAGGCGAGAGCGGCTGAGAGTATTAAAGGTGCTGGAGTAGTTTAAGCTGCCTTCGCGTGTTTACATCCAGACTTTTATGACGTGGAAGGATGAGAACGAGCTGAAAGACACAACATGAAACATGGATTATATCAGCATATTTGTTGTGTATTGAGTTTTTTTCCTCCTCCCCTCTCTGTGAAAAAAAAACCCAATCAGAAACCATTCAAGCATTTTACCTGCTGTCTCTCTCCTTCTTCATGTCCCCTTTCGCCGTTCCTTTCTTGTCACCATCCTCTTTCTGTATTCCCATTCCTCCCCTTTCCTTCCTTCCTCCGTTGCCCTCCATTTCTCATTCCAATTTTTTTTCCTCCTACCGTCCACCCTTCTTTCGTTTCTTCCAATCAGGTATTCTGCCCTTGGCCTCCTACCCTGCTGCCTTTTTTATCTTTCCCCAATGTGATGGCGTGATGGGAGTCACCCCTCTGTCTCTCTCCACTTTCTTTTCACTATCCTTACCTCCACTTCTTTTCCCATCCATCCAATCCTCTCAAATCGTTCCACGGTTTCAATCTGTCTTTGCTTAGCTTTGAGACACCCCTCCCCTCCCTACCTCTACCTCTCTTACACACCGACACCGCAGAGGTATACCGACGGCAAACGATTTAAGGGAGCGCGAAACAAATAATTCTAAGTGCTACTCAGTATGCAGGTCAACATTTGAGAGTGCACAGGCACGCGTTCATGAGAGCAGAGTCAGATTCGAGTGTGCAACGAGAGTGTGGGTCTCCTCTCTCTGCTGTCTTTGAATACCGAGCTCCTCTGCAGCCCAACCATGTGATGATCATGTGATTTACATCTAGTGGGTCTAATAAGATGGCCCCTTCATTCCCAGGTCAAATTGAACAGGTGACGCTCGGTTCTCAGTTGGACTCGGGGGATTCGACCGAGCAGTCAGCTTTGATTATTACGAGCGTGAGAATCTCAAACGCAGTTACACACGCCCTCGTGCACTAATCTGACTCTACGTGCCTCCGCGCTCTCAAAGGTTGACCTGCAGACTGAGTGGCGCTCAAATTTGTTATTTGCTCTCTTAAACCTTTTATCGTCTATATACTTCCATAACACGCCACAACCAGTCCCATTAGAGAGGCCGGTGCTAAAAATAGCTCCTGCCGCTCCCAGTGAGGAAGCCCATTCATCCCCGGCCTTAGAGGAGCTGTCACACACACACACACGGGCTCACACATGTGACAGCATCACACCCACACACATTTTTATGGAGGTACAAACACAGACACACGAGTAAATATTTTTGCATTGGTGAATTAGTATTTGATTGCGGATCAGTTACCCCGTTTTAAGGCTGACAAGTGCGTCCTGGACTCCGGTTTGATGATACTTCACCATGTACTGGTGCATGGCCGGGTAGTTCTTCCTGATGTTCCTCTCGGTGGATCCGTTTGGAACCGTCCCGAAGCGGAACGGAGGCGAGTACGCGTACGGGTTCTGAAACTGAAGACGAGAAGAAAGAATGGAGAGAATATAGAGGGAAGAATAGGGAGAGATGAAAAAGAGAGGGAACAGCTAAGAGTAAGGAAAAAAGACGAACACGGAGAGAAGCTGTAGGTGACGAGATATACTCCAAATGTCTGTGTGTGGGTGGGCGGGTAGGCGTAAGCACTAGCTGAGGTTATACCAGTTGGTACCCTGTTAATAAGATATCAGTCACAGTCAGGCTCACAGAATTACGTTACATTTTCACAACACAAACTAAAATGGTTTATCTACAAACTACACTGGTGACAATGTCAATCTGAATCAAACACACTATGTCACAATAAAGCGATATTCCAGCATTTCTTGAAACGCTGTGTTTGAGGATGGAGTTGTACTCCAAAGTATATTAGTCAGTCCTAACATCAAAATAATGTGGTGATACTTGTGCTACATATCCATGTGATCTTATCCTGCTTTAAACCGGACAACGTCACCTGCTCATTGGTTAGTTCCTCTATATTTCCTCAGTTGAATACCGGGAATCCAAATGCTTCATTCCTGTGTTGTGATAGAAACCATGTGCTGTATTCAATATAGATCTTCTGTTTTTTCTCTCTCTCTTTCTTTTCTAATAGAATCTTTTGGATTCTCCCATCATTCCTCTCTCCTCCCCCTCGTCTGTAACTCTCTCAGGTATAATCTAGCCAGTGTACAGGTCAAGGGGTTTGTAGTGGTGTGCTTGACGCTGTGGTAACAACCTACCCTCGAGCACTGCGGTAACAATCTGTACTCCGTGCCAGAAACAGATGAACCCTATCAATTACAAGTGTGTAATGTGAGCACCACTCGAACCACACACTGTGTGTGTGTGTGTGTGTAGTACCGAGGAGTGGATTCACTATCTATCACTGAAACAGTTCTGTGGAATAATATTCTGTTTTGCTTCATATGTTCATACAACAAAAGACGGTAGATTAGCATATTACGAGCCTCTGTGTTCTGTAAAATCACATTTGTAATGTTTAAATGCATCTACATATGAAATACATGTAAATATGTATAGCTATGTGCAACCTGCGTCTGCTTGTACACCTCTATCGTGTAATCGTGTCAATGTGAGGGCGTGTTCCACAAATTAAACACTGCCACGGTGTGTGTGTGTCACATCACAAGCCCTCGGGAGACGCTCTCTCCTCACGCGCTCCTTCCCATCGTCTCTCTCTCGGCTCGTCTTTGCCTCCTTTGTGGCTCTTTCAAGGTGGAGCACAAGTTTTAAGGTCAGGAGAAGGCACATGTGATAGGGGGGATGTGGGATGTGGGGGGTTCAAACCTTCAGACAGACTGGGGAAACGCAGACTGGGAAAGTGCTCTTCTCTTTCTCGGTAATTACCGGCGAAGGGCTTTCGAGAAGTACAGCAGCTGCTACTAATGAAAGCCTGATGCCGAGATGATGGGAAAATGAAAGAGCATTCGCAGACGAGGGCCGGTGTTTCAGACAGGTGGAGATAAGAGGACTCGGTGCGCTGCCGCAGTACATGAGCCACGAGGCAACGGCAACGCACCCTCACAAAATTACAAGGTAGATATTAAGATTTTGTTCACGGACGACTGAAATAAGTTCCCAACCTTTTCTGCTGAGAGAGCACGTTTTTTGTTACATGAATCTTTAAGGTGAAAGCTTGAAGAGCATGGAGGGGATGTTTTTATAAGTAGAATACCTACATCCATGATATTATATATATATACTTTTTGTGTATTTTTATGGTATGATTATATTTAAAAATGCATTTTTCTCACAAGTGCTTGTGGTTGTCATGTGACCCATCTGAACAGTTTTAAAAGTAGCTCTGTTTCTCCATTAGTCTATCCTGTATCACTTTTATTCCTCCTCTTCCTGTTACCCTCTCTATATCCTCATAATTCTGTTATATAAGCAAAGGTGTGTATGAAGGTCTCTCTATGCTCCCATCTGTCCATCCATCTCTCTCACATGTCACTCCTGTTTTCCTACAAGTCTACTGTATCTCTCCTAAAACTGGGATTTTCATTATTATTTTGGCGGCGGAGCAGTATCATTGCGATGTCGACTTGTCAATCAGTTTGTGGACTTTTTCCCTCGACTTCCTGTCGCTTAAATTGGATTTTTTTTCTTCGCATCTCCTCAAACTTTGAAGCTGCTGCTGGAATCTGAAAGGAAGCAAGGTCAAGAGCGGCCTTTTCAGAAGCAGTCCCATGTGTGTGTTGTACGCACGTCTTCTCTCAAGGGCATCCGAGTGTGTGTCATTGATTGCATGTGATTTCCAGACTAAACAATATGCTGCTTGTTACAAAAGTGTAGTACTGTGCGTGCACCTAAAAGAAAACAACCGTGACCTTTCCTGTTCCACCTCGCAGCACCAACATCATTCCTGTTTTGCTTCGCCCTGTTTACGGCTGTGCATGCAAGAGCGCTCTCCACTCCTGTTGGGCAAACATCATGCAGCATGTTGAAGAAGTTATTGTCCACTATTACTGACTACGTGAGACAAGGTAGGTATCTTGTGATCTCTTCTAAACCGAAGCACGTCTTGAAACCTGGTTTCTGCTGTTTTTTTTATGTCACCGCGACAAACTGCTACAAGCTCAGCGCAGAACTTGTTTGCTGAAATTTGAATTCCTAAAGTCTGTGTACTAAAAAAACATGGTCTACTATTAGCTGTTGGGAAACCAGAACAGCATGTCCTCTTCAGCGAGCAGTGACAAATAAGCCGGCGTTGTAACAACAAATCCCTGGTGATTATACAGCCTAAAACGCACCAACCTGTTAACTGACTGCCCCACCCACCACACACACACACACACTTCTGCATGAGCCTCGGAGACGGTTACCGACAGCTCGGAAGGTATTCATTACTTCAATTTCATAAACAATGAAAAAGAAACAACTGCTCTGTCACTGACTGAGATGAATGAATATCAGAGCTCTGTCAATTTTATAGGCAAAGTAAAAACAAACCTTGCTTAAGTTATCAATCCTGTAATCAGGCGACTTGCTTGAGGAGAGTTAAGAGCTTTGTGTATATGATTGTACAATCACAGCTAAAACCACTCAGACATTTCAGGTTTTCCACTGATTGGCCTCTGCGGTGAGTGTATCATTTCAGCAGAAACACATATTTACCAGCAATTTGTTGTATTGTGTGCGTTCATAGGTGGCACACAGAGCTAGTGTGTCGTCTATTTGTACTTTATACGTGCAGTTATCATTATTTAGGCATCATTAAGCAAAATTTGTGTGTTACAGAATAAGTTGACTCATAAAATATGTGAATATGTTGTGATATCCAGGGACGGACTGGCAATCTGGCATACCGTGCATTTGCCCGGTGGGCCGACGTGCTATTTGGGCCGACAAGTCCCGATATATATATATTAGATCACACACCCCAAACACACTCTTGGGCTTAGCGATGGGCAATGTGGGCTAGAAAAAAAAAGTCCAAAATGCCAGGGCTGATTTTCTGTCCCAGTCTGCCCCTGGTGATATCCATAACTCTTCAGCAGACCTAGTTGATCGCCAAGCTCCCCCAGTTTCCATGTGTAAAGGTCTTTGAGCAATTTTACTGTCATTGAGTATGTCTATGTAAAACATGTAAGCTGCTTTGGACAAAAGTGTCTGTTGAATGTAATATTTCAATATTTCACTATACACCCAACCAGCACAAAATGACAGAAAGCTTTTTCTCTATAGTCTACGTGACCAACCCAGGTCTAAAAAGTATTGGACCTATATTCAGGTGATGATGGGATGACCATGTAGCTTTGTGTTGTGTGTGTAAGTAGACATCTGTTTCCTAAGTTGTTTGTCTTATAACCTTTCTGTCCCCTAGTGGTCCAAAAATCACTTCAGTCTCAATAGGGACTTTTCATTCTGCTGGCACAGATGGCTCAATGTCCGGCCCCTCGCTCAGCACATCCGTCTGAACGGCCGTTTACCCTTTTTGCCCTTCGCTCCTCGTGCCGTTTTCCTTTTCTCTCTACCTCAGCCGTCAGCCTGGCCCATATCTGTCCGCCCGTTGTCTTTTACCATCTTGTGCATCTTGGTGTCTCGCTATTCCTTAGTCGCCCTCCTGCCAGTTGCTTTGTCTCTTGTGCCGTCCCTCCCTCCCTCTCTCCTTCTGCATGTTGTCAGAAGCCTCTGCATCAGCCTCGAACGCTCTCCCCTCGGAAGCATCTCCGCATAACATCCATCTCTCTCTCTCCTCGGGAACTCTCGACCCTTTTAGTCTTTTGTCTTTAGCTTGACCCTTTTTCCTCCTCGTGCACGGGAACCTTTTCCACTTATATATCACTTCATCTTTCTTTTCTTATGTACATAGTATTCTTATATATCATCACATTTGTATAGCAGTGGTTTTCTTGATCTACAGCTTTACTAACAAAAATCCATGCTGTACACTATTTCTATTAGAAAGACGAGCTACTGCAATAAGGCTAATTTTAGTAGAGGAACAATATTTGACAAGCACTTCTGTGGATGTGTGGAATAATATTCCTTCTTATCCACAGCATGCATACCCACTTTTCAATGGTTTGAGCATTTACCTAAATCCACCTACAAATACTTGCTTTGTGGATCCAAATGTCTGGCACTATGAGAATGATCCAAATTTTCTTATTTTTAATGGATTTTAACTGCACTCCTACACTGTGTCAGAAGCTACCGGCATGTAGCATCTATAGATATGAACTGGTGTCATGCATATACAGCATTCATTCTATATGCACACACATTTACATTTTTATTTACCATTGCAGCAAATTGTACCTCTTGTAAAATAGCCACCTCGTTTTATTTTAGGGTACAACTTTAAATTCTTTTTATGACTGCAAAACTTGGAAGTTTGGGCCTTTGAGGTGACCCGAGGTTGACGGATTCTTACACCATGTAGCTGTAGGGCAACAAGAGCTTTAAAAGTAGGTCACTGGAATCTGGTTTTTGAAAAGCACAAGGCTAAAATATTCCCAGTGGGCACCTAACAGATCTAAGTTCTCAGCTAACAAACAAACCAGCATCCAGTCGGTCAAACCGACAAACCACCTCTCCCATTTGTCGTCCATTACCTTGTTGTCGGAGAGACCGGTGACTTGGTCGACGAACTCCTCCTGGATCATGAAGGCGGCCAAGTTGGCAGTGTAGGAGGCCAGGAAGATGACAGCGAAGAAGGCCCACACGGACACTATGAACTTACTGGTGGTTCCTTTCGGGTTTTGCACCGGCACGGAGTTGTTGAAGACCAGACCCCACAGCAGCCACACGGCCTTGCCCATGGTGAAGGAAGGGCCATGGGGGTCTGAAGGAGAGGACAGAGGAGAGGAAGAGAGGAAGATGGTTGGAGAATATTATCGACACATTGTAGATAAAAAAAATATATCAGGATGTTCATGTTCATGTTCATGCTCACCTTTTCCCTGCGCCAGGTTTCTGTTGAAGCCAAGAGGACTGATGTACTCAAACATGAAGACAGCCATTGCAGTCACCAGTAGGAGCATCACAAACATCATCACCCACACTGATGCACTGAATGGCTCTGAAGGAGAGGAGAGAGAAAGAGGACAGAGATGAAGAATTAACACATGTTTGATTCAGTTATCATGCACGCCACTTTTTTTTGTTTTCTGATCGGCGCTCGCTCTTTCTGTCTTTCATTGATCCGAATGAATAAATCAGTCCTAATAACACACACTGCAGAGATAACAAGCTGACTCCTGCAGGTTCACAGAGCCCCTACATACATACATACATACATACATACATACATACATACATCCCCACGCACACACTCTCTCTCTCTGAAACACACACACAGGCACACCTCCTATTTGACAGTGTGAGGAGGCGTACTGTATAGGAAGCCCTGGTGTCAGCATTCCTGTCCTCCCTCTGAGCTCACAACACTACTGCAGAAATTAAACCCCGCTCTAATGTATGGGAGAGCACTGCTGGCACAGGGCCGCACACTGTGTGTGTGTGTGTGTGTGTGTGTCTTTGCTGGCAAGCAGCCATTATGGAGTTTTCCTGCTAAGCCCTTATAATTGCCACTTTCGCAGCAGTAACAGCATGCTGCATACATGTCAGCGTGTGTACCTGTGTGTCTGTGTGTGCTGGCATGTGTTTCCCTCTTCACATACAAAGCAAGTCTTGCTGACTGCTCGTGTTTGTGCCTGTGTGTGTGTAGGTGTCTTCATGTACAGTATGTGTGTGTGTTTGTGTGTGCAGGAATTTGGACGTCGATGCATCAAAATGAACGTGACCGAGCAGCCATAACAGGGATATCTGTGGTCACTAGGCTTAAAATCCTGCAGGTCCTTTGCAAGTAAGTGAGAGTCATTGTGGCAGGAAGCAGGAGCTGAGCTAATTCCCTCTGATGAAAGAGCAAGTATTGACAGCTGTGTAACAGAACTGAATTGTGTTGTCAGCTCTGTATCTCAGGGAACACACACCACACACGCTCACGGACACAAAACAAATATCATTCTACACTCACACACAAACAGTAAAAGCAAACAAGACAGATCTTCCTCTCCATCTCTCCTGAGTGCGGCCGCAAAGTAGCAGTCGTTCCGTGATAGTTACCGAGAAAGGCTGACGGGGAGACGGTTCCGTTGCTACGGGAGACCATGACGCTGATCCCGGTTTCCACGAACGGGACGGAGAAATCGATGACCTCAGAACGCTCCTCATTGATCGTCAGAGATCCGACGGCCATGACGGCTTTCTTATAGACCACCTTTTTGGCGAAGGGGGCGGAGCAGAGGGAGGGTTAAAGACAGGGAGGACGGGTGGATGGATGAGGAGGGTGAGTGATTGAGGATGAAGGGAGAGAGAGTGGAGTGAGGACAGGGAGAAAAGAAGGGGGGGTGATGGATTCAGAAAGGAGAAAGGAAGAGGAGAAAGAAAAGATTGAAAGGTCGAGGAGAGGAAGGTGGATGAGAGGAAGGGAGAAATGGTAAAGTGAAAGAAAGAATGAGAAGAAAATTTACATTATGGCAGTCAAATGCAGCAAGCAATCGATATCATCAATAAAGACATAACTAGCTCCTGAAACTACGTTCAGAGACTGGCACTGATCCTACAGATTAGCTTTACAGGAACCAAAGAAGAAAAATTGTGATAATTATGAAAATAAGTTGAAAAATAATCCTTCGCGATGAAACTCAAACGCTGCCAAATCTGCACCAGGATATGAATTTCATTGATCGCGCGTCAGCAAAGCTTATAACCTTCATCAATACAATCAATGCGCGGGTGGGTGTCACCGCTAAATCAGATCAATGCCAGATAAAGTGCAGCTCAGTGAATAAAGTCTGCCATAAAAAAAATATAGACAGCAATAAAGTTTACGGTCTTAAAATGAACTCTGGGACTTTACCTTCAAGTTGAAGCTGGTAATTAAAGATATGCAAAAGAGTTTTCTGCAGGAGCAGCTAAGACTTGTTTACTTTCTAAGCGTTTACAGTTGGTGCCAAAGCCTCATAGCTGAAGTTTTATTTATTTTTTTTAATTTTTTTTCCACTGTGGAAGTTTTTGCAAAGTCAACACTTAAAAAAAAGCTTCCTTTGGAAGGCGAGGAACATTAATATCCTGTCATACAAACACCTCTAATTTCCTCCAAGCCCAGACTTGGATTGCTCATCTCAAATGTACGACAAACCTAACCGGTGGATACTTCAATACTAATAGGCCTGCGTGCCGATTTTCCTATGAATACAATCAGAGTCGTGTCTCTCGCTTTCTTAATACAGATTAAGTGGCTTAAATTGGTGATAACTCACACATGCATTCAGTCTTACCTCTCCCACCATCCCATTCCAGACGTTGTTGATCTTCTTGCCATGCTTGCCATTGGTTACCAGGTACAGGTCATAGGTGAACTTCACATACTTTGCAATCTTCTTCAGAATATCAATGCAGAAGCCTTTGCAGCACTTCTTGATGTATGTCCCACCAGCCTCTGTTGTGTTGCTGCGGAGACACAAACAAAAAACGCACACGTCGTTAGCTGATGATTCTGAACGGACGCCGTTTCCACCGATTATCAACTGCGGTGACAGAAAGTGAGAAAAGGTGACACCAGAAGATTTCACAACACTGAAGTGAGTGAGCTCAGCTGCAAACTTTTTGCAAGAAACAGAGTGACCATGTTAATCCAGGAGGACAATTTCTTTTTATTGATTTCAACTTTTATGTCCACTTTTATAACCCTTGTATGACTTGTCAGCAATTTCCCTTTGGGGTAAAAACAATCAAAACTTAGTTTCCTTCCTCTTTTTCCCTTTCTACTTGTTAACTTTAGGAGAATGCACCAGTGAACAAAACATCACCCTGGGACTTTTTCACCTTTAAGTTCAGGTCATTTCTATTCAGAAGTGACATCAGACGACTTGAAAAACATTTTCTCCTTTTCTCCTCCCATCTCTCTAGAGAAGGAGGTTTATGACGGCGCTGCATCTGCAAGCCTTGTACCATCTGTGTGCATGAATTTGAGAGCAGGAGAGTTCAGACACTGTTCACACACACACACATAAGAGTGAACATCAACTTCCAGCCACCTGGGACTCTCATTTAACTTTTAGATGCGTGCTAATTAGGCTAAAATAACCTCGTCCTTTAGTTTAACGACATCCTGGACAGAAACTTGAAGGAAAGAGAGTTACCCTGAGGGCTCAAACTCTCTGTGGTGTTAGGTAAACATGCGCCGATTCTTGTCCCAAGTGCAAACTCTTGTGTGTTACCCTCACTGGTCGCCAGCTATCTGTCAAACAAATGTCACCTCAAGTGGAATTGTCCCCTGTCTTCAAACTGGGCAGAGATTGACTTTTTATGGTCTAACAGAGAAAAGGTTTTTATTTTAAAAGCCAGATCGGAGCCTGATCTGTCAGCATTTGTGAGTAACTTCTACACTTTGATCCAGATATTAGCTGAGTTAATGTATAATGATTTAAAAATGTTTATTTAGTTCAAAATGTCTCATGCAACATGTCAACATTTAGCTTATACCTTAGTATTCTTAAAACTATTCTGGGTTCAGACTTTAGAAACAGCTTTAACACTCACACTGGTTCTGCATGCATGTCACATGTGTAACTTTCATTCAATAGCATTAAAAAAAGAACAAAAGGAAACGTGTCCACTTCGTAAGTCGCATTGGGCAAATTCACGCCGGGCAGAGCCGTTTAATCAGGAAGAAAAACGTTTGAGATGAAAATTTCATGCCTGCACCGCAAACATGGCTGCTTTAAGCATGATACATCAGATCCATTTTTCATGAAGTTGAAATGATAAAAATGTATGAACGTTACTGTAATGTGTAACATGACAGAGCGCTAACACAGGGACGGGGTGGCCGAGGCGGGTTATGGGGGGACGTGATTTAGGGGATCTGTGATAATAATAAAAACAGAAACAAGGGCAACTAAGTCATGTTTCTGGCAGGTTCAGCTGGCGCGGGCAGTGACAGAGCAAGCATATAGGCCAGAACTGTAATAGCTGCATTCATGAACACAGTGTACCCATTTAGGCAGGCCATAGTACAGTTCAGGCAGTGAGAGCATGTGACGTTATGGGGGCTGTTTGTGAAGTTTGATATAGAAACACTACAGGGCCTGAGGGGTCTCCAGAGAGGGCGGTGTGTGTTAGTGTGAGTATGGCTTGTTCTTAGGCCCAGCGTGGATGAGTGAATTTGTGTGTCTGCATGCATGGTTAGGCCTCCATCCCCTCCATCATTCCTCTCTCTCTCTCTCTCCATCTCTGCTTCTTTCCTTCTCTCCATCTATCCCTCTTTCTCCAAATGGACACTACGGATGCTTGAGTGGGAATTGCACTGTGGGAGGGACGGACACACTCGAATCCATTGGCCTGTGAGTGAATGGACATGTGGCAACATGAGAGTGTATATGAGTGTGTGTGTGTGTGTGTGCGTGTGTGTGTGTCTGTTTATGTTCCTCCTTGGAGATGCTTTATCCTTCGCCCTACTTCACACTGATTCTGGATGAAAATCTCTGTTAGCCTCTTCCCTGGGACCCTATTACCGCTTAATCAGCTCTGTTTGTATGTGTGTGTGTGTGTGTGTGTGTGTGTGTGTGTGTGTAGCAGTAGACAGTGACTTCACATGTCTGCATGTATGCAGTGGTAATAGGGGATAGAAAGTGTGTATAGCGTACGTGCCAATCTTACTGTAAGTGTGTGTGTGTGTTCCAGTGGATATTAAATCATCCACAAACCAATTACATGCTTTGATTCAGCAGCACTCAAGCCACTCAGTGACACACACACACACACACACACACATCCTGAGCCATTTTCACTGTGTGTGTGTGTGTGTGTGTGTACTTCAGGAACATAATATAGCGAGGGGCTAGCAGTATTTGGGCGTTAGAGTGAAAATTGGTAAGGAAGGAAGTAAATTGCTGAGTTCAGCAGTCGCCTCCATTTTCAGGGGGAGGAAAGAAGCTGCTGCAGAGATCGCACACTGCACCTCTCCCCATGCTCATGAGAGAGGCGAGAGGGAGAGAGGGAGAGAGAGAGAGAGAGAGAGGGAAGAGCGCAGAGGAACACAACAACGATGCTGGAGGAAATGGAAAATGAATGATGTCATTTTTACCGCTTCCTGATCACCAGAACACGGATAGATAACGGAGCTTAATATTCTGTTATTCTTGGTCACGTTTTTACAAAGTCACCTGTCACTCAGGTAATTAGTCGACCGCAGTATATTTCAGTGTGCTGTACAGTAAACAGGGTTCCCACACCTTTTTCATGAACAAATTCAAGCACTTCAAGCACCTTCAAGCACCAGTTTTTCCATTTTTCCAGCACCTTTAAATAGGTAGCCTACTAGTTGTGTTTGCCATGATGGTCATGGGAAGCACAGCGGTGCCACTGTATGGCATAATAATATGGGTCTAATTAGCATTATTTCATATGGTGGTAGATTGACTGTTTAGATTTTTAACTAATTTTGAAATTTCAAGCATTTTCAAGCACTTCACAAAAAATTCAAGCGTTTTCACAACCTTGAAAACACTGAATTGAAATTCAAGCATTTTAAAGGAATTCAAGCACCCGTGGGAACCCTGTCATAGGTGCTGAACATTGTAAATAGACATAAACAGGCTTTATGACTGAGGGGATTAAGCTATATTGTAACTGGTAATACATGAGAAATGATAGAAACTGTTACTTGCCTGCTAATCTACACATTTCTGTTCCTTCTGTCTGCATCTGCATCTCTCCGAACATCGTTTCTTACTTGATTTGTCAAAAACCAGAGAAATTTAGGCTCCCATTGGACCAAACAGAAATATCAGGTGATTTTTAGCCGAGATGCCACACTTACTCTTTGATATGCTTCCTGCAGGGCACAGAGTTCCTCATGCAGGTACCGGTGAGCCTCTCCACGTCCTCCACGATGACAAAAGGTTTCTCCTCTAAAGTGACGATGGACAGGTGGTTGTCGTCCAGCTCGGCGTCACCGAAGGAGTTGAAGCGCGGCCACACTGGATACTTCAGTGTCAGGCTGCGGTTGTCCAGTTTTCCCATCTGGAGGGAAGGAAACGAGGATAACACAGTTAAGATGATAAATTAAGTCACGGACAAAAAAAAAAAAACTAGAACAGCTGAATTTACATTTTACAGAGGGTGTGGATCTCGTCCAATACTTTACAATTAGCGAGCAGGTTGAGAGTCAGCATCTGCCCGAAGACACTTACTATAACAGTAGCACTGAAAACACAGTGTCTCTAACTACTCAGCAAGCCCTCAGATCTAATGGTTATAAAGCAGACAGATAGTGGAGGTGGTGGGGAAAAAAAACATGTCCAGTGATCATAACATGGGCAAGAAAACCATTTGGAAAAACGCAGTGTGATACTTTCCTTTACCTGGTTTTTTAACTGCTGTAATCTGTTGCCTATAAACTCAAAGCAGAAAGGAAGTGGAGAGGATTACAGATGTAGACACATGTTAACATTTGCTTTTAACGTTACATATGTTGCTCTTTTGACACACACAAAAAAACAAACAGTATACATGTTCACAGACAATAGATGCGACCGTGGGTACAACATGACAGATTAAAAGCACAGTGTGGAAGGGATGCATGACAAAATGCACACGGAGGGACACACAGCACGTGGCTATGAATGCAAACATACACGGGAGAAAAAAGAGTGAGAGAGGGAGAGTGGCGGTGCGATAGCGATGCGACTCTGTTAATAATTCAGAAAGTTTTCAAAGGTGTGATGTCACCGATTCTCCTATGGGCGCCGTGTACCCCGCCCCACACCTGTGTGCGAGTTTATGCATGTTTGTGTCAGACGCGGGAAGCCAGAGAGACTCTCAATTATTAATGTTCCAGAAGAAAGAAAACCTGGCTCTTACTCTTTCCCTCAATTTCCTCCAAGTCTTTATTTCTTCCAATAACACCGATATTAGAAGATTACTTGTGTATTGAATGTCTGAGCGGTAACAATATGGAAACAGGAACAAATCTTTAAAAAAGTAATATGCACACATAACGTCTAATCTATCACCTCTTTGACCCTGGAGTCTTGGAGGACGTTGGTTGTCACCCGCACACACACACACACGCATGCATGTTGTTGCTTGGCCTGCATGCCTGGCTGAGTCATTAACAGGCGAGCAGAGAGGAGGAAGTTAAATTAGCATTTTAATTGTTTTGCTTTGAGTGGTTTTCTATCCTGTGACGGGGATTAGAGTCTTTTCTCCGCTCTTAGTCGGCCCCACTGTCAACAGCTCACTCTGCTGTCGGCGGCGTAAGTGTGCATGTGTGTGTGTAGGGGGTTGGGTACAGGACCGTACATTGAGGTGGCTTGTGCATTGGGTTTCTTTTGTGTCATCTTCGCTCTCCAGGGAACAGCCACATTTGTCTATCTGTCTTACCACAGCTGTTTCGTATTCCACAAGTCAGTGAGTGCGCGCACACACACACACACACACACACACACACACACACACACACACACACACACACACACACACACACACACACACACACACACACACACACACACACACACACACACACACACACACACACACACACACGTGTACAGTAGTAGGAAATGGGGTTGGAAATGTAAAAGTGAGAGAGGATTGGTACACGATAAGTAGGATCAGACTTGTGGCACAGAAATGAAGGGAATCTGGGCGGGAAAACAAAAAAAGGAAACAAAGATGAGTCATAGAGGAAAAGAATAGAGTGTGGATTTGAAACATTTGGATCGGACTGCACAAGCAGTTTGGAGTCATTCTGGTCTTAGTGGGACCCTAAAGCGGCACTTACCAGCTGTGTGTGCTTTCCTGATATACACACTTCTTTACTAGGTAACATTATGCCCAATATTCCTCTTTGGAAGGGGGCGATTTTGACTGTTGCACCCACAACATAGCACTGTAACGTACACAAGATGAAACTCAAGACTCGAGTTTGCTCGACCCGTTCAATCGTGAATATAAGCGTTTGAGGATTGGCCCTGATTTGGTCGGATGAATCGATAAACTGGAAGGAGAGATAAATGTTCTACTCAGAAGATGGGTTGAAAAAAAAAAGAAGAGAGAGAGAGGGGGTAAAAAAAAGGAGGAGGAGGAGGAGGAGGAGGAGGAGGAGGAGGAGGAGGAGGGGAAGAATAAGCTGACTTCAGCAGCTCTTCTGATTTCCTGCTCTCCTCTTCCCTCTCCCACTCTGTCTCTCCTCCAGTCTAATTAAAGAAAGAGGGGGTTATAAATTAATTCCCAGAGAGGAGAGAGGATTCTCTCCATCGACCCGGTCAGGAAGCAGAACACAGATTCTCCCCCGTATGATATGAAATACCAGATATCAATCACACACACACACACTATATAGAAAGTTGTGCGTGTGTGTTTGTAACGTGACAGCGAGGCCAGCGGGGGGTTACAATGATAGGGACAGTGGGATTAGCGGATTATAACATCCCGTGGCGGCAATCATATCGCAGCATCACCATGCGACAAATTTAGAGCCACTTGGAGACGAGATGACACTTGAGCCAAGAGGAAGCTCGTTCCTCAGATCCTTTTCTTTAAACCCCTTGTTTCGTTTAATCTACTATTCTTTCTACTGTCACCTCAAACCGGCTCTCTCTGCGCTCCTCGTCAGCTCCTTTATCTTTATTTTGAAAGGCCTTGCTCTTTGTACCTGCACGTCTGACTTTTCCATTTCATCTATTTCACACTCTCTTATCCCGCTCTTTCTTTCTGTCTCTCTCATTCGGTGTGTGACCTACACACACACACACACACACACACACACACACACACACACACTCAGGGGCGACAATCAACCATAAACTGGCTGAACGAGTAAGAGAGAGCGATAAAAAGAAAAAGAAAGAAAGAAAGAAAGAAAGAAAAACAAGGGTCAGCGCTCTTACGCCGAGCACCTTCTCTGTGCCAGTCTCACAGGGAGAGTTATCGCTGTGGCACGTTGCATTATGGGAGAATGAGTTCCTAATAGCGTGGAGAAACCCATTCAGTCATAAAACAGTATCTGTCACTCCTGTCAGACAAAATTATGTCGGGGGAAAATGGATTCTGCTCTCCCTCTCCTACGCTGACTTTGTTTTTATGTGTTGTGTGTGTGTGTGCATGTGTGAGGTTAGGTGAGCGTGCATGTGAAAAACAAGGACAGAGCGGAAGAGCGAGATAAAACCACATCCGTGGATTCAGACATCTTCCCTTAAAGTGGAGCACTTTTATAAACACTCGGAGAAGAAGTGAGGCGTGTGTT
Source organism: Collichthys lucidus (assembly GCA_004119915.2). Classification (NCBI taxonomy): domain Eukaryota; kingdom Metazoa; phylum Chordata; class Actinopteri; family Sciaenidae; genus Collichthys; species Collichthys lucidus. The sequence continues at coordinate 10,580,579 of CM014100.1, forward strand.
TGTGTGATGATTTGTGTGTGTTTGTGTCTTTGTATATATATGCACACGGGCTTTTGTGTGTGTCTGCTCTCCATATTGTGATTCTCCAAGCACAAATCCCATGCTGTCTGTAATAATTATTTTGTGAACTGGCTGCTTACACCGTCGCAATTCCTGAAGCAATTTACACACTCCGACTACTCAGCAGGAAGAAAACATAACATCCTGGTTCTGATCGTTAAATACACTTTTGTTATTGGGTCGGTGAAGTTATACTGTAACTGTGAACGCGAGAGAATAAACAAATACAGTATCTCACCCTTTCTTCATCATGCAGGGCTCCAGATTGAACCACTTTGTGACGCAAATACATTTTAATCTCATGTCGGCCGATCAATCTGCCACCTCGGTCCAGATTGACAACTATTTGGATGGATTTTTATGGACCTACTGACTTTTCCTGCAGCGCTTCCAGCAACTTTTCATTCATCCTGTGAAATATCTCAACATCTACCGTACAGGAGATGGATTGGTACTAAACTTCATGGTTACTAGACAATAAATCCTGATGTGTTTTCCTCAAGTGCCACAGTGAAGTTCAGATTTGTGGTTTTGACAACTATTGGATGGATTTCCATTCAATTCAGTGCAGGCATTCGAATTATAATGACTCCGGTGAAGCTCAATTGTCGCTTTTCTTTGTATGAAATCATGTTAACATGACAAACTATGATTGGAAGATGCTAAACATTATACCTGCTTAACAACATTATGTAACTTTGAACTTTTGATGTTACACTATTACAGTGCTGTTGCACTCGCTTGATGTTTGGCTAGTTTGTATTCAGAAGTAATGTAATCAAATACGCGGCACAGCTGTCCATATTTAAAAAAGGAGTGTGCTGTAGGAGTGAACTGCACTGTGAAACTGGGGGCGTGTTGTTGAAAATACACATTTGTGTTGCTAGGGGAAAGTGTTCAAACTGTGTGGAAATGACCTGAAGAACAACCTGAATAGATTTATTCTCCCCAGGATGCAGCATCATTACAACAAATCAGCTTTTCCCCACCTTTGTCGTTACAAATACATGCATGGTAGGTGCTCCTGGTAAGGCTGTGTCCATCTCAATTCGCTATGTCTGTGTTGTTACAGCACAACCTCATTTTGCATCCCGATAACGCTACACTGGTTGCAGCCTACTGATCCGGTCAGAAACACCTGCATGGTTTACTGCAATCTACGCTTCTGGTGCTTACCTAATCCTCACAATAAAGAAATAAAATGAACCAACAGGTGAAGCAAATGACATCTAACCAACTCTCTCAGTGCGTGCTTGGGTGCGTGTTGCAGCAAACAGCAGGTGTGGCCGCTTTGAGTGTTAAACACCTGTAGTGGATGGAGAAAAGAGAAAACATGCACATGCTGGTGGCTCCGTTCCACCTCTCTCTTCCTTCTCCTCCGTCTCCTTTGTGTGTGTCTTTTTCCTCGTGCTCATTTGCTCTCGCTATCTCGGCCCATCTGTCTCCATCGCTCGCTCGTCTCTCTCTCTCGCTATCGCTCCATATAGCCCTCCACCTCCCCTGTCTCTCTCCCGCCTGTGCCTCAAGGGGACACATTTTATATTTTTAGTGCATATCTATATTTTAGTGCAGTTACTGAATTTTTATCTCTTGATCATCGTGGAAGTCTCCGTGTGTATGTACGCGCGCACACACACCGCTGATTTCTGGCGCATGGGTGGGACGGCTGCACCAGAAGGAGGGGGAGAGGGAGAGGGGGAGAGAGAGAGAGAGAGAGAGAGAGAGAGAGAGAGAGAGAGAGAGAGAGAGAGAGAGAAAGAGAGAGAGAGCTCCCAATTATGTTTCCACTTTGGGTCTCCGTGTCTCTCTTGCCTTCAGTCTCTTTCTCTGCACCACAGTGAAGTGGTACTGATCAATTTCACAGGCTCTGTGTTTACAACAACACACTCTACCTCCCCTCAGCACGCCAACAAAGGTTCCTTTGTGTGTGTGTGTGTGTGTGTGTGTGTGTGTGTGTGTGTGGGGGGGGGGGTGGGGGGTATGTGTGTGTCAGTATGAAATATGAAAAAGCCAGGCTCAAAGATTGGGGTGGAGACTGTGCGGATTGCGGCAAACTAAACCGAATACTGTAACATCGGCACACCGATGTGACCTGAATAAAAAACAAGATTCGTCGAAGCACAAGTCTCTCAAAAGAGTGTTTTTTTTTCTCCAATAACCAGTGTGGAAGGGTAAACACACACACACACACACACACGCACGCACACACACACACACACACACACACACACACACACACACACACACACACACACACACACACACACACACACATACACACATACAGGAGCAGTGACCCCTTGCCACCCCAATAACAGAGGTCTCTGGTTTTGATTAACTGTGGTTTGAGGTGCTATCAGAGACCACAACAGCAATCACAGCTAAAGACAGACAGAGTGCACAGATTATCTGGCCTGGGAGAAGAAATGAAAGGAGAAGTGATGAAGGGAATAAAAATGGAGGAAATGATGGAAAGCGGGAAGGAGAAGGGAAGAGGAAAGAGAAGGGGAAGGTGGAGGGTAAGGGAGAGAGGAAAGGAAAGATATGAGAGACGGAGGCGGCGGGATAAAGTAAAAACAAAAAGTGGGGAACGTGGCAAGAGACAGGGACGGGAATGAGAAGACAAAGATACATAACCTTCTATCTTCCTTTCTTCCTTATGCAAATCCTTCCTTTAGCAACACCTCTCTATTTCTCCACCCTTCCTCCAAACCTTTCCTCTCACCCCCACCCTGAACTCTGAGTACGAGGCAGGCCGGATGTAGGTACCAAGATACATGGCTGCCATTTAAAGTCCATTACAACAGCAAGAAATACTCAGAGCCATTCACGGTAGCCATTCGTTATAGAAGCTTTCCCACATTAACCAGTTAAAGAAATCCATAAGCTTGTTAGTAAATGAGCTCATTGATCATTGAGTGTTGTATGATGAGACGGAGGTCGTATCTCCAACGCTGCGTCTGGCACTTATCGCTGGTTTTGTTTTTTTGCACTTCAATTCAGAGGGTCACATGTCAGTCTAACACTGTGGGTGTCACCGTGATGTCCTTCCTTCCTGGGTTTACTTGTATTACTCCTAACTATCCGTATGCTTGTCAAACCACAGCTTGCAATGCATGAACTGGGTAACTTTGGTATTTTTCAACCTGGCCCCAGCTTTCCTATTTTGTGACTAATGGGGAAACCAATTTTTGAAATTGGTCTCCTATTTAGTGAAAGCACTGCAGCCAGCAGGAGAGAAGCTGGTTGCAATGTAATCCTTATGATCAGTCGCATACTGCACAGTTATTGCCACCGAAACGCAGATATTGTTATTATAAAGGTTCGACATTATTATGGAAATGAACCTAGAGATAGAGCATTGTACGAAAAAGCTAAATCTGTTTTGTTCAACAACAAACAGCAGCGTTCGAGGCCACTCCATTGACAAAAAACAGCAATTTTGCCCTTTAAAATTCTAAGACTTCATTCAAACTCAACAGAAACAAACAAAACTCACTAAATCCTTGGTTTCTTTCCAGCGTTCCAACATTTAAAACCTCACAAGGTTGAATGACTCTACACACTTATTCTTCTGGCTGCCTCCCTGTTTCGTAACCTTCCTAACTCAGCGAATTAAGAGTTTACTTTGACCAAACTGGAGTTGGGGATTGTTGGGACAGTGGAAAGACAAACCGAGGATTGAAACTAAGAGTTTTGTTTGTTTCTGTCGAGATCCAATGAAGTGTTATGGTGTTACTAGGTAAAATTTGCGTTTTTTTTTATCAATGGAGTCTGGTGGCTTTCAACACAGCCATACAACTCCCATTACAACGATCTTACTCTTTCACAACCATATCTCTGCGGGGTTCTTTCTCCTGTCAGACACTTACAATACAATACACATACATACAATAATAATTTGTCATCAACAAAGAAAGAAATAAAAGAAAAATCTGAAAATAGTTGTACAGAATAGTTTTGTTTCATGAAAAAGCAACATGGAGGAACAACACAATAGAAAAAAAAAAACACATTAAACCATAAACACACACTCAGACTGGGTGGCTGAAGCAGAACCTCGTCTAATTCAGGAAATTATTTTCTCGCCACCAACCAAACTCCATGAAATGTCATCGGCATTTAAATACCGAAATATCACATTTTACTTATTTACTGAGCTTTCGCCTCCCTGTGTGTTTGTACAAACCTTTTCATTTGATAGTTATCACCATTACCGGACAGTAAATACCCGATCCACATCCATATGGTGAGAATGAATATGATTCTTTAATCTAACAGATTAAAAATAAAAAATATGTGGAATAAACCCAAACCATCATGGCAGACATGCGCACACATGTGTGCACACTTACACACACACACGTAGATCCTACCTTCTCCCACTCTCTGTCCTTGTTGAGAACAATGACCACCAGCTTTGGGTTTTCCTGATAGCCGTCTTCTGTGAATGACAAGTCTCTGCCATCCCATGTCACATTCATCATGTACCTGAGAGGGAGAGTGGTGGAGGAGGAGGAGGAGGAGGAGGAGGAGGAGGAGTTGTGGGGGAAGAGAAATGGAAAGAAATGAATGGAGACGAGGGAAAAACAGAGGAAAGGGGAAATTGAATTGCATTAACATGAGAAAAAGTCAAATTACAATCGGCTGGTATCACTTATCCTAAAATATTCACACTGCCTCGGTTGAATTATAAGTATAAGTAATCTGTGTGTGTGTCTGACGTAATGTAAGAATGATTGAGCAACAGAATTACAATATTAATATCAGCATGACAGTGCAGTGTGTGTGTGTGTGTACAGTAGAAACACAACAGATTGGATGCGTGTTGCTCTGCATGCAGCTCCAGAAATAAAACAAACAAAAAAAATCACAGAAAAAGAATAAAGAAAGGGTCCCTGGTACGTAAAGCCATAGTATGTCCATACTAACACTCACCACACACACACACACACACACTCTCCGAGTGACCCATATGGCAGGTCACATTAGCTAAGATGGAGGGCAGTGGGAAGATATTCTTGGGTCCACATAGCCTCCACATTAATCATGGCTGTCCTTCCTCACTCTGTCTCCCTCAGTCCCTCTGTCAGCGGTCATGTACAACAAGGGAGAGAGACAGCTCTTCTTTTCTTCCTCCTCTTCTCCATTCTCGGGGCCGGTGCGACAGGGCAAACTTCTAAATGGAACATGTGCCCACGTGATGTGTCTTTGAAAAGCCCCGGCGGAGCGCTCTGCAGGTTAGGGTGTTTCATGCTGTGTAGGACATCGTGCAGCCACATGCCGCAGTGTATGAAGGTGGTACCACTGCGGGGGGATTGTGGCACATTTGGCGTTGAATGCCAAAGAAAAAAGTTCATTTTCATTTGAGTTAAATGAGACAAAATAAAACAAATCTGCTGTTGTTTCCACAAATTCTCGTGATTCTCTGCACGTCCGTCCCTGCAAGACCTGCCCGATGAAACTGTTATTGTCAGTTTGCGGCGAGTTAATTAAATTCATTTTATTACTAAAATTGTTATATAGGGACTCGCATGTCACACACACCAGCAGTCTCGTCCAATTATATTACCAAGTCGAAGGGATGGAGACAGAGATAATAGAGGAAAAGTCTGTGTAATAGGTGTGTGTGTGTGCATGTGTGTGTGTGTGTGTGTGTGTGTGTGTGTGTGTGTGTGTGTGTGTGTGTGTGTGCGTGCGTCTGCTGACATTTTGCGATTCCTCCTTGTTCCTTTAAATTGCTGTTGGCAACACGCACGCACTCGCACATGCGCGTCCACTCGATGCTCCGATGAAATCAGCCGTAGATAAGGGGATTGAGTGTTTTTTTTTTTTTTGTGATTAAAAGTAATCTGATTGGCCCGCGAGCAGCCAGGTGAGTAGCACTACGCTGTTTGATTGGACACAGGATGCAGCGCTGAACCCAATTATGTGGGACTACAGCCGAGAAAGGGGCGCTGGAATCAATACAAGCTCCAAGGATGGTCTTTTAGATTCTTTCTATCTGTTGGCTTGTTCATTTGGATCATCTTCACTCTCTCTCTCTCTCTCTCTCTCTCTCTCATGTTGTCGTTTTTTTGGACACGAGTAAGCAAAGAAGACATTATTTATAGCGTTATTACAGAGGATCTGATGTAACTCTGTCGTAACCCTGTCAAAAATTGCGCTTGCTGTTAGAAGTGTGAGAGAAAGACATCCCGTCAGGTGAATGTACACGCCGAGTGTACACTCACTGTAAAATGACCCTAAACAACCCCCTGAACGAACTTCCTTCACACACACACGCAGAAAAACAGACAATTACTTTGCCCACCTCAACCATTTTCCACCTAACGTTTCCACTCAGATCACCGTAAAGCCATCCACTTTCTCTCACTTCCCACCAGCCTCCATTATATCAGTAATCTCTCTATTCATTAGAGAGGAGGGCGCGGAGGTGGGGAGACGGAGGAGACGGAGCACCCGGAAAAAAAGTGCCGAAAGGGAGTATAGAGATAAGAGAGATTGAGGGAGATCGAAAGAGGAGAGAGAAGTATGACGAGAGGAAAAAAAGGAGGACTAAGCCTCGACAGAGTTGGGATAAAAATACCTCTGGTGTTATTTTTTTCCTCGCTTCCTCTTATTTTGGAGTAAAAAAAGGGGGTTGGGGATGGGATGTGATAGGAGGGGAGGGGGGACACTGCACCCAGCACTCCACGTTCACTGCAGCAGGCAAATGAGAGCACACACATACATAGACTGCAGTACAGCAGCCAGGGCCAAACCCTCTCCATTTGTGCTGTTCTCTTAATCCTGCACTCACGAGCAATGAAGATTAATAACATTCATTATGAGAAACAATGACGTTTCCCAATATATCGGGGCCTTTTCTTCCACAGACCGACCACCGCAACACCACCTTTATCTCTTCCTATCAACATTTTCTTGACAGAAAAAGAAATTATAGTGCTCGCTCATCCTTGTTGCACCTGATCCGCCCGTGTTCATAAAGCTCTTACATTAGACCAGGTCATCTTCAGCAGCTTTACTGCAGAGGAAAGAGTCTCACAAAGATGTTAAGATGCTGTGTGAGACGTTTATCCTTCGTCAAGACAAGGACCAGTCAAAGCGATGATATATACTGTCAGCACTCACGATCTGTGAACCACACACACACACGTACAGAGAAAAAAGAAGCGGGAAGTCTGAAAATATAAAAGATCGGAGCTGCTATCGGTGCTGATTTAGGTCTTTAAAGATGACCCGAGGGTGGGTAGTCACTTGAACACACGCTCAGCCTCAGGTGGTACGTGTTAAGTGTGGCATGAATGATGACTGTACAAGGTGAAGTAGATGCTAGCCTAGCAGTGCCTCTGCCCCTCATGTTGTCCCTGGTGTGTGTGTGTGTGTGTGTGTGTGTGTACATTATGTTTGTGCAGTTATTTTTCTGTGTGAGCGTTGGCAGCACAAGATTAATGCTAACAATTACATTTTGTCTTTTTTTTTTTTTTTTTGCCAAGCTTGCAGACGTACCACAAAATGCAACACATGTCCACAGAGCCACTTCAGCAGGATTCTTTTTGTTGCACAGCAAAGGATTCGTGGCTTTGGGATCCTTCATGGTAGAGCTATGAGTTTGAAAATCACAGGTTTTCTCCAAAATGCAAATCTTTTTTTTTTCCCACTGAAGCACTTTTCTTACATACCTTTCTCTCTGATTAAAAATTAATAAACCTCCCGCAGAATGGGATTCGCAGTAGTTCACGTTGCGACTGACTAAACTCCCTTCATATCTTCGGCTCTGCATCTCTCTCCCCGTCTCTCAAGCATTCAAACCAAAAAGCAACTTGATGGTTCATTTATCTCTGAGATGTGCTTGCGCTAGCTGTCAATCATATCTCCCTAATAAACACAATACAGCCGACTTCCTCAGTGCCGTCCTTTACAGTCGTGCAAACAAATGTTGCAAATAACTAAGCGGGCCTGGCTATAATCAGCATCAGTTGATTGTGGCTTATTATTATGACAACTCCCACATAGCACCCACCCACTGCATGAAGAACACTTCAGGTGGAACTTAAGCTCATTGTTTCTGATTAAAAACGGAGGTAACCGCTTTGGCTTTGCAATCATCTTTTCGTATTGAAGCGAGAGGTTTTGCATACTCACACACACACACAGACATCCGCACATTCATTTGATTAAAAAATGATTTAGTCCCTCTCTGACGCAGACTGTTACCTGCAAGGCAAGCTAACGCTGGAGCCGACAGGAGAAGATTTGAAGGGTGAAATGACTTAGTGATTTTCATGATTGCTGATATTCTCACTCACGCCCACGTGTTGATGCATGTTATGCATCTAACCGTCTCTCTCTCTCTGAGTTCCTCCCTGATAACATGTCACTGTGTCTCCAAAAAATGTCAGCTGTTGAGTAACAAATGTTTCTTTTTTTGACAACGGTGCGCGTCTGCTTGCTTGCTCATTAGGTGATTTGATTCTAACACAGCAGCGGTTTGGACACGTTGACGGCTGCATACAGTAACACTCTGATTTACACAGTGGTACTGTACAGTGCATCTCATGTGAACACAGCTGCACGGGTCACATTTGTCACAAGCCACAAGGAGGACTGCAAACAGAAATGTACACTGGGGAACGGAATAATACATAAACACACATATCCACACAGACGTACTGTATGTGGCAAGCTGTCATACAGTAATGCAATATTTATGATCAGTGGAGTGACTGCCATGTGGAGGCACTGGGGAATTATTATTTTTTCCATTCGGTGAAAATAGATATTCAAAATGTACATATCTAACTCTCTGTGAAAATAAAAAAAATGCACTAAGCAGTGTTGTGTAATATAATACACGGCACTTGAGCACCAGAATTAAAGTATTTTTTTAACTGCGTGTGTGTGTGCACCATCTCTCTGCACAGCTCACATGACAACTGCCCCAGGACTCAGTACATGTGTGTGTGTGTGTGTGTGTGTGTGTGTGTGTGTGTGTGTGTGTGTGTGTGTGTGTGTGTGTGTGTGTGTGTGTGTGTGTGTGTGTGTGTGTGTGTGTGTGTGTGTGTGTGTGTGTGTGTGTGTGTGTGTCCATGTGTTTCCTGAGTTCTAATCCTCATCTATCAGGGCCAGAGACTGAAATTACCTGTCAGAACAAACTACTACCACCACGTCCTTTACACACACACACACACACACACACACACACACACACACACACACACACACACACACACACACACACACACACACACACACACACACATAGACAGACACACACTGATAAATAAGTGCTAAAGTCTTTTAAGGCACGCTGTTCACCACAGCAAGGTGAGCAGCACGCTGTAAATCTGTCATGACAGAGCATTCTCTTAAGGGGAGGATATTTCTCTTGTTTCGAAAAACACGCACGCCCACACACGCACACACACACACACACGCACATACACACACACGCATGCACTGCGGCATATTTTATATGGAGCACGGGTTCTCACTCGGTCTGATTGCTGCACTGGCCAGCACTCTTAGTTGGTCATTTGTCTCCTGTTTTTATTTAATTTTATTTTTCGATTACTCTGCAAAACATATTCATCTTGGATGTGTCACAGTGGATTTATCATTGCAGCTGTCACGGGCAAAGTGAGGGGAGGTAAAACTTCACCGAGAGCCCACAATGCACGGCACTTGTCTTTTTGAACTGCAGACTTTTTCTGTCATTTCTGCAACATCTATTGATATTAATCGCCTCCAAACTCATTTTTGTCTTATTTTCTATTGTTTTGACTCACGTAAAGACGGAAGCAGCATTTACTGTGAATCAAACCGTCGTCACAAATCACAGTTAAGTCATAAAGCAAAGAAAAACACATGCACAGATGCTTCTAATCTTCCACTCCACTTCAGAGCTAAAGAGAATACTATTGGATAAAATATCGTGACACACTGCTGCTTTACATTTGTACGCACCGCCCCATTCTGGCCTTCCTACCTCCCCTGACATCCTTGATGGTCTAACAACCAACACTGGCCCGTCGCCCCGACCCAGCCTTGACCAATCATGTTTCTCATGTCCTGGCCCTGAAGCCCTATTGGCTAAGCTCCCTCACCCACAACAATGCCATCTGTGGCTACTCATCACCTGGGTAACAACCTGAGGCAGCCAAGCATGCTGGGAACCAAATCAACTGGCTCTGGATGTTTGGTAATACCTTTTGGTGTTTCTGTACCTGACAAAACGAGGCGTGTGAAACTGGAATTTAAGTCCTTTGAAGCTTAGTAAAGGTGTAATCAGTCATACTTTGCACTAAAGGACCAACATTTATAAGCAGGGTCTCAGAAATGTTACTGATCAATGGCAGTACCTCTTCTGTTACCTCGAGGACTGCTGAGTTAGCCCGGTAAGTGCTCCAACCCCCCCAGGGCCCCTTAACTACCCACGGCACACGGTGCAATTGATTTGGTTTCTGCAGAACGGACCCAAATGAAAATTGTGTGGAAGAGCGGAGGGACTTTCAGTATGAAACATCTTCAATACTGATGAGAATTTGGCAGGGCATTAGGTGGACAGATAAGTAACGTCAGCCACATAAGCCAAAAGAGTTTCTGCTTGATTTATTGAGCAATTACATGAAAATGTTTCAGGCCAGTAAAAATTTATAGACAGCCGCTCTGAGCTGGACTCAGGGTAAAATGTTGGACTTCAGTTCTGATTTAAAGTAGTATTAGTTTAGCAGAGTAACTGAATAACTGGGACCTCATCTGATCTACTAAGGCCCTTGTTACACAAAAGCCAGAATACAAAGTGCTCCCTTTGTTTTATTTCTTATTGCATCTGCATTTTCCTCTTGGTCTTGCTATCACACGGCCATCTAGGTTACTGTAACTCTGATAACATGCAAACTTTTGACCATAAGACCTGATTGTGACATGGTAACTAGGAAGACTTATACACTGGACCATTTCCTGATATTATATCGATTTGATGTGCTTTTAAGAAGAACTTGTTCTTCTCAATCCATCCATCCATTATCTGTAATTACTTATCCCGACAGGGTCACGGTGGGGCTGGAGCCTATCCCAGCCGACTTTGGGCAAGAGGTAGGGTACACCCTGGACAAGTTGCTAGCTTATAGCAGGGCACATAGAGACAAACGACCATTCACACTCACATACAGATCTACAGACACTTTAGAGTCAACAATTTACATATTTAGTGCATGTTCTTGGACTGTGGGATGAAGTTGGAGTCTTCTTGCCAATCTTCTAGTATAATTATCTGTTATGTATTTCAGATTTTTTCCTTTTTAGACTTTTTCCGAATACATTTCTTTCATATAGAGTCAAGACTGACAATTTCACACGTCGCTGTTCTAAAAAAAAAAAAGAAAAGAAAAACACAATATTGGGATGTAAACACCGGTTGTGTGGATCTCTCCCTCCGCTGCCAGATGGAAAGCCAGACAGAGCTGGCAAGACCTGCAACATCTCCCACTGGCTGCTGGGGAGCCAACGCGCGATGAGAGGGGGAGCAAGAGGAGAGTGAATGAGAGATGGAGGAATAATCGAGAAAAGGAACAGAAGGACTCATCAAGGAGCTCTTCAATTTTGGAGAGCACTCATTTGTAGCGGCTTCCCGCCGTTACCCCAGTCTTAATTTCTTCCAGTCCCGTTTTCTTCACTGCCTACATCGCAAACACCCTCCTCAACGCCCATTCAACTCTTACACTCTCTCTCTTTTTCTGACTCCTACACTTTATCTCTTCTCTTAGCTCCAACTCTCAATCCCTTGGTGTTTTATCTACTTATTGCACCTTCCTTCAATCTCAATCCTTAATACAGACTCGTTGGAAACTTGGGTTTTTTAATTATTGAGGACGAGGGTGAAAACAAACCGACTGTGGCAAGAAGCCACGCATTCAACAAACATCCACAAACACACATTGATGCCAAACACACACACACACTCCTTTACTTACTTATGTAGCGCACTGGGTGGTAGTTTGGTTGTCTTCTCCATCTGGCCGTAACAGGAAGTCTTGGCTTCAGGGATGTCACCATACTCGTCCAACATGGCTGCCGCTGCTGACGTTATGATCCCCAGACCATCTCGAACTCGCGCCTCCAACGGGTAGTCCCAATCGTCGTACGAGACTGAAATCATCCCCGGTGGAAACTCTTCGGGTGTTATTTCCGGGTTCCCAGTGGTGAGCGACGGCACAATCCAGATGTATCCAAATCCGGTGAGGCCCAGAGAGCGAGCCTCCTCCAGGACGTAGACCGCCTCATCCTTGGAGCAGTAGAGCAGGACCACTGGGGACTGGACCTTCTTGAGCATGATCTGAGACCGGCTGTCTTCCTCCACTGCGTCCAGAACGATGATATTCTGCAGGTCCCAGCCCACAAAACTAAAGCAAGGATAACGAGGACAGGAGTGAAATGTTAATATGTAACTAATAGTCTATTAACTTTGCTCAGGTGCTGGCAAGGGCAGTTATAATTATCCATTATAATTAATATCATTGTTAAGTGCAACGTGAATGCTAATAGGTGCAAAGTGCTTATTGTCAAGGGAAACACATTAAGGCTAAATGGAATGCAAATGCTAAAGCTGCATAATGTGTCCTGTATAATGATGCTCAGCAGGTTCCAGCCCACACAACTAAAGGACAAGGAGAACAAACACTGGCCGGTTTGTGTTGAAGGGCCAATCGTCAATGTGTTAATTGGTGACAACACTTATCGGAAAATAGCGCCGCTATCAACATGAAATGCAGCTTCTATTACATCTTTTGTGCAAAAAAATACTAAAATGAATATTGCATTGTGTCTGAAGACAGATGTTTTCACACAGAGATTATCCTCTGTGGGGAGAATAGATCTGTGTGTGATTCCACAGCAGATTTTTTAACCTAGCAGCTGTAGCCAGAGTTAAAAGTAACAAGCACTTATTAAAAAGATAATGCATTTGTAGTCTTTTTTTTTTCTTTTAGCGGAACTGGCTGCTGTCCAGAGCGATAATATTCAGCAGGTCCCAGTACGGAAGGCAAGAGAGCAGCAGGAACACACGAAATAGCAGTTATGTCAGTGATTAAAGGAAATACTATATCATAAATTCATAGCATGCTGTGGTATCAGGATTACAGGTCCTTGATGGCAGAGCTGGCAGAGTGAGGGACAAAGACGGATGCAAACACGCACACACACACCTACACACTGGAGACCGTTAAAGAGTGTGACGCACAGTAGGGAAATGAGCGAAGCGGTTAACCGTCATGCAAAGACTCCAACAATAGACAGACAGTGTAACATGAGAGTGATTTGGGACTTGCTGTCCTCGTCTCGCTGTCCAAAGTGATAATGGTCTACAAGTCCCAGATGACAAAACTAGTAAAGAGAGATAATGATACACAGAGACACATTAACAGAGAAAGCCAGAAAGAGAGAAAGAAAGAGTGACAGCAGGGGTAATAACAATCTGGGGAGATGTAATACTTCATCACTCCTCCTCATTAAATAAATATGAAGATAATTAGAATGGAAATAGATACAAATTTATAATGTTTTTTACCCTTCAGCACAGTGTTCACCTGCAAAACAATCAATTGTAACATGTGAGTGTGCATGCTACGCCTCACACAGATAAGTGAACGTGTGTCCTACACCTGAGCAACCGTTCCCTCTAAAAACTCAGCTCCGTCCCCTTTAATCTGCAGATTATTCTGACAGGAAGGACCACCTGCCTGTCTGCTTTCATCTCCACCAGAGAACGTACAGTAGCCATGCACAAAATACATACATGTATATCTGAGACTTGTATTTCTAACATCTTTCCGTAGGCGGGTCAGCCACGACTCGCTGACTTGACTGGTCCAATTTTCTGCTGTGAATGATGGAAGTTCATCGGTATTAAAACTGTCTGCCCATGACTAAGTCAGTGTGAACCAGCTGAATGCTGACACGGGAAATCGACAGCGGGTAATTGAAGGTAATTGGGCTTATTATTTCTTGCTTCATGAATGATATTTATAACTATTATTCCAACACGGATGTCAACATCATACTAGAGGGTAAGGATATTGACATTGAGATGATGAGTTACTTTTCTTTATCACAGATGTGTAAATGCTGGGCAGCTATCTGTCACTACAGTGTCGTAAATACATTTATATGGAGTCAATATCTATTGGCAATAGCTAACGGTAATCTAAAAATGCAGAAACTAGACGCTGTAGGGCTTCTTTGACTCTGGGAGAGAAATCTGATTCCTACAGAAGAGTTTTTGATATTTACTTGACATTTTGAGTTTTAATAGCTACAGTGTTCCCGTAACTCTGCAGGGCAACTACTGGCCAGCAGGTCACTGTGGACCAAACAAGATTTTACAAAATGGAAAGGGAAATTTCTTGGCTGTGGCTAATCGATTGGGCAACCTTCTGACTTTTCTTTCTGTTCTCAAATCTATTGCCGGCTTTGTTTCTCAAACAGGCGGTTAACATGAGGTTAGAACCTGTGTGTGGGCTCCCAGATCCGAATGTAAAAAAAAAGAAATAGAAAAAGCATTCGGGCAGATTGGACACATTTTTTTAGTAGCTCATGCTTCCCGGTTTCTTGATTTGACACCTGTCTGAGGAACAAATCCCTAATCTTATGCAATCAGCCGATTGTCTGAACTCAGCAGTGTTACCAAAAACAGACACAGGCAGAAAGTTTCTGAACCGTTTTTTTTTTTTTTTGTTTGACATAAAGAGTAACTGCTAAAGAAAAGACCCTCCTCAGCTGGGCTTTGATATATCATGGGTTCAGGCACAAAGCCCTTGCCAACATCTCAACACTGCTGAACATGCATCATTAATTTGACATTTTCTTTGCCAAAAATTATGGCCTGCTGTTCTCTTCAGCAGTTTTTCCTCTCTGCGGACAGCTACAGCATCAGTCAAAATGACCTAAAGGTGCAGCAAACAGCCAAACCGCATGTGTAGTAAACCTCCCTGTCATCTGTGTTCATTGTAAGAGTGCTGATGAAATCCTTTAAAGGCTGACTGTCTTTGAAGTACATCATGTACTGTACTGTATGAGTGAAGGAGATGGAAAAATACAA
The DNA here is from genome assembly GCA_004119915.2 of Collichthys lucidus. Lineage (NCBI taxonomy): Eukaryota > Metazoa > Chordata > Actinopteri > Sciaenidae > Collichthys > Collichthys lucidus. Next base: position 10,595,739 of record CM014100.1, read on the forward strand.
GGGCCCAAATCATTGTGTGCAGTAACTCTTCCAGAAAGTAAACTTGCCCTTTCTCTGGGGAAATTTGCAGTTATAATGGAGAAGATTACAGCATGGGGAGACGGGCTTGGAGAAAAGCCCGGGCTAGGCCATTAACTCTTCCAGAAACATACCTACAGCACTTGTTATCTCCACTTTCCTTTAGTGAAAACTGTTGGCATTGAAAGATGCTTTTGCACATAATGATGATCCATAAGGGTCGATGGATGGAAGAAAAAACGGCCCATTGTTCATGTACTTCAAAAGTCCTCTATTAAAGAAGTCAAAAAAGATGTTTCAGCGTTTTTTATCACATATGTTGAAATGCCATTAGCCACAGATTCTCCAGTATCTGGCCCATCAATGGCAAAAAAAAAGTCATTTTTGAGGTATTTTCTGATTATTCCTCATGACCAGTGAAAGTGTTTCTTACATCATTGGTAGTATCTTCATTACAGAGTGAGAATACTAAATCTCGTCCATCTTTCCATCGTAGTTTTCTGTCAGATTACAATTTGTGTCTTTTTCGTTCAACCCATCGAGAAGCTCCGAGTAACTTTATTATTGAGAGTTAGATGTTCAGATGTTCTTTGACATTACAGCTAGTAGTTACCTCCAAATGAAAGAAATGAAAGAATTAGTTCAACATTTTGGGAAATATGCCAATTTGTTTCCTCACTGACAATTAGATGAACGGGTGAGTTAAACAAAATTCACCCTCAGTACAGTTGTCATGAACAAGGAAACTGTTTTTTGTACCAGGCTGCAAACATGTTTATTTCTGCTGTGAAGTTGGATATTTGAACATGGGGACTTGCTGTATAAACACTAAAAATGCTAATTTCTCTTTTTCTTTGGTATTTTAGAGTTTGTCATCACCTAATAAACGATAAAAACATGCTGATAACTCATTTAGCAAATCCTAATTTACAAAAATTAAATGCTTTTTCACTTATGATGCTGCTGGAGTGGAGTGATTTCTGTTTGATACAGTCTATAAGTGATTCTGAGGGCTACTACATGCATGGACTCGCTGATTATTGCACAAAAAGCACAACTTTGTAATTTTATTTGCTGATTTCGGTGAAACTGTTGCTCAGCTTTAACTCTGTGATTTACTGAGTTTCCCTAATGGACAGATAGCTTCGGCTTCATGACTCTCTCAAGTGTCTAACCACTAAATAACTGCTGCTAAGTGAATCTGCTGTTAGCAGCCAGGCCGGATAGGTTCAAGTACAGCTCCAACATGGAATAACGTTACTCTGCCGTAATGATTTATGGACTGAGTAGCCAGTAGTTAACTGTTGCTAGCTCCGTTGGCCATGTAGTTAACTGAACTGACTGAGCCTCGGGATGCTGGGAGCGGGAAACATAAATATGAGGAGGCAAATGGCACTCCAACTTTATTTTTATAATATCTTTATGAACTTGTTTATTCACACTGTAATTTCATTTGTCGTAAAAAATAACCCTGAAACAAACAAGACAAAAGTCCAGAGTATAACTGTGTGACTTTGTTTGACTTCTTCGGAGTTGCGTCTATGAAACATTGAGTTTATGATTTATTTAGTTTTTCCCTCTATATGATATAGATTTTTAGCCCTGTTCGCGGCAATGCTCCGAGGATGAGAATGTTTGCCAGTTGGTCGGTCGGTCTTCCACTTTGGTCTAGACTGAAATATCTCAGGAACAATTAAATGGATTGCCGTAACACTCGGTACAGAGGTCTATTGTGCCAGCAGGATGAATTCTAATCACTCTGATGATCCCCTGACTTTTACTGTAACGCTACTGCAGGTCAAACTTTTTGCTTATACACTGAAATATCTCAATATTTACTTGATGGATTAGCACAAAACTGTGTATGGTTCCAAGACAATGTGACTTTTTCCTCTAGTGAATATTTGTGGGCTTGAGTTAAATGCCTAATCTGATAGTTTATAAGAAAATACCTGCAGAATATCTGCTTCAGTCACTGTGAGCATGTTAGCATGCCTAATAAAGACACTTTGCTTCACTGGCGACTTTCAGTGTTGTTACAGGTGCCTCTGCTCCTGGAGAGATTTCATTATGGGAGTTCGTCAGATCTCTTTTTGTGCACGTTTGCCAAAGAGCTGTCAAAGCCGGCAGTGCAACACCGTCAGCAAAGACATCCACGTCAAGCACAACGGGATTTCATTACGTCTTGAGTGACAACAGTGTGCCGCTGCATCGTCTTGTTGGCTATCCACTTTAACGGTAATCAGATGCGATCTAAGGAGATGAAAATTGCGGAGAACAGTGCAAAGCAGGCGATCCTACCTATTGTCCACGGTGGTTTTCAGGATGTTGATAAACTCCTGGTAGCCGGGGAACTTGGAGGTGACGATGGAGAAGATGTGCCAGTCGTACTCCTCCATGATGTTGAGCATCAGCAGAGCCTCCTGCTGGATGGAGGCACCGAACTGGAAGAACGTGGACTTCACATCCTGAGAAAAAAAGAGAGGGGTCGAGGGAAGGAGAGATTTAGTTGAAGATTTATTTGGATTTTCCGTTTTGCTTTTCTCATTACTCCGCCGGCTAATTCAAACAGCGTCTCCGAAATATCAGTCAACAACAGAGCATTTAAACTTTGGCACAAGATGAACACAGGCACACGCACAGACACACACACACACACACAGAGTAATAAGCTTCTCGTGGAGGGAAAAAATATGGATGAGGGCTCCGAACAATTCAATCAAGCCTAAATTGGATTGGTGCAGTACAGGCAGGCTGCAGAACTCCATGGGCCTGATTCTGGGGGACGAGGGTTACATTCACTATGAGACACACACACACATCCACTCCATTAAACCTGAGTCAGAATCATTTGCCACTTAATTCAGCCAAACAGAGACACAGGCTCGGACAGAGCAGACAAGCACTAATACAGGTGGACAAATGAGCTATTAATTTATGTTGGAGGCTTCATTTGAAATGATTCATGACAGTGCGGGTTATTAGAATGAAGTTAAATGAGTCAAAATAAACAGGTTGGGAGTAAAAAGTGCATCATCAGAAAATGTATCGACTGAAGTGTCACCTTGGGTTTGGTTGTTTGTTACGTGTGGATTTCTGTTACCTTGAAATGTCAAGGAGTTCACACATGGCTTATCTTTGACACCACTTGTCTTTAGCACTCTAATTATGACAGTCTTGCAGGTCGGAGTGTGTGTGGGAAGCAACAACCTGACAGCTAAAGAAAAAAAAAAAAGAAGAAGAAGAAAAGAACAAGGGGCTAAGAGACACAGAACAAAAGGTTGGAGCGGGAGACATGAGACAAATGAAGAAAAGGAGATTCTGCCAGGTGTCACTTTGTGAGATCACACAGGCTGAACTCAAAATGAACACACAAACACACACACACATACAAACACACGCACACCGACACACTTATAAAGAACAAGCCTGCATGTACACACTGCCTGCAGCCTGCATCTACAGGAATTCATCCACAGTGTGACTACACTTTAAAAAAAAGAAAAAGACAGGGTTGGAGAGTGTGATGAAGCAGCAACTGTAATGCTAGGAGCTACTGTGTAGTGTAACGCCACCCAGCATGAGCCACAATCCTACAGTATCGTGCAAAAGTCAAGTTCAAAACACATTGTCTTCATTTCTCCGGCTGTAATTATGGACTTACTGTGGAAGAGATTTCCTAAAAGTCCACGTTTCCCTGTGCAACATACACACACACACAGCTCTGTCCACCTCGGTAAAGGTTAATGTCGACTATATGCTTCCGTCAACAGAGCACAGTGTGCGACAATTCTGCACAACTTGCACATCTACTATACTCCCCACTACACGTCCATTTCATCTGCCTTTTGCATGAGTCACATCTTTCCGGCGACGTCTTCATTGCTCACTGCAAATATCTCTTCAATCACTTCACTGCTGCCTTCTTAGCATTTAAATTAACCCTGCCTCCAGCATCCACCTGTAGGTTTAGATTCTAGTCTGTCATGAGCCGAAAATCTACTCGACTGAGAAATCCCAAAGCCAAAGCTTGCAATGTTTCTCCTAATGGGAAACAGACTTGCAGTACATCGATTCAGAGAAAGACGTGATGAGGAAATGTCTTCGTCAGGTCAAACAGAACTCATTGAGACCTAAAACATCATCATAGACCAATACCGAGGAAAAGAAAGGGAAATTTAGGGGAAAAATCCATTATCTCCATTTCCACAAAAAGTGGTGTGGCCCATTTTTATTCACTTAATACAATGTTAAGAGCTGGAATGAGTGTATGAAACGTTCTTATTAAATGATTCCTATTAAATTATAATCTCTCAATATTTTTTTCTCCCTCGTTCTCATTCGGGTCCACTGGCGATTCTTTTCCTGTAGTTACACTATAGACACAGAGTTGATCTAACAAACTAACTGGAGAGGACATTGAATGTAGTGGAGTGTATTTGTAACCATATCAGCGCACTGCATGTAATTTCATCTCTACATGCATGACCTAGCATTTCTTTTTCCACTGTGAGGATAGCCTCTGAATAACGTCAGTGTTCACTGTTTGCATTATTTGTGCACTGAGTGTGGGTGTGTGTCTCTTTACTCCCATATCAAGACTCTTGAGTCTGAGGTTGGTTCACTTGATACTCAGACACAAGCGCTCTTCAGAGGCCTCTGTGTGTGTGTGTGTGTGTGTGTGTGTGTGTGTGTGTGTGTGTGTGTGTGTGTGTGTGTGTGTGTGTGTGTGTGTGTGTGTTTTAATGGGGGAGAAAGTGTAGCAATGCTTGAACATGGTCGGAGAGGAGGGAGGTCATGCTATAAGACGTGTCGCTTCCTGTCTTCATCACAGCGGCGGCCAATACTCCCACACGTTGCTGCGATATACAGAGGACCGCAACGAGCACAGAACGGAACAAGGTGACAGATTTTCTATGTGAATTATAGAATAATGTGTCTTCGGATATTAAGTACTGACATCTTCATCGGCCAGCAGCTGGCTCACATGGGCCGACTAAGGCATTCGGTTTTCTACACTTCTACGACACTGCTCATGCTCAAGACGCAGCACATCCCGTGTTTATTTCAGATTTTTATGAGGGTGAGGGTCCAGCATGGAACAGTTCATTCTTTAGTTTAGAGGAAAATATCACCCAGCTGAACTGGAGAGATTTGGTTTCAGGCCATGTTTCAGTATTCGGTCTCAAAATTGAGCAGTTTAAGTCGGCCCAGTCTATAATTCTCAGACAAGGGAAGTTTACTAAAGCAGAATCTTAAAGGCCGACGCTGACAACAAAGAACTGAATAAAACCTCCCTCTGTCTTTATTTTCACTCTCGCACCGAGGGAGTGAAGACAACCAACACTTCAATCCTGCTCTTGTCATCCGATGCCTCTCTGTTGTTCAGAATCCTCTCTCTCCAAGAGAGACACGAACAGAAAAAAAATAAATCTAGATTTTAGATGGCTGCGTCTCAAACAACTTCCACCTGTTGTGTGTGTGTCTGTGTGAGATTTATTTATTATATTTCACATTTTGTATGATGGCTCCCTCCATGTGTTTATTCTCACAGTTTTTAACGTGCAGTTGAGTAAGTGAGAGATAGAGGGAGGCAATGCAACACAGAGGAAGCACTGACGGAACAGAAGGGAAGTGGTGACAGTGCTGAAGAATTAGCAAATTAAAAGAGAGAGAGAGAGAGAGAGAGAGAGAGAGAGAGAGAGAGAGAGAGAGAGAGAGAGAGAGAGAGAGAGAGAGAGAGAGAGAGAGAGAGAGAGAGAGAGGTGGAAAAAGTTTCGCAAAAACAGTGAATGATAAAGACAAAGAAGGAGTAAACGACACAGGGCAGGAGGAGAGAAAGAAGGGTAGAGGAGTGGAGGAGAGACTGATGGAGGGACTAAGCAGCGTATGATTGTTTCTAATTGGGATGGCTCACAATCCGTGACATCAGAAAACAGCCAATCATATCCTCTCATTTCACCCTTGTCAAGTGTGACATGTCTCTTTTTTCCCGCTAACACCTCCAGCGAGCAGCGCCACAAAGCCGTGCACATGCACAAACACACACACAGTCTGTCGTTCACAGCTCTTTCCCTCTTGTTCCGTCTACCACGTTCACAGTCTCCCACTCTCGAATTTCCCCACTCTGTTGCATGCACACAAACAGGCACGAACACACACACACACACACACAGCCGCAATGACTGTGCACACAAATACACACACCTGCCCCACGGGGCAGGACAATGTGTCTAAGTTGAGATAGAGGGGAGTTATAAATAGTAGTCCTCATATCCTCTGCTGCTGATAGCATCATGCTGTCTGGTCTGATGACACACACACACACGTGTACAAAAAATAAAATAAAAAAATCACACACACAAACAATGTGTCTAGTATATTGAGTTGAGTCTGTGAGGTGCACACTCGCCAAGATAAAGACCGGCTAAAACCTGCATATATTTGCCATAAATATCCATGTATCACTTATATCTGCAGGGTTTAACAGCTCCACTGTGTCCACTGGAGGAGAAACACAGTAATATGACAAAAATCCCTCTGGTCAGTTACTAAACATAAACAGACAGGCGTAAAAATAGCTGCAGAAAAAAAAACAAAAGAGCTAGAAATGTCTGTGGAAACAAACCGAAATGCCAAGCAGACAGCACTCAACGTATAAATCACACAGATAGTGTCACTACGGCCAAAAAAACAACAACCCTAGAACAAAATAACATTCTCTCAGAAACTGAATGATAACATACCTGATTACTGTACACAGTAAAATGCACAGCTTACAGCCAAACTAAAATTTGCCAGTATTGTGTCCTGACAGGAAATCGTAAAAAAAAATGGTTTCCAATGAAAAAGAAGCAGCGGGAAAGCAGAACTCACCAACTATCAGATTTTATTTTCTGGTTTTATGGTGAAAAGGTCAAACCTGAAAAAAGTTGTTTTTTCTGCCACCTGTGGCAGCTGCCTGCTGCGCTTGTTGGGCCCTAAGTGCCAAGAAATATTAAAGGGGATTATATAATATGATATTTACTGTACACACAGTATTTATACAGCACCAGTCAAACATTCACACACACATTTTCATACAAGAAGCCATCAGTGCTATAGGATAATATGGTAGTCATGCTGGCGTTTTACCAGCAAAGCACCCCCACAACATCACATCTTCTCTACCATGCGTCACAGTGCAGACTATCTGTACCATACCATTCTTTGTGTCTAATAAAGAGCTGGTGTTTGGCACAATTTTGACTCATCACACCAAAGTACTGTACAGATTTCCACTGGTCCTTTTTTTGGATTTCTCGCCACATTTTTTATTTTTTTTGGTTCCTTCCCTGGTTTCTTTATAGTGTTGTGATGTTTTTTGCTACAGCATTTAATGATACATTTAAAGTTCTTGAAATTCTCTTCATGTCTTAAATTATTGATGGACTGTTGTTTCTCTTTACTTAGTTAAGCGGTTCTACTACAGTGGCCAAATAGGACTATTTATGAATGTAAGCATTACATCTTAATAAAACAACTGATGGTCTCAAATGCATTAAAAATAATCATACATAACTTTTGGCGAGGCACACACACAAAAAAATGATTAAATGAGGCGTGTTCTAACTTTTGAATAGTCTCCATAAAGTGTATAAATACAGAACCTGGCTTTAGTTGGATGTGCTGTGACGGTTAAAGCTGCCCTTTCGATCATACCATATATTGTAGAGACTTTTAATTTTGCAGTCTGCCTAAAGAAACACTTGGACTGGCTCTGATACAGTATCTGAAGCACTAAATGTAGAAAACGTACAAACAAATTCCAAATGTACAAAAAGTGACAACTTATAGACTGGCATCACTCACTTCTGCCTCCCACTATGTATTTTAAGGAGAAAAAAAAAACAGACCAAATTAGTTGAAACTTTTCTGAAACAAGCGCCGCTTGCAGAGTTGGATGTGTCCCAATTCAAAGAAATGAGGATTGAAGCCATATTCATATGTTTCCAAAGCTCTATTCTAGCTTTTATATTCTATGTTTGCCAAAAGCAACACACAGCTTAACTGACAGTTTCCAGCAGAAGGAAGTGATATTATCACCTATATTAAAGGAAAGTGACAACAGCCCACTATTGGCACCATGACCACATGTTAGTTCCAAAAAGTAATTATCCATTTTTAATATCCAGACAAATGAGATAAACTGATCAGGGAAGGTTTCGAGTAAGATTTCTAACTAATGAATGAACATTTTCCTAAATATGTACAACTCATAATTAGAAAGATGGCGCAGAACTTTGATTCGACAAAGGCAGCAGCAAGGCTCTGTCCATGGTGAAACAGTGTCACTCTCCTTGATGACGAAAACCAATGTCTCATCAACAAAAGAAAGTAAAACCTGCCGTACAATAAGTGTACAATAACCTGTAGTGTTTTATATAAAAGTCTTACAATTATCGCCTTTATGCAGATAAATCTAAACGATGCACCCTACTGTAAGTGGGACCCACTATCTACAACCATAGACCACTGCAGTGAAAGTATAAAATATACTTCATCAAATACCTCATTGCTAAGTTGTCTTGTTCTTGTACAAGCTAGATCATTTTTGATTGTCACCAGCCTCGTACACACACATTATTCAGGTCATGTTCACACAGCCTTTCCATTGTTCATGTGAAAACCTCATAACTTGGTAATTAAGTTTTCACTCCAACAGAGTGGGTGGATTGAGAAAACCTTCAAAACTCATTGGTCTATGAAACAAATTTGATAATGTTAACGGAATGGTACTGAGCCAAAACAATGTCATGTAGGCTTAAACAAGAGGAGTGCAGTAGATGTGCTAAATGCAGAAAATCTCCAGATCGCTCGCTCCATGTCTGTGCGGGTTCTCTCCACAGTCCAAAGACATGCAGGTAACAGGTTAGCTGGCGACTCTAAATTGTCCATAGGTGTGATTGTGATTGTGAATAGTTGTCTGTCTCTATGTGTCAGCCCTGTATTGAACTGTTGAGTTCATCATCACCCCCATTTACCTAAAGTCAGCTGGGATCTTGCTCCTGCCCATCAAAACACTGACAACATTGATAAGGTTAAGCTGTTATGGAATATGTATGGATGTGCATTTATGTCAAGTGAAGCTCAAGGTAGTTTTATTTTGAAATTAGGAATAAAAATTTTTATCATAGCGACAATATTTATGAGCAAGTACAGAAACATTCGGCATATTTAGTTGGTAGAGTCATTTACTTACAGCGCATTATGCGTGTTCGCCGCATTCCTCTCTAAACAGCTCTGACAGAGTCTTACAAAAACGTGTTTATTCGGCCTTTACTAGATTACAGTGGTTTAAAACAATTAGAAGATCTAGTGATGGCGCTATGAACGCGAGTGCATGTTCTCTAAGTGTGTTAGATCGGTGCGAACAAAGCCGAGCAGATCCCCTTTGTTTGTGTTCGAATAATAATTACAAGGAACCAGTAGCCTTCAACTGCGATGGAAGCTGCACACGCACCCGCGCGTTATTAAACGAGGCTGCCTTTGACGTCATAGAGGAATATTTTGGGCGTCAGTGCGGTCCATTTTAGCGGATGACACAAACAGAGGGAGGAAGAGGCCTATTCAAAGTTTATCACACAGAAGCAGCGTCTGTGTGTGCCAGTGTGTATTTGTGTGTTGCTGCTGTGGTTTCTCTGTCAGGACTTTTTAACAAGCAGTCGAGCCCCCACAGGGAAACACTGACAAAATAACATCATCCCTCCCTCTCTCTCTCTCTCTATCTTTGTCTCTGTGTTTGCCCTCCTCTCCCACTCACTCGCTTCCCTAATAAGTCCGATAGCTTCCTCTCTGTGTCTCCCTTTCTTTTCGTTAACTCTCTGTCCAGGGGCTCTGTCTTTTCTGGCCTCCCTCTATCCATCTTGCCCTCATCCACCCACTCCCCATCTCTTCTAATAAGGCCAATATTCTGCAACACTCCTATGGGACCTAACCTTACACCTAAAGCTGGAATAGCTGTTATTAGTGCACAATTCAACCAAAAATTGAAAAATATAAACCCTCAAACAAAAGATGGCTTGAATGCTTTAATCAGTGACAAATACTATTCTTTATAGTTTATTTTCTATTATATTTAGATGCAACACAGTAGTTGGGACACCTTCAATGGGTCAAATGATAAATCAGAGTAATTGATAGATGACATCCAGGAAAGGAGAGAAGAAAAAACATATCTTCAATATACAATCATGCATATTCTGCCCATCTTTGCTTGATTCTTCACAAAAAAGAAAAAAAAATATTCAAATAAAGCAAGAAAAACTGAACCGGTCACAACATTTTCCACCTGGTTGAAAGTGGTCACATGTACGGGGTCATAAAAAGGTGAGGACTATGGCTTCAAACCACTCTGTTCTCTTGTAATCTGATTACTTCCTCCACAGCATTGCTTGTTATTTGTCTCATCATTACGCTAGACTTTGACATATTGTGAATTTCACTCCTGTCACATGCACAGAAAATTGTTGGTATCATCATTATATCCTCCACGGTCATAATAGAGTCATCATTAGGAAAATTATCATCACTGTCAATATTGCCATCATCAACAGCCATAACCATCATAATTATTCTCTGTGTCTTAGTCGGCCTACCTATCACGCTTTCCTAATTTCACCCTTTTCCCTTTCCCTCCTGCTGCTTTCTCCTTATTTCTTCTTCTAGTCTTCTTTCTTTTTCCTACCCTCCTCCCTTATTTCATTCCCTGTTACGTACCCTTCAATTATTTTTTCTACTTCCTTAAGTGCCTCCATCTGTACCGCCTCACAATTTGGCAGGCTTTTGAATGAACACAAAAGAGAGATAAAAAAAACTGCACTGGATGAGTAGAGGTGCTAATCACAATAAAAGAGCACAACCCAATCCTCAATGCAGTGCTGCTTTATTAAATACATAAAAAAAACATTTTGACAAGAAACCTCTTTGTCAGGATTACTTGTCGAGATATGTTATAAGTATTGAATAAAGTAATCCTGTATAGAGGCGCTCGGTTTATAAGGTTTAAAAGAATCGGAGCATTCAAGATGAGAGTTCAGCGCAAGGCGACGCGACGTAGAGAGAGGAAATCATGAACCTAATCTAAGAGGCTGTTTATTAGAAGAGATAACGCACAAGAAAGAAACAGCTCAAGCCGTGCACACACACACACACACACAAACAGGCACGTTAGCGCAAACATAAAGTAACAAATAACCCGCACTCGCATGTGTGATCACGCTGTGATGCTTGTGCACACGCGCACTCTCTACTCAAAGAAAATGGGATTTATAATTCTTGTGTGTGTGTGTCTGTGTGTGTGTCTGTGCCAGAGGGCTGTGTATCATGCCGAGTTCATTCCAAAGACACAAACAACATAATATAAAACCTCAGCTCAAACAGAATGGAACAACTCCCACTGCCCAGGAAAAAAACAAGAAAATCAAAGGCCAGATTTACACGGGAACAAAACAGACCTAGACCTACATTTATGGAGTCGTAAAGCCGGAGAAACCCAGGAGAAAAGGCTGAGGTGACGTAAGGGAGCATGGATACCGGTGTCAAAGCGATTTTTTTTTTATCATGTCACGTTTTCAGGAACAACAACAGAGTAGCTGAGCCGGAGCTTCTGCACAGCGTGAGCTTTCAGTTGGCATAAATGTGAAGACAACAATCCCAATAAGAATGAAAGAGAGTTAAAAGAAAATAAATAAAACTCACTTCACTTTCTGCAAATTAGCTCATCCAAGTCAACATCACAACAAAACATTTTGATGTCGAACAGATTGCCTGAACCAAACTTTTTTTTAAAGATTATTTTTTTGGCCCTGAAGATCGACAGGAAGCAGAGAGAGGGGGAGTGACACGCAGTAAATTAGACGTCCGATGCAGGATTCGAACCAGGACAGCTGCAGCGAGGACTACAGCCTCCACACACGGGGCGGCCGCTTAACCCACTACGCTACCGACCGCCCCAGCCTGAACCAAACTTAAGCTTGAGATGACAGTTTTGTTCACCCAGTTCAATGGAGGCTGAATCTAATTATCCTTCTAACAAAACAGCATTTTTTAAAAAACGTTTTAATGTATGCTATTACCATGTCATCGTGTCAGATTGCGAATGTTTTATGCCCGTTTGAGCGAACCCGGCCACCTATTGCGTCGCTGTTTCTGTCAGATGCTCGCGGAGGCTGAGCAAAATTGTGCATAGCGTGACTCACCTCACTGGGTTTTGCTCAACCGGCCCTCCTTGTCAGAGGGTGTGAGAGGGTATTGCTAACTGGGTGGTTAATAATTTGAAATCATGCAGTGGGATCCACTGTTCAGGGAGCAGGTTGACAGGATTGTGCAGTCAGCCCTCTGGTGTTTGAGCTACAATTAAGTTTTTTTAAGCCTAAGAAAGGCTTAAATTCATAACCCAAGACCTTTAATGTTTCCCTGGTTTTATCCACTAAATATGTAGCAAGGGGGCAAGACATGTTACAGTACAAAGGACATGCCATCTCCAATCATATTAACCCCTGTTTCCACTCTGACATACAAATATGCAGGGGGCAAATCAATACTGCATAATGTGCTGACAGTTCCCCCCACAGACATGCACCGGTCAGCTGTTACGAGCATCACTAACTACGCTGGCAGTGTCACCGATTCATCACTGGCACCGACAGACATACGCTGACGCACGAGAGACCTACTTTGAAGTGGCCGAAAACAAAGCGTGGCGGGCAGGAGGGATGAATGGAACATGTGTGCAAGGAGTGATGTCAGGGTGGGAGAGTGAGATAAAAGAAGAGAGGGAGATGAAGAAGGTAAAGCAGAGCCAGGAGATATATATTATGGAGATGAAAGGAAGGGTTGTTGGGAACAGGGTTCCCACACCTTTTTCATGAACAAATTCAAGCACTTTTCAAGCACCTTCAAGCACCAGTTTTTCTATTTTTCCAGCACCTTTAAATAGGTAGCCTACTAGTTGTGTTTGCCATGATGGTCATGGGAAGCGCAGCGGTGCCGCTGTATGGCATAATAATATGGGTCTAATTAGCATTATTTCATATGGTGGTAGATTGACTGTTTTGATTTTTAACTAATTGTGAAATTTCAAGCATTTTCAAGCACTTCACAAAAAATTAAAGCATTTTCACAACCTTGAAAACACTGAATTGAAATTCAAGCATTTTCAAGGAATTCAAGCACCCGTGGGAACCCAGTAGGAAATATGTTTTCATTCTGAGCGAGTGTCATGTCATGTGTGTTCACTTCAATTCTTTCAGACATCCAGTTCGTCTATGCAGCGTCTCCAGCTCTGGTTATAGGTTGGCTCAAGTTTTGTTTTTTCATCATGCATAAGGCAACATTTTCATTCTGTTAAAAGGCTTCAGGATGCTGCTCCCAGCTTTAAACAACACTTTTACTTCAGACAGAGCCAGGCTAGCCATTCCCCCTCCTGTCTGTACACTATACTGGGCTAATCAGGCCCAAAAAGTTGAACTATTCCTCATTGGAAGATCTCTCTGCCTGCTGCACTCACTGCAGCACTCAGCTTTATCCGAGTCTGCTCACATCCACACTCACACATTCATCATCAATATTACAACGACGACGAGGAAAGCGAGGAGGGAGAAAGAGCCCTTCTCAAACAAGCACACACAGACTTTTCCTTTACATTAACAAAGTGCAATATAAGTGCCGTGCCCTAAACCCCATCGTCATCTCTAAGCTTTCCCATTTCCATTTGATTGGCTGCCAGCGAGGCCTGCAGAGTAATTGGCTGCATTTCATTGGCCAAGCAGACGGACAGCACCCCCGGGAGGAGTCCATCAGGCGATATGTGTTAACAACGCACACAGAGTTTCTCACACACACACACACACACACACACACACACACACACACACACACACACACACACACACACACACACACACACACACACACACACACACACACACACACACACACACCCCAACCAGGGCCGGAGGGGAACTCCCTAATGCCTAATGTACCTTTTGCTATCACAGATGGGTCACTTACATTTCTGGGCACAAGTGCGATCATGAGAGAGAGATATGAAGTAAAAAAAAAGATTGGGGCTAGCAGCAGGAAAGACAAGGAGGATTGGTTGGAACAAGGGAATTAAGAGAGAAATCAGATGAGGGGAGAGGAGAGGAAGGAGGAAAGGAAGCGGGAGAGCAGAGGACGAAAAAACAGTCCATCTATTTTTCAACTTTTTAGGAACGATCATGGTAAAATGATAAAACGCATTAAGAGCGCTGCTGTCAGATCATCATTATGTGTCTGTTACCAAACATCACTGACAGTTTCCGTGGCTCCAGTTGGCCTTTCATCAGCGGCCGTTTTGTCTGACTCAGCATGTTGTGAATCAGCGTAAGAGGAAGGGAGGAAGAGCGAGACGCGTGATTGAATCAGTAATTTCACACATTGCGTGAATCCCTATTTTTCGCCTCCGCTGTTTGTTTGTTTTTTTCCTCCACGGGCAAAAGAGCAAAACTTAACAGTGTCAGCCAGCTGCAATATTTTATCAAACATATTCTCAATTAGGAGCACTCGGCAGGATGAGACTGGGTGGTGTGAAAACATTGCGCTAATTTGTTCAGCTTCTTTCTTTACTTTTCTCAGAGTCATATAATTATTTATTTCCATAACCTATAAGTAAAAATACCAAAATTTGTTTTAAAATGTGTCAAACTGAATATTTGGGTTTTTGTATAGAAGCAATTAGAATATTCTGCTTTTGGCTTTCACAGCATTTATCCCTAATTTGATAGATAAACTCTCAGAATAATAATCATCAGATTAATTAGGGATGAAAATAACTGTTAGATGTATACTGGTGATCTGCTTGCTGAGCATTCAACCACCTTTAACCACTCACCGGTCTAATAGAGCTGCTCAGTGGCCATCAGTACAGCGGGAGATGGAAGAAAAGTGTTGCAAATAAGCATGCAGTACAATATTTTCTACATAATAGAGTCTAAAAATACAACAAGCACTCACTTAATTGTAAACGGTCACGTAGTCGACAGCCAAGTGTGACGGAAAACAGGAATGAGTCATCCGTGACGCTGGTTAGAGACTGACAAACACGTTGGGGGGATCGGGGTCATCCTCACGTGGCCTGGCTGAGGTCTCTCGTATGAGGACAAAGAGGACGGTAATACTGTCTGACTTGAGTCGTGAGTGGAGAGGAGCATCTGTGGATCACTGCTCGTACAACAGAGGGGGGGAGACTCAACTAGGTCACCAACGCGTTTGTTTGTATACAGCGGGGTTTTGAGCAACGTTGCTTTTTAAAGGCAGACGCTAATATTTTTAGAATGAGGCAGCTAATTCTGAACTCAGGGTTCGGTGTTTCCCCCCCTATGAAATGTATTCTTTGACTGGGTGGAAAAGCCTTAATCAGCATTTTGACGGCTGCAGGTGCTTCCAAGATTTCCGAGAGGAGAGGAGAGGAGAGGAGAGGAGAGGAGAGGAGAGGAGAGGAGAGGAGAGGAGAGGAGAGGAGAGGCAAAGTTTCTGACCCACTTTGTTGCTCGCAAAGTTTCAAATCCTCTTTTTTAAAGAGAGTGGAGTTGTGGCCAAGAATTTGGCAACACACACATTCACACTATACATACAGCACATGCATGCCCAGACACCAAAAATAATGAAGGAAGTGCCGCTTTTATTTAACACCACATTAGCTCTTTACATCACCTAATAATGGCAGCACTGAACCACACTGGCACACACACACAGACACACACACACACGCGCGCACACACACACACACACACACACACACACACACACACACACGTCTGGTAGTGCTCGATACGGTTTGTTAGTTTTCTCATTTGACTTGGTCTATTTTAGTCCTGCCGAACCCTCTTCCTCATTCCTCTCCTCTCTCATCCTCCTTCCATTGTCTCTCTCTTTTATCTTTTCTTTTCCTTCATTTTCCCTGCTTTGTTTTTTATTGCATATTCCCTAACTCGCTTCATACCTCCGTTGCCGTATCTGGCGGTATATCTCTATTCTCCTTCATCTCTCCCCGTCTCTCTGAAGATTTCAGTGATGTCAGTGACGAGATCAGCGTGCAATTGGCTGGGCCAGATAAGACGTACGATTTGATAGATAACACTGCTGATTTGTTTAGGGAGCTTTTCACTGCTCGTCGCACTCCTGCAGACTACGTTGATATTAATGAACATGCATACATCTACACACACGAGAAAGAAAAGAAAACGATTTTAAGCCATCACCCCTTTCTTATCTGTTGTCTGTGTTTGCGTACGCACATATTCACCGGTAACGTAAAATGAATCCACGCCACCCTTCAGTGGGTTCTTGACAGTAATAATGGGTAATTGGTGTACGAACTGGAGTGAGCAATAACAGCCTTATTGCTAAATAAAACAGCTAGATGTGATGTTATAGCCTTGAAAATCAATTTCCCCTTTCAGCTGCATTCTATAATCAATGGGGTCTTACGTGAGGACGCTGTTATAAGATAAATGTGATAAAGATACATTTTGCATGTCAGATTCCTATCTTTGTGTTTTGTGCTTTTCTCACCGACTTATAGTTTAAAGGGCTGTGTTGGAAAAAAAAAAGTGCGAGTAGAAATCAGAAAAACAAAGCAAAGGAAAATCTTTCTGTAGGCTGAACACTGCATTTGCACTTTTAATTTCCTTTATTATAAGAAGACTAAGGAGGTTATTGTCATCACCGTCACCAGAAGAAACATGATGTCTACCTGAAACTCAGAAACCGTGTCTTTATGTGTGTATGTAAGAAAAAAAGTGAGGTAAAAGGCAGGTGACACCATTGGATGTGCACATTCTAGCCAATTATAAAACTAAAGGTTAATGCACAGATCCCTGTGTGTGTGTGTGTGCACAGCATCTACTCTCCATCCAATGTCTGCAGGCTGAACACGCTGCGCATACAATCATGTCACCGCATGCACTGAAGAGTGAGGCTCACATGATATTTTCTTTTCACAAGACATGGTCACCTCTGTATAGACAATGGTGGATTTTCTCCATTTTATGTTGGGTTTTTTTGTGTGTCCTGATATCTTTTGTTCCCTCTATTCAAAAGCCACTCCAAAATATGTGCTCGCGGATTTTTTTTCAAAGTCTTTTTAGGTTGTCATCTGTGGGGACACTTGGAAAAAGAAAAAGAAAGGCCCCTAGATCTGAGCCCTGTGGAACCCCGCAGGGATGTCGGCTGAAGATGGATTCCCCGCAAAGATAAACTAAGAACGTCTCAGTTCTGATTCACAGGTACCAGTGCTCAGGGCCTTCAATTAAAACTGCATGATCAACTCTGTTAACAGGATTATGATTGAGCATTGTCACCTGTTTTTACAAGGAGGACATTCATTACCTTTACAGAGTCTGGCTGCAGGATATGTAATAACCTCACACCTGTCTTTCAGTATCCTGCTGTCCATGAGATGATATGGTTTAAGGCCTATCTTTCTAAAATGTTTGATGAGTTTAAGTGTCTTCTTCTCTATCTCTCACACAGCTGTATGCACACATGTAAAACTGCGGTGCAGAATATGATATCTCCTCAGTCTCAGCCAGCTCCCTGGAAATAGAGATGTTGAAGGGACATTTGGCAGGATGGCAGACGAGGTTGGTATTTCAGCAATAATGGATTGACAGTTCTAGGAACGTGTAAAGTGCCCCAGAGGGGATATCTAACCTCAGTGTGCATTTAATCTAGCTGTTCAGATGGACTTGAATGGAAGTACTGCAAGGTAAAAATGTATTCCGGTGGAGCTTTACATGCTGATTCAAACACAGGTAGGGCACAGGAACAATCCAGACTTCAATGAGACTTGCAGTCCAGCAGTGTGCTGGGATGTGAGATTGCAGCACACGGTCTTCATTGAGGTTTGTACACAGCTTTTTGTTGTAAGGAAGCATCTCACCAGCTACTGGAGCACGCTGCAAAGTGGATTGTTGTTTTACAATGTGTCTGATTAGATATGTTGTGGTGAGAATAAACTCCACCATGTTTGTGGACAGCAGGACACCAATAGTGACCTTCCCTGTTCCCTTTTGAAAACACTAGACCGTCTCCTCCATTTTCCAAAAAAAAGAAAAACAGCGGTCCATTTTTGAAAACACACAGTGCTGTCTGTTTGCAATTGCAAACAATGAGCTGTCTGTGAGTGGCAAAAATACTGAACCATGTACAATGAAAACAAACAAACAAAAAATACAGGGCTTTAACAATGCAGTGAACTTTCAGCAGATCCTCTCCACACACAAAAAAACCCCTGGAAAGTCCTCTCCGATGTCAGTGTAACTAGAAAAACGGTATAGTGAATGACGACAGCAACAACTAACTATTCAAGTTCTAGCTACTGAAGTGGCAAACCCAACGTCGGTGACCAACGGAGTGTTAAAACCTGGTTACACAACCAATTATCGAATCCCGACTGTTGGGTTCGTGTGTGTCTCGTGGCTCCTTCCCCTCCGTTCTCCCTCTGCAGTACAGTCTTTATCCCATTACGGCCTCCGAGCTTTTGCAGAGCTGTTTCAGTTGTAGATCCAATGAAAACTGGCAGGATACATTACTTAGCACCGCACTCCTCCCACCTCGCTGTTTCGCCCTCCACCCCCTCCCCCTTTATTCTCTCTGGCTTTCAACAATGAATACAGTTTTTTATCATACTGTTTTTTTTCACTTCTCATTTGAGTTTGTCTTGCTCCAATTTTTCCTTCCTTGTGTAGTTTTCACTTTGCAAAACTATTTATCTGCCTCATCACATACAGTAGCTACGCGTTGATCACATCCACCTCGTTCTACCTTTGTGTTGTTGGCAATGCTTACGCTTAAGAACAATGTCAACAGTGTCTTTTAATCCTTCTGCTGTCTTTAGAGACATTCAGAGAAATACTTGCAGCTGTTTGCTACTTTGTGCAGATGGGACTCAAGTTGGGCGATCACAGTTCCGAGGTTAGAAATATCGGTCAGTCTTTGAAGGCCGATTCGGATGAATGTGAAGAATGTGTGCACGTTTAATCTCTTTAGTATAAAGTGGCCAGAGGTCAGCACTTCAGAAGTCCAGAGGAACTTCTTCTTTTAAGCTCAAGTCAGTTTTTCTTTGGTGACTCTGAGAACAAAGTCATACAAGCTTAAAGAAGGAGGTATGTTTAGGAACTAATGGAATGAGAAATGAGTTCAGAACTTAAGGCTTCAGAACATTGCTTTTGTTTAGGGTCAAGGCCACTTCTGTGCATCTTTTCAGTTAATGCTATCTTCAAGTATTGGCAACCAGATTCAAAATCCATCAAGCCATAGTTTTAGCAACAGAAATACATATTTCTTTGCTGATGATACCTAGGTAAACGAGAGCTGCAGATTGGTGAATAGCCTGGCCATGCTCTCCTCTATCCTCTGTCAGGTGCTATCGGTAGCTTAGCAGAGACCAGAGCAGTCCCTGCTGATGGGACGGGCTCTGAATAAAGCAGCAGGTTTTTTTATTCGACGAGCCCTGCATGGGGACCCGATGGCCGACTGGAATGCTCCCGGGGAGAGAAAGAGAGATGATCTCTTTATCTGTCTGTCCTGTATCCTATTAGAGTATCACCTTCCATCACAGCCTCCATTCAAAGGATGAGAACAGCTTTTACTAAGCTGCACGCTCTCCCTCGCCCTCTCTTTACCTTGCCAACTGCCTCCCTCTCCTCTCCACCCTCCTCAATCATGACCACACATTTTCACTGTCCCCTTAATAGCCTGTTGGCCATGCCCTTTAAAAAACAACCCGTACGACCATTTTCAGATATCATGTCCATGTCCATTGTTTAAGTATTCAAGGCGCACAAACTATTTGGTAAAGTTAGAGAAAGATTATAGTCGTGGTCAAACCAACCTTTACTTGAAAGCAGGAAGCTGAGAGGAGTCTTGAGTGTCCAGGTTAGATGCTTTGGTCACCACCTTCACCTTTTTTGCAATGTTCTAAGAACACTCTATGTCTACCTTTGCTTCTGAGAGACACCTGACATAATGTCACATAGATTCCGGTAAGTTAAAGGTGAACTATGTCTTTTTTTAAGACATCTTAACAAATGACCAATCATTTCAATCCACTCTCTTGTAGTGACTTTCTCTTTTTTCTTTTTTTTGATCCACTTTTTCTTTCAAAGCGGCAGCTGCTGGCCAGAGGACTGCTGAGGCAGCACTGGCTCCGATTTCTGAAGCACCACACAGACCCCGACAGACAACTGATATCCAAAACACAGTGGCAGAGAGGCAAAGAGAAAGTGAGGAGAGAGGGGGAGAGCGTGACAGAAGAGTTGCCGGTGCCCAGAACTGCCTGCCAGGAATCGATAAGGGACAGAGCGATGACTGTAGAACAGGGGTCGGCAATTAAGTTTGGGCGCGGGCCAATTTTTTTCTGAAAATTCCATCGCGGGCCACGACCGTGGGGGGGGGGGGGGGGGGGGGGGGGGGGGGGGGGGGTGCTGCGTCCTGATTGGCTGAGTGAGAACCGCACGTATGTTCTACGTCCTGATTTATTAAGGGAGCACTGTACAAAATGCGTGTAACAATGTGTATAAAAGTGTGTGGTTACGGCCTTAAACGCCCACTACGTCTGTCATTAAACACTCAACCTGCCCTAGCAACCTGCCGTAATTAATGTATTGTAACGTCCAGCCGGACGCGTCAGGAATGAAGAGACGTTATGTTGCAAAACCGGCCTTTATTGCCAAACAGACTTATTGCAGAACACGGTTATTGTAGGCCATAACCACGCCAAACTCACAGAACATGTCCCACTCTCCAGCCTCACTCATGTCGTCTCTCTCCACACACGCTCACACACACGCATACACCCTCTCACCTGCTCCCCCGCCCCCTTGCTCTCATACAGGTGCATTCACGGACCATGGGAAACCACCGAACTCACATTACAACATAAAACACATAACTGCAGGGTCGCTACAGTATACAGCAGCGCAGATCTGCCGACCTTGTTTGTTTTTGTTTTTTTCATTTAATAAAACATATTTGTTCACGTTGTCCGTTACAGAGGGACACAGGACACTTTTATTTTCCACAGGTTACAGCGCACGCACGTGCCAATTAGCGTTCCGACCTGTGCGTCAAGTAAAGAGGCTGCGTAGATGTTCTGGCTGCTGTCACGTTACTTATCAGCTACTTTTTAATAAATGTTGTGAAATCTGTGGAATTTTTGTGTTTTGAAGGGAAACATGAGGTTTAAAAGATATATTTAAAAATATATATGTATATATTAAAATAAATCAACGTCATCTAGCGGGCCAGATATAAATTGACGGCGGGCCAGTTCTGGCCCGCGGGCCGCTAATTGCCGACCCCTGCTGTAGAACAACCCCGCTGGTACAACCAGCTGCAAACCACACACACACACACACACACACACACACACACACACACACACACACACACACACACACACACACACACACACACACACACACACACACACACACACACACACACACACAGTGCAAACCACACAGATAAGACTTGCTGAGGCACAAGTCACTGATGTTTGTTCTCTATTATGTAAAGCAGAAAGCTCCAGTCGGAGTGATCTTTTTTACATGCCCATTGCTGCTGTGTTGATGAAGCATCAGGAGCTCTGTGTCTGTCTTTCTTCATTCACTCCACGTTGTGTTTAAAGCGGGGAAGAGTGAGAGAGAGTAAGAGCAGATGTTGGTCTGTATCTGACATGCATGTGTGTGTATATATATACAGTATATATGCAGCCAGATTGACACCATTATGTCTACTCTCCCTCCCTCCACTCCATAAGCCAATTCACCCTCATCACTCTGCTATTAAGCAGCTTTGCATTGGTGCAGCTATGACAGTGACTGCGGGAATGTGTGTTTTAGAGTGTGTGTGTGCGCAAGAGAGAGAGAGAGGGGGGTGGGCGGCAGGAGGGGGAGTCATTTTGCCACTAAAAATGTTCTCATCTCTCTCCAATATCTACAGTACGTTACCCTCGCCTCGCCTCACCTCGCCACGGCTCCCTTTTTCGCTTCCTCAGCCCCTCGGTCTGTTTTTGTCACTGTAATCTGTTCTGGCGACCCGGCGGTGAACTTTTAATAACATTAAAACAATAGAATGAATTCAGCAGCCATACGGTGCAGCACTGTACTTTAAAATACACTGGTTATTTACTACGGACGGGTTTTGAAACACAACAGAGTGAAATTGGCCGTTTCGGCGATTTTACTGTGACGATAGACGCGCAGAGCTGAGTTCAATTATCGTTATCATTATCTCTTCTTTGAACAAACTAGTTACAACGTCCATACAGTAACAGATTACTGCTGTTTCGATGGTGTGCATTCATTCATTATAAGATCACTACATGGATGTTATATGAACATGAGCTCGGCTCATATGATCCATTCTCCCTGCTGTTTTTTCTTGTCCCATTAATCGCCCTCCAGCATACCCCCGTCCTCCCCACCATTCTCCACTGCAGTGAAGTATGCGCACAGGACTGTGTGTCTGTGTGTGTGTGTGTGTGTGTGTGTGCATCTGTTGTCAGGTCCACTAGAGGCCCAGTGGCAATCGATAAGTATTTGGGCAACAGCTCAACATAATTATAGAAGGATACTGAGAATCGCCCTAGCTGGACACTGTGTGCCTGTGTGTGTGTGTGTGTGTGTGTGTGTGTGTGTGTGTGTGTGTGTGTGTGTGTGTGTGTGTGTGTGTGTGTGTGTGTGTGTGTGTAGTTGCTATCTGTCAGTGGTCGCCCTCTCTGGCCCTGCAGCCCTCCAAACTTCTCTCCATTGCAGTGTTTTTAGATAATAGGCTGCTGTGGAAGAACTACTCGTATCTTTTACTTCATTCCAGTAGCAATAGAGTGGAAACGTTAAAGTAAAAGTCCAAGTACAAAAGTACAAACATCAAAGCATACTTTAAAAGTGCTCATTATGGAGGATGGAGCATTACAGATTAATGTTTTGCATTATATTATTGGATCAGAATTATTGATGCACTAAAGTCTTCATCACTTTAATGGTGCAGCTGGTAAAGCTGGAGCTGCAGGATGGCTTGTGAATCTCAATAAAGTGATATCTCGTCTTATTTTAACCTAGAATAATGCATATTTGTTTTATTGATCACTTTTTATATTATTTTTGATTATCGAGTCTGCAAAGTAACTTGAAACTGGCGAAGTTCATCAAATCAAATGTAGTGGAGTAAAATGTGTAAAGTAGCAGAAAGTGCAAGGAAGTAATACCTCAAACTTCTACTTGGGTAAAGTACTTGAGTGTTACCACCACTCATAATAAATAACTTGACAGTCCAAACCCTTCTGTTTCTGAGATGACACATCACATGTGTCTTTCCAACATGCTGCATAAAGTTCAGTAGTTTGCTCCAGTCCGCCTATTTCCTTTTTTAAGACCCTAAAATATGCTGCAAGGGTAAATCATGCAGATAATTAAATCCAAATAAAAAAAGGCAAATGATTCACTGACAATGGGCTGAGTATGATGGTTCTGATAAACTTTATAGGTAATAAACTGCCGCAGTCTCTGAATTATCTTTAAAATCAACTCAGCTACTCCCGCCCTGTAATGATTCCACTAGACATAAAATGACTAATTCATATTGTGTGTGAGTGTTCATGATGGTGGTAATAGGCGCAAACCATTCTAACACACTGAAATAGAGAATATAAGGCAGCATAGTGTGTAATCACTGCATTAGAGCTCACCAATAAACACACACAAACACAGCAGCAGCAGCAGCAGCAGCAGCAGCAGCAGCAGCAGCAGGGTGGCTTGCGTGTAAGAAAGTGGGATTTTGATGGCAGTCACATCTGTATTTGACAAACAAGCCCCTCAGGCATGGAGCAGCAGTGATATGATTGCAGTACATCACAGTCGGGGTGATGTTTTCTGAGGACGTAGGAGTGTTTCAGTTCAGAGCATTAAAGTCAAATGGCTGGGCTTATGGCTGAATGGTGAGGAGGGATTTTACAAAGGTTAGACCGGGGAAGAGCGCCATGTGTGTGAATTTACATCCGTATCACCCGGTAGGTGTGTGAGTGGGTGACTTGGGGGCTAAGTAAGGGGTATAAATAGACAGAGATAGTGATGTATGTGTACGCAAATGGACAAAGACACACATGAACATAATTATATAATAATAAGAGTTATGATTGATTTTTTACAGCACTGGATTTCAGAACACAGCACACACACACACACACACACACACTCGACTGCAGGAAAGATGACGAAGCAGCTTTCATCCTACTTGTCCATCCGCGTGTTTGTTTGTCCGTGTGAGAACGCGTCGGTTCTGTGTGTAAAAGTGGCGCAAGGAGGAAGCCGAAAAAAAATCACATCACCGCTCACTGCAAAGCCCCTCGGGACGACAATCAACGGGGTATTTCAGGAAGTCTTTGAGCAGCAGACTCACCAGGGACCGAGGCCTGTGTGTGTCTGTGTGTGTGTGTGTGTGTCTTTCAGAGAGAGAGAGTTATCTGAAAAGCAGGTACACAGGCTCAGGGCAGCTTTGGACTCTGTCACTTTCTCAGCTTTATTTGCACCCGGAGTACGACATTCAAAACTTTACCAAAGCCAAAGAGGCTAGGAAGATAGCAAAGTGGATGCTATTGGAGCTTTAATAAAAGATTCAGGGTTGTTTGGTTGACAACAAAGATATTGCTTTTAAAAAAATACAATGATCCCAAGCGAATTTGTTTTAAAGTGTAAAGTACAGAATGTGTAAAGAATGAGGATTTGTAACCTGAGGTAACATACAGGGGGAAACTAAGAGAGGACAGTGGAAACACACAGAAAAACCATTTAAGCAATGATAACGAGTCAAATTTGATCCTTAAGAAAATAATTAATCTATAAATCATAATGTGGCTGCGATTTCAGAAGTCATAAAGTCGTAAATCCTTGCTCAACAATATGGAGACATGTTAGCCAAAGCACCTAAAAAGTTTATGTAACTGTGTCATATTCGTACAGCTGTGACAGGCCCAGTCTTCATCTGCATGAATCTTAGATACTAAATATAAACCAGGATTAAGGTTCGGATGATATACCCATCTCTCTCTCCGCAGTGAAGAATGTTTAAAGTGACACTTCTCTCCTCTCTAAAATCTCTCTCTCCTTCTCTCTCTCTCTCTCTCTCTCTCTCTCCCACTCTAAATCTTGTCTTATCCTGTCCTTCCCTCCAGCTTCTTCTCATCATTCCACTTAAACTCTTTCACTAATGAGTTCCTCCTCCTCCTCTTCTTCTTCACCTCCCCTCTCTTTGCCTTTTGTTTCAGATCTCTCTCTTGTGAGGACGTTGTAAACACCGTGAAGGTGAAAACTCACTGAATGTACATTACTAACGTCTGTCAGGCCGTGTTGCGTCGACATTTATTTCTCACTCGTCTTTTGCTGTCCCATGACTGTCTCATAACTTTCTGAAGGGAGGTCAGCGGAGAAGAAAGCAGGAGAGCAGGAAAAGGCTCTTTCCCTACAGACGGTCACCCTGGTATAACAAATTGAAACTTTTTTTTTTGTGGTCAGCGGCTAGAAGAACTCAGGATACACACACGAACACGCATCGAGCAACACAAACACAGAATTAGTGCTACACATCCACGTCCACAAGAAGAAAAAAGTATAATCAATGTCATCAAAAAAACAAATTATAACACAAATTAAAGACTTAAACACTCAACAGACAAGAGCAGATTTAAAAGTTACAGTGTTACCATTTACCAGCCATGTTGAGTAGTTATGAACCAAATATACAGCAAACACACTTTATATATGCACTGAAACATGCAGTGTGTGTTTGCAGGCCTGTTAGTTGCTTGTGTGTGTGTGTAAATATGCTTAGTGCATGCATAATGAGTTTGCATGTACTCAGCTCCTGTTTAAGTAGGTCTCGGATGTCGATAAAGTAAAAACTAACAATGGTGTTATGAGCACTGAAATCTACAGTGAATCTCGTTTATGATTCAAATACATCATTAAGATTTGAGGGACAATTTCAGGCTCTCTTGTCGATCCACAGGAGAAGCTGCTGTCGTGCAGTTTGTGGCGTGAACTGAGGCAAATGCGAGCGAAAAAAATTCTCTAAAAATAAGTCTAAAAATATCTGGATTTTTCCAGCCTTCACAACTTAAATTGATGCTCCTTCCGTGGGTTGAAAACCAGACAGCCCGGGCGCTGCGAAAAGACAAAGAAACTACAGAGGCTGCTGCGCTGTAGCTGTCAACAGATAAAAGATCAGCCTCAAATCTATGATACAATTATTTGAGAAATAAACCCCCTGATCAAAAAGTCAATAGTAAACTCCTGGCTTTCAGCTTCACAAAACATTAATAACAATTCAAAAGGTCCAGTCTCTTACACATGTTCTTTCTGTCATCTTCACTTCTTGTATATTTGATCTTCTGGTGTATCCACATGAACCAGTGTTCAAAGTCTACGAAATCATGTCGGAGATACTTCATACAAACTCTTGAGTTGCTGAACTTCCGTGTGATCGCAATCATCAAAGAAGAGTTTTTTACACTTGAGCAGAGTGCGGCCAGAGAGGCGCAGGTTAGTGCTAAGGGTGCTATTGAATGAAATGGAGCACATCACTTCCTTCTATTCCCTTCTCCACTTTCTTCCTCATTTCTTTTCCGATCACTCGGCCATCGCAGCTGAGAGGATGTGCTGATGACCCTGCAGCAGTCTGTGTGTGTGTGTGTGTGTGTGTGTGAAGGGTAATGGCCATACAACAAACTCGCTCTCGGACACAACGCGGAGGTTGCTCCATCACGCATGTAGGTTCCAAGTGCTACAAAGCAGTGATGGCATTGCACTGCTACATCTTCCCTGCTCAAGCCTCCCTCGCTGTATTGTACGGCACACTAAATATATATATTAGCTGTCACGGAGGCACAAGATTTGCATCCAAACACCCACTTTTGCTTCAACACTCAAGAAAAAGAAGAAAAAAAGTCCTGCTGCTGCAGTAGTGTCAATCCAGGATATATGCAGGATTGGAGAATTGTATAATAGCCTGTACAGGTGGTGGGATAGAAGCTTCATGACTCCACACAGGTCGAAAAAGAAGCGGACAAAGTTTCATTTTTCAATAGAAATAATAGAAATTCTTATTTAATATGGAGAATGACATCAAGCAGTTAAGGTGGAATTGTTATAATACGTCAGGCTACAATAACTTTTGGCCTCACTGCTACTTTTGCAATTAGGCCACCCTGCACACAGTACCTAGGAAGCTGAATCCTTCCAGGCATCTTTCCCTTTGTGTCAGAGGTCTGTGGATCTTTGTCCCCCTTTTTTTTTTCCAAGTCGAAGGAGGCCAAGACTCGACTTGAGCTGATCGGCTGGATGGCCAAATCTTATTTCATGCTTATTACACACACACACACACTCACACACTCACTCATCCTTTCGTTAGTTACAACTTGGCTAATTGGGCTTAGGCAGAGGGGAGCCCGGGGCAGCAGGAGGAGAAGGAGGAGGAGAGAAGGGATAGGGCGGGGAGGTGAGGAGGAAGAAAAGGCTGTCATTACGAACACTGTGGACGATGGAGATAAAGGTTAGTGCTATAGAATCCTGATGCCCGGCTACAGCCTTCACTGCTTTGTATGAGAGAGAGAGAGAGTTGATACTGATATAGAAGTGAGAGAGGATGACAGAGAGGGAGGAAGGGGAGAAGAAGAGGAAAAGAGCCAGACAATATGTGTGTGTGCTATATCTGTGTGTAAGCCATGGGTTAAGTGTGTGTGTGTGTGTGTGTGTGTGTGTGTGTGTGTGTGTGTGTGTGTGTGTGTGTGTGTGTGTGTGTGTGTGTGTGTGTGTGTCCATGTCTCATAACCAAGGTCAGGTTGCCTGTAGGCACTCTACATCGCGCAGTTGGCCCTGCTAAATAGAGTTTCACCTTTTCCCATGATGCCTCCCTCTGCACTTCTACTCCTCTCCTTCTGTTCCTTCCTCATCTAATTTCCTTTTGTTGAAGCCCCTTTCTTTCTCTTCGTACCTTCTTGCTCGCTCTTTCCACTGCGGAAGAAAAAAAATAATCTTCCAATAGCGAGAAACCATCTCTGCTTCCTCAGATTCATTTCTCTCTTCCTTCCTATCTCACCAAGACCTTCTTACTTCAGGTTTCTTACTCTCTGTGTCCGTGTTTCTCTATCTTGATTCTCTCACACGGGTCCATAACCAGGTCTAAGACATTGAGGGTCAGCATTATCAGGCTAAGCTTCACTTCTCTGTGCTGCTATCATGTGGAGCAAAGCGACAAAGTAAGTAGAGGGTTAGGACACCGTAGAACAACCATAGAAATAAGTGAAAAGAAAGAATAAAAATATATTTAAAAGGTAAAAGTGTGTATGATTAGTGTAAGACTAGTATTAAGATTACTGTATAATCACACAGGTCCTCTTCCACCATGTTTCTACGGTAGCAGATCAGACAAACACTGACACTAAACAAGGTTTTTTGTGTGTTTAGTGGCAAAGGTAAATTCTTCTTCACACTGGAACAGTGGAAGGATCCACACAGCTAGATGTCACTGTGCCTCGATTATTAGAAAGTAGACATACAATTAAAATCCCTAGTGGCTGTGTCAAAATATTATTATCTTGATGAGAACAAATCAAATGAGTTTGTGTTCCTCGGTCTTCAGAAACTTTCACATTCGCAAAGACGTGTGCAATACTTGTAGCTCACACAACAAATGTTGATTTTGATTCAACGCCACAGAACAAAAACAAGATCTCATTTTGGCGGTAAGGTTAAGCGTGGCAGAGAAAGGTATGAAATGCAGCACGACAGCTAATCTCTCTGATGGCGGTAAAATTGTAAATATGCCGTGGTAAAGAAAATATTGCATTTTTTGGACAAAAGACGGAGGAGAGTGACTACATTGTTTATATTTCGTATTGATCCCACTCCTCTGAAAATCAATACTTTGCAAAAAGACACAGGTGTCGCTGTATCAATACTTATAATATTATCAAGGCACCCGTCATCAGTGCTCGAGTTTCAGCCTCAAAATGGAAAACGCCGTCAAACAAAGACACGCACACACACACACACATCCTCTGCTGAGTGTGAAAGACAAAAGAGGCAGGCTTTATTGTCTGAATAATTACTTTACATGCCACACTCACTCTGGAAGCAACCGCAACACACACACACAGGAAAAACACACAACACACTCTGGAACCATCTAAATACACACCAGTAGAGTGGATTACACATCGCTCCCTGGTCGATACCAAACACCGTCATGCTGCTTTTGCCACCAGGAAACAACATGACAGCAGAGTGTGTGTGTGTGTGTGTGCGTGTGTGTGTGTTTGTGTAGGAAGTTTTATCTTTATACTTTCAACTTGCGATGTTTCTTCGCTCACCCCATGTTCAAGTACAGCTTTGACACACACGGCACGCACACACACACTTACAGGCGTGTCTAACGCACTTATCTAGGAGACTATGATCCTCGGTAATGCAGCCTCGCGGCGTGTAGGCGACTCTGTCTCCATTGGCGGAACGTTAGCGCCTGAAATAAAACACAATTTCCTTTTGTTTTGCGATAAGCATCTTGTGCACGCATATCCGGTTGGGTAGCTTTGTCAGGTGGACGGCGAATGTGTGTCTGATGAAATGGAGCTCCTGTGTTTCGGGTTGGGAGCTAGGTTCCAAATGTCCAAATGGAGAAGTCTGTTTAAGTGTTTCAGAAATACACTGAAGCCAGTCAGACGGATCTGAACAACCTGAAGGATTGATTGCACACGTCTGTCGGAGCGGATGAAGATGACAGAAAGGTGAAATCAAGTTTCAGCGAGCAAGTTTCATAAAGAACAGGAGCGGCATCCAATCCTGTGGAAGGTGATACGGTCACATGTAACTGGGAGGAGACCCTAGGGGTATAGAGGAGGAGAACACATTGGAGGGATTACATATCCCATCTGGCCTGGAAACACCTTGAGATTCCCCAGGAGGAGCTGGAGGACATGGCTGGGAAGAAGGACGTCTGGACTGCTTCTCTCACTGCCATCTCAACCTGGATGACTGACAAAACCAATGCATGGATGGATTCTTCCAAAAGACTGATATTTGCTATTCTTAAAAAAAAGATATCTTGCAGGTGCTTTTACTGTTTGAAAAAGGCTGTGGCAACATTTTGTCAAAATTAGAAATGATGCCAGTCGAAGAAAGATGCCAAGATGAAAGCTCCATACAGATTAAAGAACCAGTTTGTAGGATTTAGTGATTACAGCCACCGCGAAGGAGAAACTATGGTGAAAAGCACAAAAGGGTGTTTGGAAGTTTGTCCGTTTGGGTTCAACATGACGCACCCATGGTACATGTATAAAAAACTCATTCTAAGGTAACAAAACCATCATGGGGTTAATTTTTAGGTGATAATACACTAATAAAACGATAGTTATGCATATATATATTCAATTTCTGACATATTCTGATCTTACACACTGGACCTCCACCTGGTCTCATCTTACTGGCCAGTAGGTAAAAAAGTTGCTAGTCTGATCCCGACTCTGTCACTGCTGTTCCAGCGATCCACAGCGGTGTTGTATCTGCCAGCCCGAAAAAGCCCTTGAGCAAGACACGAAACTCAATTTGCTCTAAGGCCACAGCACAGTGTGCTCATTAAGGCATGCAAATGCACTGGAAAGACGTCTCAAGGGAAGAGGTTCTTATTTAATCAACAGTGCCAAGCAGCTGAAGCACCAAGATGAACTAATAAATTAAATTAAAAAAAGCTTGGCCGGCTTGAAAACCTCTCTCTGGTGAGAAGCACTCATCTATAGAAATCCACGTGAAAAGCCAAATTCTAGTAACGTTGTGTAAAAATCTCGGATCTTAATCTTGGCTGCATGTGTTATGCATGGATTGTGTTTTAACAGTCTTATTCATCTTCTGGCTGATCCTTTTATGTCCTCAGCAGTGCGACCGACTCTGCGATACTGAGGATATCAGGCAAAATATCTCCAGTCGATCAGGGCTCATTATCTTATCTAATAAATTCATTATCACATAGACTCCATGTGACCGGAGGCAGATGTTCACCGACCATATTTCCCCGACAAATCACAGCCACCGCAGTGCGAAATCTTCGTTAGCGCATTATTTTCTGTATTTACACCGTGAGATGACGTGGTCACATTTCATTACCAGGGACCCGGCTCTGCTTGGCAGAGAGACAGATGCTGCCAACACAGAGACAGCTTTGCAGCGCTAGCCTCCGCTTTCTGCCATGGACATATGTGGGTTGCCGGGGGCTGTGGCTGTCACAGGCTGTAGCTCTTCTCAGAGCCAGCTGATGCGAGCGGATGGGGTCGATGTGATTGGTTGATAAGAACAGAGCTGTTTCGTGCGTGTGTGTAAGGAAGAGAGAGAGAGAAGAAGACGACGACAGGCAAGCAGAGTGGTTGGTCAAGGGCCGGTGTGTTTTTTTTTTTTTTTGTCTTTTTCTGCTGCATCGTCAACATCTGTAAACCGACAGTGGCACCCAACACAACCCACGCCTCCACCGGCTCACTCAAACACACTGAAGAACACATGAGAATGAAAGCAGCCATGAAAAGAAGATGTGAGGAAAGAATGACGACGAGAGGGAAAATGAAGAAGGTGGTGTGATTGCACGGCTGAAGAGAAAGAACAGAAGAAGAAAGAGAGAGAAGAAAAGGGACGAGAAGATAAGGTGGAGAGGGAACGAAGGGGATGATAGAAAAGGAGAGAGCAAGGGGGAAGAAGTGAGGGAAGGAGGGAGGGAAGGGAGGTTAGCTGGATAAGTGGGGCAGTGCTGCAGCGTGACACATCAGCATTCTGAGCACAGCGGCAGAGAGTAGCGCAACGAAGGCAGCGGCACCCACAATCTCTCTGTCTCTCTCTCCTACACACACACACACACACAATCTCACACACGAGACATGTATTAGACACACACACACAAGCTTCAAACATGTACAGCGCTGGCAGGGAAGAGCGAGCATCAAACACGTTATCTCATGAAACACACACACACAGAAAGAAGCTCCAAGAATTTGGATGAAAAGTGCAAATCTCCAATTCCCCCACACACACACACGCTGACAGAGAAACACAGCGGTAATACACAGACAACACATAGATGACAAGTGATACTTCACATTTGAAACTGCTTCAGCAGGAGCACTGCGGAGATATACTGGTTACTGGGTGTTCCCTGAGATCTGGCAGCATCTCTCGACTAAACCGAAAGGGGGGATGCTGACATGACGAAAGCAGCTGTGGAGCTTATATCGCTCTACGGAATGTGCTATTCAGGATTCATTATCTGCACACTGGATTGACATTGATTGGCTGGCTGATTGAATAAACGTCATGCAGAGCATTGTCTTACTCGGTTAGGAAAATAAGAAAAAAGAACATCTAAAAAAAAACATTGACTAAAACAGGAAGAACTGAGAAGACAGAAGTTGATACATTGTATTTATTATTCCCATGCTGTGTTCCTGTTTTGTAATGTACCTCGGATTAAATGCGATCTATAAATGATAATTAAATAATAATTAAATCAACAGAAAGAAACCAAATGATAAGACGTGTCTAAAAAAAATGTCTTTATTATTCAGGTGCTTCTACTGAGTGAATTAACAGGTGAAACAGCAGGTGTGGCCACATGGGGCTCCGTCAGTACAGAAAAAACTTCTTTACATGCTTTTTTTAGTCATTAGTCACTGTTTTTTTTTTAATACTGACATTGTGCAGACCTCAGACTTTAGTCACTTTATTCCTGTGGGATGAAATGAGTAACCCTGTGTGACGAAACACCTACTGTAAATATAGGATGATACAGAAATGAAGGATTTATGTCAAATGTTTGGTGTCAAAACAACTTCAATTTCAGTATGTGCTTTGATCCAGAGTGACTCTGATTTTGTAGAAATGTTAAACCTACTTCGGACTTTGTGTGTCTGTTTTTAGAGGAACATATTCTACCAATTTATCCATGATGAATATGTGCAATCAAAACTTTTGATTTTGTCACATGAAAGTTTCCAGAGCAAATGTTCCCGACCTCTAACAGAAAAGAAAAAGAAATCAGTGGGTCTTTTTCTTACGTAAGTGTAGCTGTTAGTCATCACAGTGGCAGAAAACATTGTACACCACGACTTCCTTGGATCTGACCCAGGGACACTCTCATAAATATATTGAAATGAATGTCTACAAACACAGGCTTCTTTACACAGGATACAAATATCCAGAACAAACCTTGAACAGAGCGCACTGCTGAATGCTCCCGTACAAGTAAAATCTCAAACTGCTTCCATTAACGGCTGGAGGTAAAACGGTTCAACAGGCGAAAAACTTGTACTTCAGGTGAGTAGATCCAGGTCAGTGCAGGTAGTAACCACATCTGAGAGGCAGACAGGTGGGCTAAAGGCCAATAAACATTCACTTACTGGCAAAATATCATACCCGCTAAGAAAGAGCCAGATTTCAAAGAAATAGACTAAGTTAAACGATCTGAGGAATCAAAGAGGACGGTTACCTGATGATTTGACTCCAAATGCTGAAGGGTCAGTAAAAGCTAGTGTCCATGCTGCACTTTTAGTACTTAAGGAAAAATGTTTGGCAGGCAGCAGAGTCTGCCTTTAATTCATTTTCCCCTCACTTAATGGAGAGAATGTAAACCTCAAATATTGACTGCCGGCGTTTGGCACGCAGAGAGCCTTTTTCATATAGAACATTCATTAACAAATGAATGTCATTCCTAATTTCTATTTCAATCTGCTTGGTTATTCATTCTCCGCATTGGTGGTTTGAAAACTCGCACTGAAGTCTGCAGTACTACTTAAGAAGTAAGAACATTTAGTCCAGAGGTTCAAAGAGGTGTTACACTGCCAAAAGCTGATATTAGAGTAATAAAACAAGTAAGCATTATCAAGGGAAAGGTTACAGATCCGTGAGGTGTGACAGGTTAGATTTGAAAACTGTCTCTTGCTGTTTTTTGGGATATTTGCCTGCACTTCTGCGTCATCTGTTTCTGTGCATGATTCAATAACATATGGAGCATGATATGATATTTCATATTATATCATGTGTCGTACACAGACTTCTTTTATGATTCTGAGGTGTGTTTGTGAGGTGAAGGCAGGGTGCCGCTGAGAGAGAGAGAGAGAGAGACGTGAAGTTTAAATGTGATAATGAACCGCTCTTTAACTAGCAGTGTGCAGCACAGTGGAGTGTGTACAGTACTGTAAATGTGAGCAATAGAGAGCCTCTAGTGGTCAACAGGGGTCACTGCACCGCTCATCACACATCCCTGTACTGTCATAACATGTTATTAATGCATACAGTACGATTGATATGCATTTCTGATGTGAGACCACTCGAAAAATAATATCCTTCGATACATAACTCTCTCCTGAAGAGTCCCCCGCTGCTGCACCGCACCTGACCTATGACCTCTGACCTCCCTGTGTGGAGGGAAGACAGATGTAAGGAAGACGCTTCTTTTTTAAGGATATTAACAC
Source organism: Collichthys lucidus (assembly GCA_004119915.2). Classification (NCBI taxonomy): domain Eukaryota; kingdom Metazoa; phylum Chordata; class Actinopteri; family Sciaenidae; genus Collichthys; species Collichthys lucidus. The sequence goes on from CM014100.1 coordinate 10,630,339, forward strand.
TTTGAGCAAAACTGTGTTTGATCATGTCAAAGTAAATCTAGGTATAAGATGCTGATATTATTATCAACAGCGTTTCTAACACATGAGACGTTTCAACAGCAAAGATGGATGGATGGATTCTTCAGGGGGAGGAAAATGGAGCAACCTCTGATGAGAAAACAATAGAGCATGCAGTCTGAAGCAGTAAGCTCTAATTGATAAGTCTGTTTAAAAATAGCACGCAGAAATTAAGAGCTTATGTGCCAATACAGTACAAAGCACATGTATGTGGTGTGTGATTACGTCATGTTGTGATTATGTTCAAAGAATGACATGAAAAAACGAAGCTTGCTTGAGCGTTAGGAATATTTAGCACTCTCTCATAGAGGAGCCTCCGTGACTTCCATGAGATCGGGTGTTTGTCCATGTACGAATCCTCTCAGTTTCTATCTGGCACTGCATCCAGCAATTTGTCCAAAATCTAATTATCAGGTTTTGGTAAGCATGGATGATTTTTTTTTTCTTCTTTTGGCCACAAATGTCACGCTTTACGTGCAGTTTCATACAGGGCAGCTGCCCAACCGGTCTCTCTCGGCAAAAAACTCTACAGTCATTGCAGAGGTACTGGGGAAGTGACAGACGTTAATGTTCCCTGTGCAGATTTTCCCGCTCAATCCACGGTGTCCAACTGGCGACCTTCCCAGCACAAGGCCACTTTGGTGCCACTGCCACCCATGGAAAGAGGATTCTTTCAATAAAGATTAGCTTGGAGGAGATGTAGAGGCTTCACTCTACTTGCTGTAACGTCTACAAAAGCTGTATAAAGGGGAAGGCTGAGAGAGTCTAAATCTACTTTATCCTGCAGTATTAAAGGTACAGTGTGTGTGTGGAGAGAGAGAGAGAGAGAGTGAGTGTGTGTGTGAAGTGAGCGAGAGAGAGAGAGCGAGCGAAAGAGTGAGTGTGTGTGTGAAGTGAGAGAGAGAGAGAAGGTGACCTAGTTAGTTGTGTTCTCAGACTCTTTAGAACTGTAACACCCACAGCACTTCTGCCTCAATTTAGACTTTATTAACAGTAACACACTCTTTGGTCACACACACACAAACACAAATATATGCACGCACACACTTATTCTAACCTGAAAATACAGCAGAGATGTGGAAAGCATTAAGCTCATGGCTATCTATGCATGCAAATGTATTACGTAGCACAGACATGACCCCAGCCGTCCGATCAAACACCTGAGTTTTCAAAGTAGGAACACCATCAAACTGTGACCGCAGAACCATGAGACCGCAGATGACCGAACATGAGCCCAAATCAAAGACGACAGATTCGTCCCATTGCTGCGACATTGCCTACGCCTGAACCATGTTAGGAATGTCGGGTGAGGCATTTTACAAGAGTGTGGAATTGAATTTGCACACTTACGAGGGGCGTGTTTTTGTGCGTTCGCGTGGTTCCTGAGATCTTTTTGGACTTTCAGAGACATAAAGACAAAGACAAAGAGATGTCCTTTAACCTGCAGTACAGGAGAAGGAGCAGAAAGTAGCACCACTTACCTGAGAAAATTAAGAAAAGCGAAAAACACATCCTCGTCAATGCTTTTTACCGTAAACTACTGCAGAACGAGCACACGCTGTGAGGCTCTCACCTCACTTTCTGACAGGAGATGTTGCACGAGCTTGATCATTTACCTTGAAAAACCAGGTAAGCAGTCAGCATCATGACAGGCGAGCATGTTCGACTCCTGTGATTACAACCCAGGATATATTTCTAGCAGACGCAGCCATTTTGATTAGTGAACATGACACATTTCTTCATACAACTCACAGATGAATCAAATATTTATTGCATGATCTGTGGCTGCATGTATTGCTTTGTTTCTTTTTTGTTTGTGGGGCAGTAGAGCATTTACCACGATCATTTTATTCTTGCTCACATGAGTGCCAGATGGACGAGGTTTTGCCAAATCACCTTGTGAAATCCTGAGAAACGCCGTAACCAGAAATGTGAGTTTTGATCAAGCTTTTAACCCGGTTCCTGCAGCAATGCAGCTCAACAAAGGCATTTTCCTGCAAGACTTTTTGACCCCATTCTGCCAAACAAACGGCACATTATATCTGGACGTGTTTCAGTGCAAATAATATGAATGAATGTCTGGATACTGCCACGATTCACAGAGACCAAACCGTCAGCAGAATCGTCCCGGTTCGCTTCCCTGGCATGTTTTTACGACGAGAGCATAACTAATAAAGGCAGACCTACATTTTCCTCCTCCCATCCCCACTGCCCCCTCCTCATTTACCTCTCACTTTCCCTGCCATCATCCCCCAACTCTCGCCTCTTCCCAATCATCCAGCCCCCAAGAGGGAGAGGCAGATGGCGGTCAGGTAAAATAAGGTGAGGAGAGGAAGATGGGGTGGGGGTGGGAGGATAGAGGACCAGATGAGGAAAGGTGGTTACAAATGTTGAGGAGAGACTGATTAATGGAGAAGATAGGACGAAAGGGAGCGAGAAAGCGGTTGAGCAAAGAGGAGATGATCAAATGATGGGGGTAAGATGGTGGCAGGGGTAGCTGGAAGGAGAAGCAGCAGGAAAGGGGGAGGGGGATGCCAGTGCAAGAAAGAAGCCACATATGGAGCTATGGAGCAAAAACTGGGACGTGCACCTAGTGTTTGATGTTTGATTATGGGAATTCTATGCACACGCTCTATGTGAGCATAAATACACATATTCCCAGAGCAGGCATTCTAATAGTTACACTAAATAATCCCAATACATGTGTCATCCACACACACACACACACATGCAAACACGGGCTGGATCTACTCATGCACGTGCACATGAGCGCTGGGCCTACTTATGCATTCATTGGCATGTCTTCCCGTGCAAGATACACACACACACCCTCACACACTTAGATCAAGGAGAATGATGAGACGAGATGCAACATGACAATTTATGAGCATGAGCACACCGCCACATGCACATGTGCAGCGGACTGCGAAGACCTGCTTTCCGCTTTCTGCGCGTGTTTTGTTTCTTCCCTCTGAACGGCCGATCTTTGTGATTATGGTGATTCATCGTGATTTAGCATTTGATTTAGTATCCACTGATGCTATGACTCGTTTGAATAACATTTCTTAGATCGCCTTGCTTTTTAAACTGTAAAAATAATCTTATAAAATAGAATTTCAAGTAAAAAATAGAATTCAGAGAAGCTACATTTGTGAGGAAAAGTAACTACTACATACGATTATAAAGACACACTAAAGCACAGGTCCTCTCCGGCAGTTATGTACTTTATTATTCCTCTTATAAGATTTCACTCCCAGCTGACTGAGACGAGTTCAAAGAGTGTCAAAAACTCGATATACTGACACGGATGTATGCACACCACAGGATGATGTTTGAATAAATCAAACACCACTGGAGAAGAAGCACGGCCCCGAGCATGCCTATATTTCTGATGACTAATTAAATCCATTTTTGAAATATATTACAGCATTTTTGATCCGAGGTTTTTAATCCAAAGCACGTGAGCACACGCTGTTTGTGATATTTTATTTATCAGCGCGCACAGATCGCCTCCTTATCTCGGTTCTTCGGTAACGTGTTGCATGTATGTTACATGCGTTAACAGCGTTGCTTTGCCTCGCTCGTGCTGGTCCACAGATTCAGTCGGGGACTGCCAGCCCGGCCGCTTTGTCAATACAGAACGCCTATCGATTACACTCCCATCGATTTCTATGTCATTGGGAATAAGCGTAGGCAGGTTGCTCAGTGATGTGCCTGACAATACAACAAGACTTGAACATCTGTCATTTACTAATCTGCTACTCAGCTCGTCCCGCCTGACTCGCTGTAATCTCCCAACAGTGCAATCATCACAGAAGTGATACATGGAAATACAAGGAGCCACATGTGCTACTGCGCGTTTACATGTAAATGACTCACACGGGGAGATAATACGAGGTGTAAGAGGGGAAAAAAAACTACGAAGACCACCCAGGCAGCACATGCTGAATCCTCAAAACCTCATTTCACCCAATATCAAAGTTACACCATCTATAATCCACTCAACAATCACTCAGTGAGTAAAGCTCTGACCCCTAGAGGCAGCCTCTGTGTGTGTGTGTAGCTGTTATTTGACTCGTACAGAGTTGTGAAAGTCTCTAAACTTAATCAAAAACTTTAATTCCCACTGAAACAACAAAAAAATATCATGCCTGTAGTTTCACACACAGTTCTTGCAACATCAAAGCAGAAGAGGATCGAATCCTTTTGAAAAACAAAATCGATTCAAAAACACAAATATCATACTGTGGTAAACTTTTCCTGCTGCACTGCTTTACAGTACAGGTACATTACCATCCACCTACAGTAATACATTAAGTAATGCACTGTGGCCAGCCAGGAGTTAAAAGCTCATTTGGTGAAAGAGACAAAAAGTCGAGCGAGCCAACGCAGCGATCGATTGAGCTAATGCGATTTAATAAGAAGCTCTCTTTACTCCTGCGATGCTGGTGAGCCTTGATAGATATCTTATGCTGCTGCTTCGGCAATTTCATTTGGAACACATTCAGACGCTTGCGGAGCCTTTAGCGACACTTACAGCGGGGAGACCGCGAGGGAGAGAGACCGGCAGACACTCAGGGGATGACAGAGAGGGCGAGGAAGAGAGTGACAGGCAGCTGCTGATAAAAGGAAAGGTGGTCACACAGCCACTGTGCACACTTTGTTCTTGCGTCTGTGTTAGGTAATAATATGACATGCCAGTGTGAATGGGATGACAGCTCATGAAAAGAGTGACTAATATATTTGTACAATGCAGGCAACCCAGGAGCTAATCATTAGATATCAGCTACCTAACACAGTATCCAGCAGACTAATCCCAGATAATCTCGACAATCCAATAATCAATGAGGAAGACTCCTGCGCCTGGTCAAGAAATACTCATATAACCTCCTTTTGTAGTCTTTATGCCAAACTATGCCACTTCTATGTTCATATTTATTCTTATCATCTAACTTTTTGGTAAGTGCATTTCCAAAAATATCAAACTATTACTTTACATTCATAATTATCTGTAAAATTATTGTGATGGGAAGGTTTTTTGCAGCACAAATGAAAGCAAAACTTATTTCAAAGATCTAGTCACAGTGGATTTAAATATAATAAAGTCAAAATAACAATCACAACCCAGAATATACACGGGAATAAAATAAATTATCTGCAAATTGTGCTTGAGACTTGAATTTTTACACGCGCGGTGACATGCACAAACACACAGAACTGCACGGAAACGAGCGACTCCGCGGGGTAATTAACTCATAATAAAGATAAACGAGGGATGCGGGGACGCTAGGGGAAGAAGAGAGAGAGAGAGAGGAGAGAGAGAACGGATGGAAGGATTGATGCACTGAGAGACTGTTAAACTGTCATGCGTTTTACACGGGGTAATGAAATCTCCCCATTGTGCCATTTTGTCCGAAGGGAAATGGAAAGCAGTGCGGCTCTATTCGTGTGGGGTGTGTGTGTGTGTGTGTGTGTGCACATGCATGTATGCACATGTGTTAAAGCACATGTGTCTGTCGGCGCGTGCACGTCCGTCTGCGCACGTTGGTGTCAGACAGAGAGACCGTGTGTGGGCATGTGTAACACATGTGCCAATGAATGTAAATCTACTGTGTATGAGCATGTGTGTGTGTGTGTGTGTGCGTTCGGATAGCAATGTCTGCAGTGAATTATTCAATAGTGGAGATATTGCGATAATGGCAGAGTCAGCAGAAAAACTGCAGGGCCTCTGTCTGCTGAGAGCTGTGAGAGTGTGTGTGAGTGTGTGTGAGAGAGAGAGAGACACAATACAGGGCAGATGGGGGTATGACAAATGAGAAATAGATAAAGATAGATGGTAAGAGGCCAAAGGTAACCTCAACATCACTCATATTCGATATTTGTCTCACTATCACATGACTTAAAGTTGTGTTACAAACATATATAGTTCGTTTTCACAGCATTTAGGATAAAAACAATCATACATAGATTTATTTTTTGCTCACTACCTTGCAAAATGATCTGCTAGGTACAGCTTGGATGCAATAAAAGTTTACACAGTTCCTCAATCCCCTTAAATCTAAATCCCTAATTAGGACACCTCAGGAAATATGAAGCTCTCATGGTACAGGAGGCGTCCACAAAAAGATCAGCAACTATCCTCCACTGACACTGACAGAAAGACACAGCACAGCTTTCTGATATGTTGAGGAAAAAGCTGAATAGACATATTGCTATGTAAAAAAATTGAAACATGCCAACAATATGATAATCTTTCAAACAACAACACTTTACTTTCTTTGCAGTTTTTGGCAGTGAGGAAAGAAAAATGGGTGCAGAAACACTGCAGCAGCAGCAGCAGCAGCAGCAGCTCTGCGAGCAGGTAGGGCGATATGGAAATTCTCGCAATAGCTGTGTGTGTGTGTGTGTGTGTGTGTGTGTGTGTGTGTGTGTGTGTGTGTGTGTGTGTGTTTGTGTGTAAATGGAAGTGCAGAGAGGAAAACTGAGAAATTAGGGCAGAGAGAAAAAGGGACTGATATAAAAAGAAAAGTGGGAAAAAAAACAGAAGGTAAACAGAGACATAAACATAGTGACAAAGAGGAGGAGAACAGGACCGATAATGCGTGAGAAGGAGAAAATAGATACAGAGGCATCGGGGGAGTGATAGTGAGGGACAAATGAAGCTGAAAATATGTATCAAGCTGTTCCAACACCAGACAGAAGGGACATTAACAATTAAAAACAGGGGATGCATAACAGGTACTGTGTAATCTGCTAATCACTTATTTAATATCATTGAACATCTTTATTTTTTTTGCTCGTTTGTGGCGATTTTGTGTTTCATGCCAGCGAAGCACTTTTGCTTTGCAGGAGAGACGCATGCAGGCAGAGGTGTGTCTCCAGCTGTGGTTTTAATGGTGTGTGTGAGCAGAGCAGATGGAGTCGTTAGCTCCCTGGGCCATCAGCCCAGTCTATCTCTCAACCATACATCATCACTGACGCACACCCCAAACTCACCTCAGCATTACATCTGGAATTACGTTAACTCGCGAAAAAATGCAAGTCAGTGTTACTTCACCTGCTGTAATGTCAGGTTTATTACCTGCTCTGTCCTAATGTCGGGCCTATAAGTTTCCATTCAAAATATTTGGTGGACAAAGGCTGGCAAAGTTAGTGTTTGATCTAGTGCCATTGGAGTATCTTACATGTATATTACATTCTAAAACAGACCAATTTTATAAAGTGCGGGACCCGTATTTGAACTATGTAGGGCCGAGTGCTTCTAATATCATGCTGCAGGGATTTTCTTGATTGCTCATATCGCACATCATTATTGTATTTGTATATGTTTTTGTTTTTTGTTCTTTTTTCCTTTTCGATTTGTTTTTGTTTACTTGTTTGTTTTGCTTTTCATTACTGTGAATAATATTGTCTTTTACATGTAAAATGAGTGAAAAATTAATACGAATATTGTTAAAAAATTAAAAAAATAATAATATTTGGTGGACGATCTGGTGTTAGAAAACACTGTCAGACATGTCCACTGATGTTGGTCACCAACAACAAATTCTGCCATTGGCAGAAAAACTTATGACCAATTTTCATTTTGTAAGCACATTTTTGAATAATCAATAATTTAAAAACGAACACAAATCAAAGCGATCGAGGCAAAACCAACAAGAAGTTTGTGGGACTCGGCTGAAATGGACAAAGCGACTTTGTGACCAATGTGTATAATTTTGATATTACACAGTCCAACACAGATTGCAACCAAGATTTTATTAGATCCATCTCACACGGAGTGATATCCAATAAACGCAGACAACCGCGTGCAGCTAAAGGCACGTTAGGATGGTCTGAACCTTCATGCAGGCAGATAACAGGTGTAGAAAGAACCTGGAGGGACTGACACCAAAAGCTAATGTTAATCTATTACATTGTGCTCTGCCCAATAATTCACATAATTACAGAAAGGGAATTAAATACCATGTGTCACAACAAAGATCTCAGTCTGCCAAACAGCTCATAAACTACTGTGTAATTATTGCACTGACACACGCGGCATGCTGAAGCTTGATTGAGGTGGCGCTAGTTCAGCAAAGCTTTTGTAAAGTCGGGCCCTTTTATGCATCACATATGGCGTCAGGTGTGTGTAATGTTTACAACTATTGTTTAATCTATTTAATGTGAGGCTATTTTCATTCCCCAGATTAAACATCCGCTCAGGCAGCGACAGCAGCACGTTCAGTTTTTTCCCCTGCTTTAATTTTCCTGCCCAAAATATGCAAATGAAACAAGTCAGCGACCCAAAGTCTAAAAATTATATTCCCCAAACTCCGATTAGTCACTAGCATTACCGCACCACACTCATCGCATGACCAACCTCCAGTGACTTACCACAAGTTGCATCACGGCCATCCTGGCATTAGTGACACAGGCCTACGGTTAGCTACAGTCAGCGAATGCACCGCCACCGTCATCACAGTCGCACTGCTTTTGTTCACTGCCTAGTATGCCATATGAAAAAAATAAATAAATAAATAAATCATCATAAATCAAATGAGCATATTGGCGGGGGCCATTCAGAGCAGTTTAATGGTTCCAAAGCCACTGACTGAGGACCCATTTTAGCTATAGAGCAAAACAGCCAGGGGGCAGGGAGAGAAGAGGGAGGTAGGGAGAGAGAGAGAGTGAAAGAATAGAAAATGACAGAAATGCAGCCAGAGAAATAAAGAGGGAGGGAGAGAGGGAGGGAGGGGGAGCAAGTGAGCGAGGGAGAGAGGTGAGTAAAGCTCCTTTGTTTCCCTCAGAAACCCATGAGGGAGGTATTTGAAAAAAAAGAGAGAGAGAGGGAGAGAGAGAGAGAGAGAGAGAGAGAGAGAGAGAGAGAGAGAGAGAGAGAGAGAGACTGCACTTTACACTGCACTGCGCCATGCTCCTTCCTCACATTATGAGTCTTTCTCCAACCTCTTTCAAGTCTCTTTTTCACAGGAGCATACACACCCAGATGCTCACAAGCGCACACACACACACACACACACACACACACACACACACACACACACACACACACACACACACACACACATACATACATACAGGCGCGCTTAGTAGTGAGTCATAGAGATAGATAGCCCCCCTAACCATCCCTACAGTGGGACTGGCAGAATCAATTATGGATAGATTTCAAAGGGAAGAGTGCATATGTCTATGAATTATAGACTCGCAGCCACACACCGCACACATCACACCGGAGCGAGCGGAGCAAAGCATAGCACATGTTGGAGAAGGCCAGCGCAGCGGCATCGCACTAAATGGATCAACAGCATGAATGCGGTATGGGTACGGTGTGCGAGGTACACCGATAAAATGATCCTGGATTACACTCATGTGCATGCATGAATGCAAATGCAGGTTGTGTGTCAGTTCCTGATGCACTGCGATACGGGGAGGGGAGGGGGTAAAGCATGTGGTGATGTTGCAACACGCACTGGCAGGTCTCACAGAAGCGAGAGACAACCTGTGTCGCTTTGATACACATTTGTCTTCCTTCCATTCATTGTTGTAAGTCCATGTAAAATCTCAGTAACGGGATCAATTCCACTTTCTGCAGTATGCTGCAGAGCTTCTCTAGCGTAAACCACAATCTTCCCTTCACAGCAAAAAGATGGCATTTTTCCCCCTGATTGGCTGGCAAGCAAACTCTCTCACGCAGACAAAATGGGTGCAGCCAACTTATCCTGCACAACATTAAAAGCTGAATAAATAAAAAGAGTAGGGCTCATCCCACACGCCCGCCCCTCCTCCTCCTCCTTTGCTTGGAAATTGGCTGCAGTCGTAATGTAGCACACCATCTCATCCCAACTCAGCCCCGGCCAAGTAAACCAGACACTGGCACAGCTGTACAGAGTAAGAGATATGATAGTAAATTATACAAACGTTTAGTTTCAGCCCAGCTTTCTGATTGGTCACAGAGACATTCCAAGTGCGCCGATGACTCCTACAACACTAGCTGCATTACTCTGGTTGCTATGACAACCCTTCTGGTAAGTGCAGCTAGTTTGTGACCCTTCTTTTAAACTTTATCATGTATGCAAATTCTTTTGGAGCTACTCAGTTAGACGCGCAGACAATGACTGCATAAAAGTTTCTTTCTAAATGTGCGTCACCATCATCGTAGACATCCTCTCGGGTCTTTTTACTTTGGTGTGTTTTCTTTATCCTTTCCTTTGGCCTGGTTTGGCACGTCTCATTGCAGTAAACCCATATTCCACCTCCTAAAACAGCTCTGCCCCGTGCATCTCGGCGGTAAATGCTCCAGTTTCAGGCTCAGGTTGGTCCCGTTTGTCACCACACAAGGACAAATGATTATAATCACCTCACTGGGATCGAGGCTCGTGCTTTCACGGACCGGGCAGCAGGGTTCGATCAAGCGAAAACGTTTCCAAAAATTCTGCAGACATATAATTTTAAAACAAAGCTGGAAAGGTGTTTTTTTTTAAGTGCTGAATTACCAAATTCAACATTATAAATAAAACTCTAAATTTGAGGCCAACTGTGTTGCAAACAGAAACGGCAGAGGAGAAGAGACACAGAGAGTAACAGGAAGAAAGGGAGAGAGAAAGAGGGGATCTGGTGGTTGACAGTATATTTATTTGATAGCGGTGAGGGCGGACATGCCAGCGCTGTAAACGTGATGAATGGCGAGGGGAGACAGAGGAGGGAGAAGTGAGGGGTTGGTGGTGGTGGTGGGATGGGGGTGGTGGGGTTTGACCTTTGCTTGATAAATCACTACAAACCTACTTTCACCATTTTGATCCAATTTTTGTGATATCATTTTCATCTTCAAATTTAAACTCTCTCCCTGCAGGCCCACTGGAGCTGCACGTTGAAGGCCACATGACTCATTTCCAGGTCACTACAGCAAAGACTCACATCTAAAGCGCATATTTTTGACGAGCCAAGCCGCCCCTCTACATTTTAATTAAGAAATCAATAAACCTCCTATCTAACGTGATCTAATCTGAGCCCGTATTGCACCCATCCTTGTTCTCGTTGTGAAGTGACACGACTCCTCTTCACCTACGGGTGCTGTTGAACAGGTTAAGCAACGGGAAAATCAAAATCCCCTCTGCGTCTCATCTGATCAGCTCCCAGAGCCTTCATCATCACATCCCTTTATCTCTTCTTTTATTCCTCCATCACTGCTGTCTTTTCATAGTGAGCAACAATAACAGCCATGTATATCGCTGTATCCATTCTTGTGCCGCCCTCCTCCTTCATATTGTTAACCCGCTTCTTATTTCATTCTGTCTGACACTTTCTTTTTTTACATTTAATCACTTTGATTTCCATTGTCTCGCAGCACAGTGACGTAGAAGTCTGCAACCTCCATTCTCTCACCCACTGTCCATTTCTTTCTCCTCTCCGTCTTCTTCTATTTTAGGTTCTGGCTCTTTTTAATCGTTCCCATGTCTCTTTCTCACTCCTGCTGGTCGAAATTGATGAAAGTGTTCACTTTGTTATTCCCTAGACTCAACAACAATCACACCTTAACACACACACACACACACACGCGCACATTTCAGTCTTACTGTTGCCTTCACACCCCTGCTGACATCGTGGCCAGCAGTGTTTCTCTCAGTGAATCCATTAGCACCCACAGCAGCAATGCCATCACACACATACACACACAGACACACACACACACACACACACACAAACACACACACACGCATGCCCCGACAGAAACAACAAACACAGGCCACACAACCCGACGTTTAAAAACGCACAAAAACAAACGCTCAAGGACAGACGGCGCCCACATTTCACAGCCAGCGACCAAACGGCACCTCTTAACACTTGCCCACAGCCAGTGTTGACCTTCCAGTCTCGCACCTGAAGGAACAAGCTACAACTAAATTAGCTAAACGGAATTATGTAACACGGCGCGAGTAAAACAGGCAGCACTCAGATAGCATAATACTAACAATGTTTATCAAATTTATTGTTTTCGATCAGTGTGTAGACCCAAATTCAATTTGCAGGTTGTGCTGAATGACAAAACATATTTCTTCCTCATGGATAAGTAGTAAAAAAAAGTTTAAAATCAGTCATGCATCCCGTTATAACATAAATTCCTTTAAAGAAGCCTGTTAGGCATCAGTTTTAGGATTGTACCCAGCAGAATCCTGTACGACGTTTTACATTTTTCATGGGAAATGTGATTCAGTTGACCCACAAGCCACTCGAACAAGAGCTCAACTACTAGACCCAAAGAAGAAGAAAAGGTCGAGTAGTTTTTGTTTCAACTGGTATCCAGTTTTATCATTTATCACAAACACTCTTCGATCTTCAACCGGTGAAGATAACACCAACTTTAACACACACAACTACTGGACACCAAGATAAAACACACAAAATGTGACAGTCGTCTTGGTTTGCCCTTGTGTTTAATACTACTAACTATAAAAAGAGATGCTGATAACTCAGATTTATGGGTCCTGACCACACACTCACCCAAACTGGTTTACATAAATGAAATGCTGAAACTTGACAAAGCATGGAGCCTACAGGGTTTAACAGTCAGGGCGAAGCAAACCTGAACAACGTAAGTCAAATGACATATTACATAAACATTTTTTGTTTGTTACTTGGCCAGAAAGTGCCTGTCCTCATTGGCTTAAAGGATCCTTGTGGCTTTATGGCCTTTAGAGCCCAGAGCTGACTCAGCTCCCAAGACAGTCTTTGGCCATCATTGTTCCAGCCTGCGATGATTAGCCATTAGGCTCCTGCGCCGTGACATGCCGTCGAGGCCCTGCCTGCCCTGCTCTAATTTTAAAGTGGGATGAAAAAAGAAGAGCAAGATGTGAGGACGAGGATGGAAAAAAAAGAGGGATTAGCGAGGAGAGGAAGCACTTCCCCTTCCCATCTCTCTCAGGTCTCCAACTAACACTTGTCCAAACATAAAGCATGTTATCCTCCACTATGCCCTTCCTTAATATCTCACACTTCAAAATGCTCGAGTCCTCTCAGTGTGTGTGTGTGTGTGTGTGTGTGTGTGTGTGTGTGTGTGTGTGTGTAGAACCCATGCCAGTTTCTTTGACTTTGTGTCTTTCTTCCTCTCCCTCCCTCTGTCTCTACGGAGTTAGAGGACTTAGCGGGCTTTCAGAGAGCTGTTGATTTAGCATGTGTGTTAATGCAGGAGTCCAGGAGGGGAGGAGTGCTGACTCCAATACACTTTAAATCCACCACATGCCAATAGATAGGATGACACCTGGACCTCTATAGCTGAGACGCTCTGGTGAATAAATTAAGCAACCCTCATCTCTACATCGATCTAAATGAACCTGCGGTGAGTTTGTGTGTGTGTGCGCGTGCGTGTGTGTGTATGTGTGCATGCTAATGCACAAGAGTCAGACTGAAGATGCGGGAGGCTGTAAATGTTCCTATTGGGGATGGCGTGTTATGAAGGTGTGTATTGTGCGTGTGTGTGTGTGTGTGTGCACGCATCCTTTATGTCCAGCCCACTTTTTACCCCACATTGATTGTTAGGTTAGAAGGGCTCAATAGAGGTATGGCAGCTGTGATAGCATCTTTAAAGGCAATTAGCCTCGGACACAGGGGGACATATGCATACACACACATCCATCCTTTTCCTCTCCAGCCTCAGCTTAAGATATGCTTTGAAAAAAATCACACAATCCTTCTCTCTGAAACATGTATAAGTTCAAGATTTAGGGGCAATATGGCAAAAATGCTAAATAACATCCATAACTATGTTTCCATTAGTGTATAATCACCTGAAAATAAGAGTTTTTACCTTAGAACGAGGCTCTTGTTCCCTCTTCCATCGAGTCCAGCATGTCGAGCTGTCATGTTTCTACAGTAGCCCGAAACAGACAAGCTAAATATTGGATTATGGGACTAGATGGGACCTTTCATGTTTTTTTTTTGCAGCCACCATATCTTCTCTTTCACACCTGGAACATTATGGTAATAGAGCTCTAGCGTTGTTCTTCTTTCTTTTAGACACTCCCCAATTTGGTAAATGCCCATTTCTATTAAACTCAAAGGGCTCATAGTGCACACTTTCTGTTACTGATGTTTAGTTTTAAAGCACGAAACGCAGCAAAAACACTAAATCAGTACGACGTTTATTTTCCTTTTGCCAAATGAAAACACTAAAATGCTAATATCGCTATTCATCCTGTGATGCAGCAGCCAGGAGAATGAGGCGAGCAAACATTGGCAGTAACCACAGCAGCCGGAGTGTGGACAGATGTGAGTACCACGGACAGCTCCACTGCCTCTGACACCCTCAGCAGCAGGGGAGCTGTCCGTGGTACTCACCCATGTCCACACTGCCTGCTGACACCCACGGGATCAGGACCACGGAGAGCTCCACAGCTTGCGGTCCCTGACAGAGCACACCTTTAAATAATTTACTTCAGGTGTTTGAATATGAATTTACTTTCCCTCTGTTATATGATTGGATATTTTACTTTATTTTCATCTTGGAAAGGCGGGGTGTTATTTCAAACCGGTCTTGAAATGTCATTAGAGAGGCTAACAGTGATTAAAAAGTGAGTTATTCTGTGTGTGGGAGACTCATAGGTAAGTTCATTTATATTTATGTATTTTGTTGATTTTTCTGTATTTTTGGGATATAAGCTGATGCACATAGTGCATAGAGTGATACCATCAGTGACCTCTCACACAATAAATGGTATCCACAAGCACTACAAATAATGTCTAAGGACTTTCTTGAATCTTGTTTTAAAATTATGCAACACTGAATAGAGAATGGTCTGGAATAATTTTTGAAAAGAAGGCGAGTCTGACATATACTGCACATGTTAAAATAAGTGTCAAAGGAAAAACGCTTTTCCGGTTTATTTTCCGACTACACTGTGTATGTAAACACAGCCCTTGGACTCACCTCGGCAGCTCTTGAAAACGCTTGCGAAACGTCTGGCAGATGTTAAAGCGGTGACCTCTGAACTGAATGTGAGAGGGGAGCTTTGGAAGATAACATGTTTGAAAATGTCATCTGTCACCTCGGCTCCCCTGGGGCGCTTTTTTTTTCTGACAGAGCTGTTGTTTGTTGGCCTTAAAAAAAAGCAGCAGTCCACCTTAAAAAAGACAGCTCCACTCCTCTCTGTAATCGCGTTGTTTTTGCGCGACAGAGATCGAAGTTGTGCGTATCATCCTATTCAGTGCATTTAGCTCACTTTTCATCCGAGCACAATGAGCCTAAACGCGGCACTAAAAATAGAAACCACCTCCAAAATGGCACCGAAAACTGTCTGAGTTTCCCAATCGCTTTCTGAGTGAGAAAGAGAGACGAGCACATGAAAGACAAAGAGGGAACGGTATGAACTGAGTACCTGGATCCAGAAAGAGGAAAAACAACGTGTGATGAAACACACATATGTCTACAGAAAGTGTAACGCACACTTTGTGTACACACTCAACGAACCATTTCATTTGCTAATGTGGTAAAGAAAAACAATCTAATGATCATGCAGTCATAAGTAACAAGTGCGTGTCTGATCCTGAGTGCCAAAAAAAGACACTCAAGAAAAAGTTTGACATCGTGTGTGTGTGTGTGTGTGTGTGTGTGTGCGTGCGTGCGTGTGTGTGTGTGTGTGTGTCTGAAAGTCTTAGATCCTCTTCTGTCCTGTTTGATTTAATGGTATAAAAAAACCTTGTTCCTTCTCCACGCTGTCCTGTGTGCCTCTGTGCGATGACGTAACTCAACCTACATTTGCTTCCTTCCTACAGTATGTGCATCTGTATTTGTGTGTGTGTGTGTGTGTGTGTGTGTCTTTTACAGCCTCCGAGACATACTATTTAATGTGTCATTGGGATGACTCAAACGGATGTGCTGTACTTGTATGTGTGTATGCGTCATTTCCTCTCTGTCTTTTTCTTCTGTGTGTGGTAAAAATCTACAGTATGGTGCAGTGCAGTCATGCTTGTGTATGTGTGTGTGTGTGTCCTAAGGTGAGTCCACAGGCTGGTACTGACCTGCTGACTAAATAACCGCATGCCTCTGGACCCGCTTACTCATGTTCCATACAATAAACTACAGAATACTTCTATATCTCTCTCGCACTCGCAGACCCTTCATTTTCTCTTTTTGTATTCTTTATATTCTTTCATCACCGTCTATATCTTCTGCTAAAAATCAACACCCATATCTGCAGCTCCGTTTATTCTGTCAGCGTTTTGTTTTAGTCTGCTTGTACAGCTCCCACAATATAAAACTGTGACCACGTCCCCCCACACAAGTGGATATATGCCACCTGTCTGATATTTTTCTAAGGATTTGGTGGAACAAACCAGGGATAAAATATAGCCTTGCATTCGCAGGTTTTATTCCAGTTGGTGGCTCGTGTTGTTCTGTTTCTGGATGATATGAAAGTCAATTTGGGAAACAGGGTCTCACTTTAGCCATAGAACTTTAAAATAAAATAATTCTTGGGCCTTTTCATGACACTGTGGGGACTTGTGACATAAGTGTGGTCAAATTCAAACCAGCAGAGGCGGAGGACATCGTGATTTTAGTCCCTGTTGGATCGTGAATTTGAAAAAAGCTCCTGCCAGAGCGGAATGAGAGATTTTATAACAGGTTGAGTCGCTGTGACAAGTAAACTGAACTTTAAGAGTAACAAGAGCCCCTTTTATGGAAATACAAGTACAAAATGTCCCCGACACTAAGGTACAAAGGACTTTGAAACTTATATAAATACATTAATGTAAGAAACTTGTTAGAAATGATGGTATTTTCTTCTTAAGTAACTCCAAATGTAACATAAAATCCCACAAGGAGTGTAAAGTAAGTAAATGAAGTGAATAAGTTCAGTTTAATGCCTGAGTATGACTGCAGCCAGAGGGTGAACTGGGTACATCCTTGACAGCTAGTAGAGATGTGGTGCTGATTCAGGCTGCAGTAAAAACTCGGTATAAATCCTATAGGGCAGCATTAAAAATACACAAGACACAAGTTACACAATACATGTATGCACTTGTTTTTCGCTGGTATTGTGGCAGGAGCTGACAAATTTGGCTTCTTGCTTAGCAGGCGGCTACTTTAATCTTCCTCCGGCAAAAAACAGCGTATCATTTCTGTCCCTAAATGACTTCCCTGCCTTCATGTCTCCCTCCCCCTCTGTGTGCTACCTGTTTTGGCTACTCTCCCTTTTTTTTTTTCAAACCTCTTTAACTAGATTCATCTCTGTCCCTCTCTCTCTCTCTCTCTCTGAGTGACAAAACGGGCTGCCCAGTAACCAGGGGAAACGCTGCATGATGTCACACGCCCTCACACAGGCTTAGTCAGAGAAAGCAGCAACCTAAATCCACACACACACACACACACACACACAGTGAAAAAGAGTGAGAGAGATTAGGGACCTCAAGTATTCACATTTCCTTTCATTCACCCATTTACACAGTGACTGACGCGCACACACACACACACACTCTGCGCTCCTTGAAGTAATTGTATTTGGAACGACGAGTCAGCAGAATAGTCTAAGCTGGCATTCGGGGTTATGTGGAGGCTGACGCACACACGCACACGCACACAGACACACACTCACAGGCCAGCACTGCGGCTTCTTCTGCCATCTTACTCACTTTCTCTGACTAACTCCTGTATGCCCTCTCACACCGAGTGCAGACAGAGAGAGGTGCGGTCATCTCTCTGTCCTTTCTTTCTCCTGTACCTTGAGGAAAGAACAAAGAACTGTCTAATCGTCAGACAGGACCATTGTTTGTTTCAAACCGAGAGACGTATTGTATTTTTGAGCTGTAAAACTCTCATCATAGCTCATTTATTCATGCGTGCAAACACACAGAATGAAGAAAACCCTCGTGCAGATCTTTAGTCTTTTTAGCTTTCTAGCTGTTTAACATGTTGGTGGATTACAGATGAAATGTTTGACACTTTTCTCAATGTTTTTTCCTCTCATTCGTTCCTCTTACTCAAATGGAAAGCGGTATAAATCCAGCATGCATGAGCGCAGAAACAATTTCCAATGTTTAAGGGTGGGATTGTACCAGCTGGGTGGAGGCTGTGTCTTTGTTTTACAGTGTGTCTACCTGAAAGCACGATCTCGAGTCTGGCTGCCCTGAATATGCAGCAGAAATAGGCCAACCAAAGCCACATGGCACGAGGCCGACGCTCTGCTCTCTGTTTTTTTTGTTTTGTTTGTTTTCTGATCTGCTGGCTCGTTAAGCTACAGTTTATCTGCAACTTTGTGATATAAAAAGCCCCATACCGAGGTGATGATTGATGACGTTTTACTGGGTTAAACAACATGCAAATGAAGCATGAATATGTAGAAGATGAAATTTTCCGGGGTGCATCTAAACTAAATTTAACTCGGCTGAGCAAAGATGAAACGCGGCTTTTTAGAGGGGGGGAATTCAGAACACACAGTGAGACACAAAGCAGCGGTGCGTCGGTTCATTTGGGTGGATTTCATTCTTCTTCTTCTTTTTTTTTTGTTGCTACACATGAAGCAGAAAGGTTCAAAATGGCGTGATGATTTGAGAGAAGACGCTCCCAAACAATGCCTGGGAGCAACACCTCACATAAAAACAGAAAACGGCTTTTGTTGATCCCTGTGGAAACCTAATCACTTCTTCACGTGCAAACTAACTGCAGCCTCCTCTGTACGTACTAATGCACGGAAACCCAATGTGTTGCTGTTAATAGACTCTATTGTGGCGGTATAATTGATGTCCATGTTGTCACATGACAAGCAGGTGAAAACGATTCATTTAAAATATTGCTGATTTTGTTGAAGCGGTTTTCAATAATGATGATTATTGCAGTGTAAGAAGAGAAAATCCTAATTCTAATCTTTTGGTGTCTGACCTGTTAATCAGAAAGAGCTTAATTCAATAAATGTCCTATTATGGATGAAAAAAAAGCATTCTGTATCCTGAACCACTCTGTAATAGAGGACACATGCCGGGCGAGGCGAGTATTTCATAGGCAATTATAAAGCAATGCCTGCAACCACATCGAGAACAGCAGAGTGCAACAAGATGTCACTTTAGCTGGTTATGGGCCTGGACTAATCATCACTTGATGTGGGTTCAAATCCCAAACCAATCTCTTTAAAATCGAGACAGACTGCCTTTTTTATTAAGATGAATGTCAGCCACAAATGGACACACACACACACACACACACACACACACACACACACACACACACACACACACACACACACACACACACACACACACACACACACACACACACACACACACACACACTAACTCATGTGTACTGTGAGTCAGGGAAGAGATGAGGGGTGGGATAGATAACGAGCAGAGGGTAAGAGGGTTAATGACTGTCTCAAACGTAAGGCCCAGAAAGATTGCTCTCGTCTATGCATGTGCACACACACACACACACACACACACACACACACACACACACACACACACACACACACACACACACACACACACACACACACACACACACACACACACACACACACACACACACACACACACACACACACACACACACACACACACACACACACAAGCAGGTCAGCCCGATGAAATTGCACATGATAAATTGATGAGCCAACTAACATTGCAAATCTCGCTCTGTGTCTTTATGTCATACGCTCCCGTCTGTCAGAGTCGGAGAGAGTGGGAGCGGGAGAGAGGTAGCGACACGGGGAGACACGAGAGAGGACGTAGGAGGCCGAGGTGAGAAAGTGAAAGAAAAGATGGAGAGAGATGGAGCTCGAAATGAGAGAGAGAGTGATCAGGTTTGAGCCAGGAGAGCAGCTCTTCGTCTTCCTAATGGAGCCATTACCTAAGGGTGTGTGACCTCGCAGGGTCAGTCTAACATGAGTGCACACACACACACACGCACGCAGAGGACAATGTAGATTATGGCACAGGAGTAGCACTGCCAAGAGCTGAAGGACAGGGTACGACAGAGTGTAGTCTGTGTGTTTTTACCGGAGTTTTCACTCGCTGGTGTTACTCCACATGTCACTCTCCGGCTCTCCCTCCTCCACCTCTCTTTCAGGTCGTCTCTTTCTTTTGTAGCACAATATGAGAAAAGGTTTCAAAAGAATCAAACAGAAGAAATGATGAAAAGTGTGTCGGACACTCCTTTCCTCTCTTTTCACCCCAACACAATCGCTCGCCTCACTGCATCCCACTTAGAGCTCCTCTTCCCCCCTCTTTCTCTCTCTCTCTCTCTCTCTCTCTCTCTCACTTTCCCTCTGCCTAATTTAAAGTGAAAGTGACCTTTTTGTGCGAAGAAGAAGTGTCGTCACACGTTCGGTATTATGTACACACACACACACGCGTGCTAATGACACCCTGGAAAGATGTCTGGGAGATGGAAGGCACTCTTTAGAAAGTACACGCTCATTATGATGCCACTTCTGTGTGTGTGTGTGTGTGTCTTTGTGTGTAGGTGTGTGTGTCTGTTTGTCCACCGCTACAGGACATGAAATGCAATTACATCTGTCCTTGGGAACATTTCAATCGTTCTATGTCCGCTTCAGGCAAATTACCTATTCAGCAGTATCCCACATATACACCGTGAAAGGTGTGTGCGAGCGCTTTCTATTGCAATAACAATTTAATCTGAACATTATAATGTACACAAAAGGTGTAGGACATTTTACTGTGAATAGCGTCGACACTCAGATGCGACTGCAGGATTTCAAAGCATCAGTTCAACACGAAGAAAGAGGCACAGAAACAACCAGATAGGCAAAAAAAGTGTTATCCAGCTAACTTGTAATATCTTAGATGTAAAATAAGAACAAAGTATTCTGATCTGATGGAGATTCAGCGGTAAATGCCACACACACACACACATACACACACACACACACACACACACACACACACACACACACACACACACACACACACACACACACACACACACACACAGAAGGCAAACAGAGGGAAAGCAGCCTGCCAGTCTGTGCATCTCTCTTATTGTCAGCACTCTGACAGAATGTAATTGAAGAAAATAAAAAACCCCAGAGAAGAGGATCAATTACTCGGTGTACAAGACCGGAGAGATGTTTTCATATAAGAATGATAAAGTGTTGCCCGAAGTACTGCAAAGAGTGAGAGAGAGAGAGAGAGAGAGAGAGAGAGAGAGAGAGAGAGAGAGAGAGAGAGAGGGGAAAACAGAAAGAGAGAAAGATGAATGGAGAGAGAGGCGAAGGAAAGAAAGAGAAAAAGGATGAGAGAAGTAAGAGACAGATTGAGGTTTGAGGGCAGTTTACCAATTTGCCTCAGTGGATGTGGCGGGGTGTGTGTAAGAGGAGTCTATTGCTTTGTCTGTCTGGCTGTGTGTGTGTGTGCGCGTGTGTGTGTGTGTGTGTGTGCGTGCGTGTGTGTGTCACACGGGAGAGTTTGAGTGTCGGAGAGCAAACTGAGCTGAATTAAGTTGTAAATTGGAAGGGTGTGATTGCGCTGTGAGACTCGCTTATCATTCAGCTGCATCATCTGCAGCAGCCTTGGCGCTCGGTCAGAGATACAGCGAGGAACAATGACGGGCTTAATGCCATTGTGTCCATACAACATCAATACGAGAGAGAGAGAGGGAGAGAGAAAGGGAGGGGGAGTGGGGAGGAGAAGAAGAGGGCAGAGAAGTGGCAGAGGGAGCGAGGGAGCAGGACGAGCGGTGAAAAAGAGTGAAGGAATGAAAGGAGCTCTCTGATGAAGAACGGAGGAGTGTGAGGGGGCAGCCTCACGTTGCTGAGTGACTTCCTGCCTCCCTCATCCCCATCGCTGCCTCTCAATTAAATTCTAATCAATGGAAAAGCCTCATTATCCCCACTGCCTGCAATGCTGTGGAATTGATCTCTGTCCCCGCGGTATACGGCCACACAATGCAAAATTTAAAAGCTTCGGTCAGAAGGACTTGTTATCAGCGGACGCAGGATATCAAACACGGGCTGATGAGACGCCGTGTACAGTACAAGCCCGTCAAAGTCAAAGAGAGGAAGACACACAATCGCAAATTAAACGTCGTAATGCGGACAGTCCACGTTTTATCAGTGTCACTTCACTTCTGTTGCTCGACTTCCGGCAGTCAGGATCAACGTTAGCCACACTACTCTGTTTTACAATTTAAGTAAAATATTCCTTACTCCATATACGTAAAAATTGGACAACAATTCCATGCCATTGCAATCCTTGGAGAAAAAAATTAATGGTGCACATCCAAAGGGACTGAGAA